>VWZK01010312.1:223713-311689 GCA_013396935.1 Baryphthengus martii | reverse complement strand
TGGTGTGGCTGGTTTGTGTGAGGTGGAACGAGAGGTTTCCTCAAAAGGGGTGTCACTTGGTTTTGACGTCACTTCTGAACGGTCGAGAAATACGCGGTGAGCTCTGAGGACTTTAAATTTGGTTGGGTAGGTAGTAGAATAGCTGGGTTTTAAACTCCCCGTGAAATGCTATCTAACTTGGGACTGCTTGGTGTTCGTCGCTTTGTTTTCTTTTTCTTCTTTTTTTTTTTTTAATATAGTTCTTGTCTCAAAAGAGGAAAGACAAATGGGTCCTGTAAAATGTCCATTAATGTTACTCTTCAGTGGAAGTGTCTTGTTTCCCCAAGTTACTTCATGTCGCTGTTCAGCAACACTTTGTTTGACAGTGGTTAGTTCTTGTTTCGACTTGTCGGAGGCAAAGATTGAAGAAAATCAGGAATTCCGCTGAGATACGGTTTAACAGGCGAATCTTTCTTGTGCAAAACCGTGGTTTTGTAGATGTGGGCTTTGAGCTTACAGACCTGTTGCTTTGTACTTGTACCCTAGTCCTCCATAAATACTACATACTCGGGTGATACCTTTTTTTCAGATTATAGTTTAAAATTGATGAGAATGAGATTTACATCTCTTATAATTATGTTTAACCTTTAACGCTTTGTTAAGCTTTTCAGGTAGGTTTGGGTGGTTTTTTTGTGTAGATGGGTCAGCTAATTTGAAATTCATTACAGAGGATTAGTGAAAATAATGCATGGTTATGATCTCCTAGTTTCATCTGGTGCTGCTCGAGTCTCGGGGGAATGTGACTGACTGTTCAAGGGATTATATAGATGAATTTCATGTGGAAATCAGTTATGTAAGAAAGTCCCAACAGCCTTTTCAGACATAGATCTGTATACTCGTTAGGGTAACTCGTCACTAGTTTGATCTTTTGGCTGAATTCAAGTGAAATATCTAAAATATAAATTCTCCCTTGCGTCTAGTATTTCCTTAAAAAAACCCAAAACAAACCCCCAAAAATTAGAGCCAGTTGGTTTTACATTTTATTCCTGAGTCAAGACACTGCAGGAATATGTTATATATACTGGGCAATTGCATTTGTCAGATAAAATGCATAAGCAGGTACCCTCCTGAAGTCTGTAATGAATCAAAAGTAAGACTTAGGGGGAATTCTCCTCTGATACAACCATAACTATTAGGTTTTATTAGTTAAAATGGGAAACAAAAGATTTTATATATTAAACTAGTTGTAAGTGCTCTATCTTAAACTAAGGGCTGGTTTTGTTTATTTTTTTAGCATGTATTCCAGGATATTCAGGGTAAAAAAAAAACTTCAGATGTTTCAGTCTTTAATAGACCAATAAAACTAGTTCAATTGCATCAGGATCAGGAGCTAATTTTATTTCAAAGAAAGTTTAGTAAAACTAATTCAGTGTTTGACTGGTGCTCGGTAGTTTAAATGCTGTGCGCTATTCCTGTTTGAGCTCGTTCCTAGTTGATCCAACTAATCCTTTTAACTGGTTTGTACCACTAGGCTGATTCTGATAAGACTGTTTAAGTTTTCATGCAGCGATTTTGATTTGACTGTGGTGTCTGAAAGCATGTTCATTATTGTGGATTCTTTCAGTAGCTTTTTGGTTGCGTACCGTTTAATTTTAGTGGGTCCTAAAGTCAAGTGTCCAGAAATTTGTTACCTTCCTCTTCTCCCCGATAAGATGCGCTGTGTGAAGACCCTGGTTAATCGTGACTGTGAGGAGAGCACGAAAGTGATGCAGAAACAGTCACGACAGGACTCGTGAAGCCTGTGGAGACAGTTGTTTTAGCAGTTAATTCCAGTCCCCTTTGCTGAAGTCCTCTGAACCAGCTGTAGAAATAAAAATTTAGTGAAGTCTTTAATAGAGTGTGCCCTGGGTGGAACCACCTGCAGCTGATAAATATTTCAAGAAGCTGAAAGCTGGTGATACGTTTTAAATGCACTGCTAAGCTGAGATACTTCATGGTCCTTTGCATACACATTTGCATTATTCATTGGTGCTGTGCAGGTAGATAATGGGCCCAATCTATCTCTGGTGTTACTCCACTGATTTCTGAACAACCAAACTAATTCACCCATATGGGTACATGTTGATTTTTGGAAGTTCAAGGCAAAGTTAGAATTACTTCACTGATTTTATTATACTGTTGTTTATGTAGGAACTGATGATATTCAGTAGCTTAGGCATTCTTTCATTAAAATAATTGTAAGCAGAAGGCATAATTTATTTTTTCTTCTCCTTTTTTTCTGAAATAAACCCAACCTGTGTTCAGTCTTCTAGTTGCTGAATCCTAAAGTGACTGACAGAGAGATACGACAAAACAGTTTTCTGTCACTGGTGAAAATTCGTCCTAATAACTTACTAAAGTCAAAGGTCTTTACACACTTTTTTGAAGCATGATACTTAAAGTGGAAACTCTTTCTCCATGTTTTACACAGCCTTTGATACAACGGGTCCGTGACACTAACAAGAGTGACTTTTGTACGTGTTGCATGTATAGAAACGCACATGGATACAAACTGTAGATATATCTGGCCTTGAAATACGTTAGGGACTTACTTCTGTCCCGCCTTGTGGCTTAAAGTCACAGAAAGTGGTAAGCCCTGATCTAACAGGTTGCACTAGGTTTAAAACGCTGACACTGGGCAGGTTGTTGAGATGGCAGAGTATATAATGCAGTTGATGGAAGCTCCTGTCCCGACATTTAAATCTGGTATATGTGAGAGCGTGCGTTTGGGGTTTTTTCTTGGTTTTTATGTCTTTGTTTTGGTAGAGGTTGACGTTGTAGGAAATAATTGTAATAGTTTTAATGAGAAATTTAAAATATTTCTTTTTGAGATCCAAAGAGAGCCTTTCAAAAAGCAGTTAGTATGGGATTCGTGCTGTTGCAAATAGTTTCTGGCAGAGGTCAAGCCATTTCCGTGGCTCGACGTCGGCTTTCCACGAGGAGCAAGTTCTCATCTTTGTGCTTAGGCTCTACTCCTTTACTCAGTTATTTTTCATCGTATGTCTTTCCCTGACATTCAAAACTATTATCTGTGCACAGCCCTGTACTCCTGGGCCGTGACTCTGTTTAAAATAATTTCCCACCTAACTGATACCCAGTCACGTGGGTAAAGACTCCTGAATCCTTAAAAAAAGCTCCTGTCAGCCCAGTCCCTGCCATTAGCCAGGGAGAGAACCGCTCCTCAATTCGCATGTGAAATTCAGCGCCATTAAGGAGGAAAGTTTGTGGCTGCTGAGGAAGAAGAAATAATTATAGTGATTTGTCTCTAGTATTTTCTTTTTTTTTTTTTCCTAATCAAATCAGTAACGCACAGTAAAAGTCAGAACAGGTTCTCAGATGGTTTGAAATGGGGTTTCAAGGTCTAGTGAAATTAGTGGAACTTGACTGACTTCGAGGAGGTGAGTCTGTGTTGGGTTGCTTCATGGTACCATTAGAGCTACGGAGGAGACTTACCTGAGCGTCCAGAATGCATACGTTTTGTGGTGCTTTTGCTGAAAACGAGGTACGCGACTGCTTCAAGTGACTTCAGACATAATAAACTGAACCGCATACTGGCATATCCCGTGGAGGAGGTGAAATGTCACCAGCTTTATCGATGTAAATCGTGTTTGAAATCATTCACTCAGAACGATGCGCTTAAAAGAGGGGAAAAAAAATCATACGTAAACTATGAAAGCCCTTGGGCTTTCATAAATAATAAATAAATAAACAGAAAATTAATAATAAATAAAGAATTTTACAGCATCGTGATCATATTTGTTCCCTTCTAACCAGTCATAAGGTTAGACGTTGCACTGGAAAGACGTGTGCTTGATATTCAGAAAGCTTCAGCCACTGAAATATTTCTGGTTTAATTTTCACCAATCATAGATGCCTAAAAAGTAATTTTCAGTAAAGGATATGGTGGTGCTACAATTAGATGAGGCGCTTGCTTTCCCTAAACTATTAATCAAACAAACATCCAGAGAAGAATTTAGACCAGGTTTATTTTAACGTAATTGTTCTCCTACAAGGTTAATACTACATCTGAATGTGGAGTAACTCCTGCGTTAATCAGATTTCCTTCTTCATCATGGGGCTGCTGCGTGGCTTCAACTCACCAGGTCTGGCAGCAGCGATCTCAATGGTTTCCTGTTCTTACTTCTAGTTCTTTGGCATCAGCGTTACACTGCCTCTAAATTGAAGTGAACTGGGATAACTGGAAAGGCAAGGTGTCCAGGCACTGTTTTCTGGCAATATCTTCCTTCTGTGACTGAGCCGTCCAGTCAGGATGGCTGTGGCCTGACTGCGGGACAGAGCAGGCAAAGAAACGGCTTGCTTGGCTCTGGTGTCCACGTCGATCCTGGGTATCTGTTTTGACAAACTTTAAAAGGCTTTACGGTTAAACCTTTTGTCCTGCCAGGGCATTCTGGCCTTGTCTTTGCGTTTCTATGTCAGGAAAAAGGCTGAACCTAACTTTTAATTAGTCCTAGCTCTTTGAAAAGAAGAACCATGGTCTGTAAGAGCAGTGGAATTCCTACTTGGACGTAGGCACTGTCTCCAAGCTTTTCCACAGCCTACTTGTGCTGGTTTCTCTGTCTTTGCTCTAAGCTTTTTATATTTAATGTTCATGGAATGCTTTAAAAGAATAATTAACCATTTGGTTATCTGGGGGGAGAAATCAGATGCAGATTTGAGACAGCATAGGAATTTTGCATTTTCTGATTAGTTTTTCTAAGTGACAGAGTAGGTTTATTTTAAAGAAAAACAACAAGCAGAAACATGCTAGTCTATTTAAAATCTCTCTATCTTGGAAGTGAATTTGGAAAAATGAAATCCTTATGTTGTGAAGCAACAGGATGAGAACCTAACCATTATTGTTTGTCAGCACTGTCCTTTTTATTCCAAGGCGCTTTTCACTTTCTGTGGTGATGTTTTTTATGTACTATGGAATTAATGTTCGTTACAATTTTTGTCAATTACCTCCTGCTTATTTTGAAATACACCTCTGTCTTTTGAAATACACACCAGTAAGTCACAGCACGGTGAAAAACAGTAATTATTAGTTGGTAGTTTGTTTTTTTTTTTTAAACTAAGTTAAAAAAAAATATTTTAAAAAGACAGTTTGGCCCAATTTACCAAAACATCTGCAGGATTCGCCAACAGCTTGTGGGCTGAGCTCAACAGCAGGAGAAGCTGCAGTCAATCAGTTCTGCCCTCTTCAGCAGGTGTAATACCAGTTGATGGAAATTGCAGTACATGGTTTCAGGGGACGTGTGGTTAATGTGTCCAGATGATAACAACATCAACAAAGTACAGAAAAAAACATGGGCAGATGTTTGGCTTATTCTGTCTACATGGTTACATGTACTTAAATTCACTCTAATGGAGTTTATCTGCCGTCACATCGTGGTTTGCTCTGTTACAGAGAAGGATTTTATGGTAGGCTGCTAATCTTACAAAGCACTTCACCTGTTGCAGCAGCCATATTTTGCAGTTTCTTAGCTGCAGATTTTTGGACTTTTTTTCTTTCCCTCAGTCTTTCTAAACATATTTGACTGTTAGGTTTGTCTACAGTGGGATGAATTACTTTGGTTTTGACATACGGCAGGTTATTCTTGCAGTGAGACTGGATACTTTAGACCTTCAAGGACAGAGAGAAGATAAATTACACACTTTTCACCCTTTAAAAAAAACAAGAAAATACCTCCAGGTTTATCTAACTGAATGATTTTTTGTTCTGTTTTTGGTTTTCTGCTGTGTGTACCTGGAATATAGACAGTTCTGAAATAGAATGTTGACAAAACTTGATCAATAGATAATACACAATTATTAAAAATATTTAGTCAGATTGTTAAATTAAGAGTCATAGTTCTTCAGGTCCATTTGTGTATAAATGAAAGTGGTGGTGAATCCATCTATACTGTAATCAGAAGGTCCTGTTGCAAGTATGCTGATATGGATACAGCATCCCATGTCTGCTGCCTGCTCGACTCTTTTCTCTCTTCATTCCTGCTACTAGAACTCTTTAAAATTCTAAGTCATCATGGCTTGCAAATTTAGATTCAGTGCTTTGTAAGATTAATTCAAAAATGTACCAAACTGTAATTTTGAAGCTGATGTGAGCATTTAAAGAAAAGGGATTTTATCTGTTACTCATTTAATGCGGCATGAAATTAACATCTGAATCAAACAGCAAAATTTTAGTAAATAATACCCAGCATCTATTATGAGGCCTCATTATTCCGTATACGTGGTAATATTTTCAAAGTGCAATTTTTTCTTCTTCCTAAGCCGCTCAAAACATTCCCCCCTGTTTTTCAACAAGGCATTGTGTGTTGATGTTTGTAATTAGATCATTTGCATACAGTGGTTGTCATTGAAAAGTTAGCATTTTCAGTGGTTACGATGTCATGGTATCTGAGTCGTTCAAAGCTTTCCCATCTCTAAATATTCAACATAGTAATTTAGATCATACAGTCCCCGTCACGCTAAGTATTCTTTTCAGTGTTATTTCTCACATGACCGCTTCTCACTCTCAAGTTTGTTTCACTGCGAGTAGTTTTGTAGTCTCCATTTTAGTGGGATTCTAACGGTAGAGTGTATTTTTAGGTCAAGCATAGTTGCAAGATATTTTGCTGAAGTCCTGTATCTAGAACCAGGTGTACTCAGTTGCTACAGAAATACTTGTCATCCTCTCTTCCCAAGAAATAGGGAGGTGAGCCTGGCATCAAACATGCCCGGGCCAGTGGTGTGCCGAAAGCCCTCTGTAAACTCAGTAGCGGGTACAAAGCCTGTTTTGTTGTGAGTCGTGCCCTGTAAATTCGGGAAAGAAACAAAAATCCTGAAAAAAAAAAACAAGAAAAAAGAATCGAGTTGTGCTCCGTTCTGGCCAATGCTGACAGGAATCAAGCTGCCAGACTTTGTAACAGAGCTGGGGCTAGTAGGCAAGGCTGGCTCTCGGCTGCAGAGACTGGACTTTATCCTTGTGGTGGTGCTGAATCTGAAAGGACTCCCTGCTCCTCTTCTAGGTTCAACATGAACTGGAAGGACAAAAGATAGCAACTGTGGGCAGTGTTGGAGATGTGAAGCTGCTTAAAGAGAAGGGAGACCGTTTGTAAGGGTTACACTTTCAAAATCCTTCTTTCCAAGGGGTTTGCTCTTCCAAAAAAAAAAAAAAAAAAAAAAAAAGATGTGGAAAGTGGTTAGAGACACTTTATATTCCGATGATGATGCCAGAGACATCCCAAACATTGTTGCAAGGTCTGTGCCAACTCCTGGTGAATGTATTGCAGAGAGGGAATGCTGTGTTTCTTTCTCTCTGTCCTGCTCTTTCTGACTTTGCTCTGCAATGGACGGGAGCCAGAGAAACGTCTCTCTCAGTCAATGCAGTCTCTTATTTGAGGAAATGAAGTAGAGTGACTACAGCCAGTGCATCCCATTAAATTATTTCTTTCATTCTAGTTCCAGTGACTTTGCTTTTAGAAACGGTATACACTTTGCCAGCCAAGTAATATGGAAAGTCAGTCTTTAGCAAGCAGAAATCAAGCTTTAGGAATGGGAAAGTAACACAATAATAAGAAAGCTTCAATAGAGGTGAAATTTGGCTTAAAATCCCCATTTTGGTACACCAAATATATGCTTTCCTTTTTCCAAAGAGGAAATTGCTTTATAAATTTCCAGAATTTGCTAAGTAATCCGTTTGATGTCACATTTTGCTTGTCAGGTGGTTGGATAATCTGTGGTACACAAGGAATAGGCAATGGGACAGGCCCAGAAAATGAAACAGTCTGTCTTCTTCTTCTTGCAGTTTAGCATTGCAAATGTTGCTGGTACTTGTATATTCCAGGTTGCTGAGACTCCCATTGAAAGGGTCTGAGTCAAAGGAGCCAGACTTAGGCAGCAAGGAGGCTTCTTGGGACTCTATCCTTTGTAGCTTGTCGGGTAGAGTGAGGGAAGTTAGTGTTTTGCATGGGCCACGTTGTTACTGAAGTTGGAGAGTGTCCATCAGCAGAAAGCCACGGACTTTTCAAGAGAAGACAAGCAACCTGGTCTAAGTGGGAGGTGTCTCTGCCCATGGCAGGGGGTAGGACTAGATGATCTTCGAGATCTCTTCCAACCCAAACCATTCTATGATTCTATGGACCACCCGTGATCAATTCCGTATCGTATAACTTTTGCTGTTGTTGGAAATCCAAGCCATTTCTAGCCCTCAGGCACACAAGGCAGAAGTTCATACCTCTCACAGAGGTCAGAATGGGAAAGCTTGTAGAAATCCTCTCATTTACTGCAGAGTGTTCTGGGAGGGAGGGCATTTTTAACGGCACAGAAATTTGCCCAGTACTGTGTGCATGGCACCTGTCTAGTAGAATTTTTCTGCTTCTGGGGTGACATGTGTTCGCCTCAGTAATCCTGGTAACGCTGGTTGCAGAGAGGTATGTCCCTTAATCCCACGCACCAGTACGTGCTGAGGGCCAGCCAGCTGGCAGGTGGCTTTGCAGCAGAAAACCTGGGGGTTCTGGTGGATACCCAGTTGGACAGGAGCCAGAAATGTGCCCTTGTGGGGAAGAAGGCCTCCAGTACCTGGACTACCTTAGGAGCAGTGTTACCAGCAAGTTAAGGGAGGTGATCCTTCCCCTCTGCTCAGCACTGGTGAGCCCAAACCTGGAGCACGGGGTCTAGTTCTAGGCTTCTCAGTTCAAGACAGATGTGAACATATTGGAGAGCGTCCTTCCAAGGGTCACTAAGATGATGAAGGGAGTGGAGCATCTCTCTTAGGATGAAAGTCTGGGAGAGCTGGGACTGTTTGGCCTGGAGAAGAGAAGCTGAGGAGTAGTATCATCAATATATATAAATACCTGAAAGGAGGGTGCACAGAGAAGAAACCCAAACCCTTTGCAGTGGTGCGCAGTGGCAGGACTAGACACAGTGGCCACAAACTGAAGCACGGGAGGTTCCACCTGAACATGACAAAACACTTTTTCTCTGAGGATGACCAAGTCCTGGCACAGGTTGCCCAGAGAGGTTGTGAAATCTCTCCTTAGAGATATTCAAGAAGCTATCTGAACACGCTTCTGGGCAACTGGCTGTAGGTGGGCCTGTTTGAGCAGGGGAGGGGGTGAACCAGATGACCTGAACCCTTCTGCGATCCTGTGAAGATGCCTGCCATGCATGGTTAGGGTCTGTGTCTGGTGAGCACTTCCATAAGGAAAGACGGAAAATGTAGAAGATGGGTAGAAGAGAAGAAAGGATTGTGCTCTGTGTAAAAGAACAGGTGTTTGTTGTTGTTTTTTTTAAAAAAAAAGGGAAGTCAGCTGTGGTTTGTATACTGCTTTTAAGTTTTAGAACTCAACCCTGTTGTTCACTCTTTGCTCCCGTAGTCTTGTAGATCTCCTTGGAAACTGGCATTGCATTCAATGGCTCTGTTTTCAGGTGCTACCATCTGTTTCAAGCTATGTATTTTTTTAGTTCCTGTAGAAGTACAATGAGTGAATACCAGCTGATCTTCCAATTTCGTACCATTTGTTTGGTCAGTTTGTTTCACTTCAGTTTCAGGCAGATCCTCTGGTAAGAGTCCTTACAATGGAAATTTCCCATGAAGTAGCAAAAACCTTTTTGAATGATTAATTTTTCTTCAATGAAACCTTTTATATCCTGATCGCCCAGTGGCTCTACGGACTCTCCAGGCAGCTTCTTGCTCCTGGTGCATTTGAGGGAATATTTGTTGTTTGCTTTGATGCCTTTGTCTAGTTGTCCCTTCGAACCGTGTTTTGCTGTCTTGTGATTTTTATACTTAACCTGCCAGCATTTATGGTCCTTTATTTTCTTCGTTTGAAGATGAGTTCAGTTTTCAGAAAGAGTGTTCTTTCTGATACGTCGTAAGCTTTTCTCGACACAATCACTGCACTGGTGCTCGGCTTCCAGTATGGGGGCATCAAGTAGTTTCCATACTGCCTGTGAGGACTTAGCTCTTGCTTTAAACAACCTTTTTGATTGTTTGTTATATATTTTCTCTTTCTACATGGCCCATAACTGGCCAATTTTTTTTTTTTTTGCCTTCTGTCAGGGTGTTGGATCTGAGCACAGAATGATCATTGAGTGTGGCTTCTCAGCTGTAAGGTGTCAGATCATTTTTTCTGCGTTACCTGGACCAAGTCAAGAATAACATCTCTTCTTTTGGGCATCCTAAGCAACTGTCTATGATAGCATCCAGAATTCAGTCTGTGGGCCGTGTCTTTCTGTTGCGTTTTATTTTTTGAACTGTACAAACTACAGGGGTAATTGAAGACTCTCAGAACTATTGAATTTTATACCCTTTGTTTTCAAATATATCACTTTCTTAATGAACAGCCGTGTGTCAACCCATATGTCAGCCCATCCAAGTTTTTTTTCTTCAATGAGATAGTGTATTTCATTTGGTTCTCAGGTCTTTTCCTGTCTTTGCTCATACTACAAATCCTGAACAGCATGTTCCTTACCTATTTGTTTTCAAACAGGTAATTTTAGACTGTAATTTCATTATGAAAACCTTTTTACTTTGTTCAAAAGATGAGCTATTCATACTAGAAATTAGGAGAATAAGATCATAATGATACTTCTTAAAAGCAACATTTTCATTACTAATTGCTTCTTCCTTTCATAAGGAACAATGTGAATCTGCTGGGAATTTCCTGAATCTGTGGTGTATCTGCAGGGTAGCCAGAAAAAAAGAGTGAATTGGCTGATTATTTTACTAGTTCTCTTCTTTGTAATAAAAGCTGTAATAAAAGAGGAAAGATTCAAAAGTGTAGTTTGGGGCATTAAAGTTAACTGCTGCTGCCACAGAATCATCTGTGAGAGAAAATGTTCAGAGCTCGAGGGTTTGCAGTTCTTGAGTTCCATTTTTTTAGCCAGTGCTGTTTGAAAGCCTTTTTTTTTTTTTTTTCCTTAATACTTAATAGCATTGGAAATAAGTGAATTAATTAACTAATCAATGTACTGTCTGCTAGAATATTGGATTTTTTTTTATGAACATCCCTGTATTTGTGCTGCATTTCCTTATGGTTGTGTTGTAATCTATTTTAAATGTCATCCACATTCAGTGTAGCAAACCGAGTCTTGCGGGTATGCAGAAAATCAAGCTTCTCTGTTATTAGTTGTAAGACAAGAAAACCCAAAATCCTATAGGTATTAATTTACATGCAGTAAGTTTTCCTAAAAAAAAAAAAAAGAGCCCATTTTGCTTTGTTAGATAACTTTTGAATCCCTTACTAATGTGCTAATGACTAGCTCTTTAATAGCTACTCATAGCATTCTTCAGATCTAGTATCCTAATTAATTCAAAGATTCAAGGATAATTGTAAATTATGGAGTCTGTTCTTGGATATTCTACACTGACATTCTATCTGTGGGTTGAGAAATCGGTCTCTCTTACGAGGGAAGGGAAATCAACAGAGAAGATTGTTCAGCAGAATAATTTCTCCAATGGAAACAGGAGACGAGGAAGGGACTAGATGTCTCGAATCTCTTAGAGTATTCTGGACAAGCGTGAAGGTCATGATTGACACCACCGGCTCTACCAACCTGCATGCAATGGTGTGTATCTTCCCAGCTCGGGAAGGGGGAGCTAGTTTCGAGATATATCAACGGGGATCTGGAGAACCCTGCGAATAAAATGCTGGAGAAGTAGTTCTAATCCTGCCCTAACACTCCCAGGCTTTTACTTACACTTCATTATTTTGGGGACTGAGGTGGTTTGCATGGGGGGAGGGAAATAGCGCAGCAGTTGGGGGGGACGATAAGCCATTGGGAGTGCTGGCAAGGGACACAAAAACTAGTGAGAAGGAGAAGAAAGGAGAGCGCTGGAAGGCTAAAGCTGAATACAAAACAGAGAGAATAAAAAATGGTATAAAAAAAGGACTAGCCCATTTGTAACAGAAAAATGGAGATCATTTGAATAGCTTTGGTGATTGTGCTGGAGACGAAAAATACTACAATTTGCCCAGGAAGAGAAGTGCAGGCAATTGGGCAGTGTGCCTTCGGAGAGGAAGGCTTGCCTCGAACTCCCAGAGGAGGACGGTGGGCCTGGAGAGCTGCAACGTGCAACTGAATGCACTTGTGACCACGTTTGTGTAAGGGCTCTAAAAATAAGAAATAAAGTTGAGGCTGATTTCTGTAAAAGTTATTACATGCATGAAAAGGACTTCTTTGAAGTAATCTTGCATCAAAAAGAAGAAAGTTTTTTTTTTTTAAAAACCGTAATAGGCCAAACTGTTTCTTTACCCCATAAATAACCCGTATGCATAACAGCCTCGGTGTCGTGCTGATCTCTTTTAAAAAAGTACAGCCTTGTCAAAACCCGCAGAGCAGGGGAGGCAGTAAGCTAGAGAAATACAGCTTCAGGTTGATAAAATATTAGCATTTACATGCAGTCAAATGTGTCTTTGTGTTAACACGGTGATTATCAGAGAATTTGATAGCCCCTCATCTCTTGGAAAAATTTCCAGACCTCAACAGTTCTGGCGTTGTGTAAAACTTGGATTAAAAGAGACCTTTGGAGGTCCGCTCCAAGCAGGTCTAGCTTCAATGTTACATCAGATGTGCAGTTGATTTTTAAAATCTCCAAGAACGGAGATTCTACAACCTGCCTGAGCTACCTGCTCCAGCATTTTTCAATTGTTTGGTTTGGGGGTTTGGCTTTTTTTGTTTGTAGATATTTTTTCCTTGTATCCAGTCAGAACTTACCTCATTGGAACTCGTGACTGTTGTCTTGGTCTGTTTCCTGTAGACATCTGACAAGAACCTGGTGTGATCCCCTATTAAGATGTAAAGGTTTGCAATTGCATCCTCTCTAGATCTTCTCCATGGTGCACAAACCATATTCCTTTAGCTTCTTCTTGAACAATGTCTGCTAACCATCTTTGCGGCTCTCTGGTGGTCTTGCTTCAGAATTTTGTCTTGTTACTCGTTCTGCCAGCAACTCTCCTGCTAGTGCAGCGCAGTAAGTCGTTGGTCTTCATCACCACAGGAATGCGCTTCTGAGTCACCGCTTGTTGCCCACCAGCCCCCCAGGTCATTTCTGTGGAGATGCTCTACTGTTACATGGGATTCCATCCTCCGTGCAGGGCTTTGCATTTTCGTTCTTGAACTTCGTGACATCTTTGCCTTGTTCCTCCAACTTGTCAAGGTTCCTCCTTGCCCTCCAACAAATGAATTGCATCCTTCAAGTTGATGTTACCTGGGAACTTGCAGTCGTGTATAGGTGCAGTTGTAACTGTTAGCAACTCTTCTTAGTTTTTATTTATTTATTTATTCGTTTTGCCTCCATTAGGATTCTGAAACAACACATCCACCACTGAGATTCTAAATCTGTCACAACCCTGCTCATCTGATACTACCTTGTTGTGAGCTTTTTTTCCCTCACCTCCATGTTATTTAGTGAAAAGGAAGAATGAAACAATCTAGTGAAAAAGAATTAGAACAGTACAAGCGTAAACATAGTTCAACAATGGAGAAAATAGAGAAGTTGGAGGAATCAAATGGTACATTTGAAAGCCCGGTTTTGAAGCTCCTGAACAATATGCAGCGTCAGATGGATCGCAGCATTGCTAGTGATGTTTTCATCCTGTTGGAAAGCATCATGCCATTCTGTTTTCCTCCTAGTTCTGTGTCTCCGTTTAGGGTTCAGGGCAAACCCCACAGAGCAGAATTGCTGTGGGCCCCCTCTCTCCCTCCCCCTTCCCTCCCAAGGGAGGATACAAAGGGAAAAGAGGAAGGAAGCGCCTCACACCAAATTGGAAGTTAAGACTAGGAACAAAATTTAATAGGTAACAGATAAACAGGGAGAAGGAAATATGAAGGGAAGGGGGATATACAAAAATATACCAAACCAGTCCTGGGATGGGGATGGATTGTGCAGAGCACGTGGAGCCAGGCCTAGCTGAGCTAGATTGCGGTCCCACAGCAGCACAGTCCGAGGGAGAGAGAAAGGAAGGGGCAAAACCTAAAACTTCTTGTCCTTTCCTAGAGTGTGGCAGGGAAGGGGAGGGAATACCAGCTGTTCGTGTGTGTGTGTCCCCCAATTTGTTAACTCTTAAACCACACCATTGTGGGATAGGCTGTCAGGCCTGGTTTGTGTCTGCTGCTGTCCCTCCATTTCTGCCGTTATAAATAACGGCCTTTACTTGGAGCTTATAGCCGTGCAGTCTGTGGAATTACGCATCAGCCGTAGGTTGTGTGTAGGAACACACACATACTGCTTGTGAGATTCATTGAAGCCCAGCTTTCTTGTTCAGTAGGCTACCCCAAGATAGAGCCAGTGCTGTACATTTCTGCAGCAGCCTCTCTACTTCAGAGAGCCCTGTGGTTTCTAGGATACTCCTCTGAAAGATTTCAATCCAGGAGACTATTTATTTGTTTGTGGGACTGTAATCAGGCTTTCTCTATTCATCTCACCAGGGATTCCCAGGCTCACCTCAGTGCTGTTATTTGTCTCTATTTGAAGATTCAAATGATCATCAGTGTACCGGTTTGGTTCTCTATAGCGTATTTACAGTCAAAAGCTAAACGCTTTTTCTCTTTTAATGTTATGACCTCAAGATTCTTGGAAATTTAATAAATCAGCAAGGCTGTTCAGCCTGAATTTATGTTTTTTTTTTTTTTTTTTTTTTTTTTTTTTGTATCTGCTGCTATTTACTTTCTCTGCTGATTTTGCTGTGTCTTTTGCTCAGCATCAATGCACATCTCTCTGGGAAAGGATTAAAGGATACTTCAAGATTGTAAAAGATAAAGTGTGATCAGCTCAGAATATCAGCCAAATTTCCTTTGACCCGTTTCACCCCTCCCGACATTCAAATGGGTCAATAGTGTCATAGAACCACAGAACCATTTAGGTTGGAAGAGACCTTTAAGAACATCAAGTCCAACCATAACCCAGCGCCGCCAAGTCACTGCTAAACCGTGTCCCTGAGCACCACATCTGTATGTCTTTTAAATACCATATATGTCTTTTAAAAGGCATAGAGATGGCACTTCCCTGGGCAGTCTGTTCCAGGGCTTTACAACCCCTTTGGTGAAGGAATTTTTCCTAGTACCCAACCTAAGCCTCCCTTGCACAACTTGAGGCGATTTCCTGTAGATGGGCGTCACATTTGCTAACCTTCAGTCTAGTGGGACCTCCTTGGTGAACCAAGACTGCTGATAAATGGTGGGAAGTGACTTGATGAGGCCTTCCTCCAGCTCCCTCAGACCCCCTGGGTGGATCCCATCTGGCCCCATAGACTTGTGTCCATGGAAGTGGTGCAGCACGCCACTGAACGTTTCCTCGTGGATTATGGGGCCTTCATTGCATTCCGTGTCCCTGTCTTCCAGCTCAAGTACATCCGATTGCTGTCTAAAGAGTAATGAATATTTTTTACAAAAAAAAACCCTCATGGTGGTGGATAAATGTCACTTTTAAACGAGACTTACTTCGTGCCCTGGTAGATACGTACTCTTCTTACCGCTTCAAGACCATTTGAAGGCGGGTCATTTCTCTTTGCCGCGCCTTTGCCTGTGCCTTTCTTTGGCATCAGTGCCCTTTGTGGCACAGTCCATGAAGCTGCGCTTGACGTGGCGTTACTTAAATTAATTTTGATGTTGCGATATTGTTTCTGCAGTTCTTCGTTCTGCAATTGTCTTGACAACAGATTTGCATAGTCAATGGGTAGGAATTTGCTTTTAATGTTGATGTTCCGATTAACTTGATTCGAATAAATAATAGAGGGTTATGAAGATAACGCAACCTGACATGAACTGGTGAAAGTGATGGTAAACAGAACAAATAAGACAAATGGCCTAGTCAGGTTCAGTGGTTATTTTTATAAAATGTAAGCAAATGCTGTTTCTAGTTTCTGTTGTCTTGCACTGTGACAACTGCTTGAAATCTAAGCATATGGATTTATTCAAATATTAGTCGCTCTCACTGCTTCCTGAAAAAAGAGAAGGAAATTTTTTGATTTGTTTTCTGCCTGGGATTCTTGATGCGAAGGGTAGCAGACTCTTACTGGAATTCTTCTTTTCTTCTTTCATGCCGAAGGCAACCCTGTGAACCTGTATTGTCATCAGATGAGGGAGTACTTGACACAATTGTTTGTTAAATTTCAAGTAGAGGATAATTCTGATGCAATACTTGTTTGTCTCTGCCCCTTCACATATCCCACCCCCTCACCTTTCATCTTTCCATCTCCTCACTTCTGGTGGCATCTGAGAGAAGACAATTGAGAAATGGCAGCAACGAAATCCAACTAGTAATGCAGTTACTGTTCACCCTTTCTAGCCATTTTCATGCATTAGAAACCCAGGTTTTTCTATTTTTTTTTCTCAAGCGATCCAGCACATCTCTTTTTGCCGCTTGAGGAGGAACGTACGCATAACTGTCCTTTTCCAGTCACCTCTGCAGGGCAGGACTTAAATCATGTGGGCAGGGAAACCAGAAAGCGTTACTTTCTGCATCTTAAGAAGAGCAGAGTTCCCTCTGTAAGGGACCAGCTACTGAGAGAGGGGCTGCTCAAAATGTGCATTCATAGCATTGTCATGGTAGAATCAAGTAACTTTAAAAAATGCAGTGGGACAGAATAGCTGTAAAAGCTTTTGCTTTTATTTTGAAAGTAAACTCAATGCTCTCTTTGGTTTTGTTTGGTATTTTTTACTGTGGAAATGCCTCGCTGCTTGCATGCTTTGATATAAGCGTGCCAGCCTGGCAAATGCTCAGCCACTTTGGGTTTGCATTCTTCAAAACTTTGGCAAGATTTCTGTTACAATCCTTTTTGCAGTTAGAGTATCATTTTATGCAAACAAGGCCAGGATTTGAGTAATAGCTCTTGGAAAGTTGGTCAATGGTCTCTTCAGCTTTTCAGACAATTGATTCCACAAGGTGAGACACAAATACTCTCTTTGAAGTAGGCGTATCTGAATTAAGCGATTATTATTAGGTGATTTTTAATAGTCCTATCTACAAACACCAATGAAAAAGGCATTTCTGAGTACTACAAAAACATGCGGAGAATATTATTAACTATGATTGCTAATGTACTATTAACATCCAGCAAGCCATGATACTTTGCTGTTTATGTCAGTCTGACTCTTGATGGTTATTCTTGTACTCTGGGTAGTCTTCCTTGGAATAACGATTACAGAACTAAGTAGACTTTGTCAAATAGTGGCTGTTTAAGTGGACATTGGCTATTTTGTGCTGTACGTAACCTGTGTCGATTTCCACCCTTACTCCTAGAAAATTTGAAAAGTTTAATGCCTCCCTTTACCCTTGGCTTCTCGGTCAGAGGTCTCAGGTAGCAGATAGAATGAAAGCTTTTCAATCCTTCTCTCTATTCCTAATGTTTCTTCTTTTTTTCTCAAATAGAGAGTTCTTCAGCGGCACTTGTAGGCTTCAGTCTCATGACGCAGGCAATTTCCAAGTAATTCCCGGTGCTGTTTTTCTGCTAGGCTGGGGAGATATTCAAGGGACTCTCTCCTATACCTCTGCATTACTGGGAGCTCTTTTTTGAAAGAGTAGAGAGAGAAAGAGATAATGGTTGCATTTATGTGGACACAGGGATAATTTAACAAGTGGATTCCTAAAATATTTCTCCTTTAGCCTTTGTAACCCCGAAGAAAAGGGGCAAGAGAGCTGCTTCTGTTTACCTGTGAAAATGACTTAATGGAACTATGAGCAAAATGAAAGGACTGCAACATTTGGCAAATTTACGATGAACACGATTCCCTAAAAGTGTTTCAATTTTGAATTTGGTAAAACTGCTGCTGCCGTGTGTGGGAAATGTATCTCTTTAAGACATAGTGGGATTTTACTTGTACGGGATTTTTTTTTTGTTGTTGCTTTAGTTATGAAATAATCTGCTGTATATAAACCCAAAAACTCTTTAGAAGTACACTTATAAGCTCTGCGGATGTCTTATCTGGTGGGACTGACTTCCTTGACAGATTTAAAGGAAATACATTCAATTAGTGGCAGGATTTTTAACACAACTTTTGTCCCAAACTTTTTCAGATTCTCTTCTGTGCATCATTAAATGCAGAAATTAAATGGTGTTCAGTCCTTTGGTTTAGTTCTTCACTGGTGTGTACTGTGACGCTTGTCTTTGTATGTACCAAAGTTTTTATCACCCTCTGATCATCTGCAGAACTTTGCATCTTTAATGTTATAGTTACACGGATTGTTCTTGTGATCATACTTAGATCAGCTTGTTAAGAACAGGTTTGTGTGCTCCTGAAAGGTCTGTGTGAACTGTGAATGATTTTGATGTCAGACTAGATTTTTTTAATACATTTGGAAATTCCGTTCCTAATAAACCATCTCATTCACACACATATCATTAGAGTGAAGGAAGGAACAAGTAGATGATGCCACAAAAATTTGAACTGTGATGTATTTAAAAAGAAAAAAAAAGTTTCCTATAAAATATTATGCTAACAATTATGGCACAATTTACAATTTTATGTACTGAAATTCCTTCTTCGTCTCAATAGAAGTCAAAAAAATGGTTTAATTTATTTTTTCAGGAGCTGCAGTTTGAGAGACTGACTCGAGAACTTGAGGCTGAACGTCAGATTGTAGCCAGCCAGCTGGAGAAATGTAAGCTTGGATCAGAAACTGGAAGCATGAGCAGCATTAGGTAATGTACAAATGGTTCATTTCTTGGTAGTGTAATCAATTTTGTCACTGTTATGAATTACCACTGAGAACAAGATTGATCGTCGTCTTGTGAGAGAAATTATACACCAGGGAGCACGAGGTTTTAGTAGAATTTGAAAATTTGCATTTTGATCTGCTTTTCAAAAAGAAAATTTTCAATAAGAGGTTTAATTCCGTGCAGTTTAGTGTCTGGTTTGTCCAGTAACAAACCAGTAATGACATTTGGAATTCATCATCATGTAGTCTGAACGGATTAACAGCAAAACTGCTATTTCCACTACTAATGCAACTGTAATTTTAAACCAGAGCTCTTCAGTTTTGTATTGCAGAGAGGTATTGATAAATTTTGTGAATGTGTTTTTCATAAGTTCATAATTTAAAATATAAAAAGCTTTAGAGATAATCACTTGAAGCTGCTGACCTGACATGAAAATTTAATGATAAGTTGTGTGTCACTTAATATTTTTTTTTTTAACGTTGGCTTTTGTCAATTTAAAAAAAATTATTCCGGTGCCTTGTTTAGATTATGATGAGATTTTTTTAAAGAAACTGTAACAAAATGAGACTGATCTCTTGGTCGTTTTGGCGCGAGAAAAGATGTTTTAGTTTCGAGCTTCTTGGCGCTAGTGTCTTTGTTTTCTCAGGTAAATCTAATAAATGAAAGATGATAGTACTTGAGTTCCAAGGATGAAGAATAATTGTGTAGACATGTCTTCTGTTTTTATCAGTGAAAATAGTAAGTGTGGTATCTTCTGAACATATAAGATTAAGTGTGATATGCCAAGCTTTGTATGATACCAGTAGAAAAGCTATAAAAAAAATATCTATTGCTACTGCAAGAAACTTTTCCTCAGTTTAAGCAATTCAGACTATAATTCGATCAAATAAATGATTGTTTTTCATGATAAGTAGAAAATAATTATTCAGTAGTGTGCCAAAGACGCAATAAAATACTGACTGTAACATTTCAGTTAAAATGGCAGAAGTCAGAAGAATCTTTCCATAATTCATTAGAAGCTGTACATAAAATTGACTTAAATATAAATAAATCTAGCGAGAGAATTAGCTCCGTAAGATAAAATCTTGCTTAATTCTCTATAATCTTCACCACCAGCCAGACTTACATCAACGTTAGAGAAACTCTGTTACTTAGAATTATTAAAGCACAGAGTCCATACTATTTGGCAGAGTAGTACAGTACGATATTTGCCCCTTAAGTGCACTCCCCCAGCATCTTAAATTTTAACTATGGTATGACTGCATTTAAAAAAAAAAAAGCTTTCTGAACTGTTTGAATAATCCTGAGCTAAATTTCAATAATATCATTATTTTAGTGTAATTCCAGCCAGTGATACGGAGATAGGGAAATTTGTTGTTTGGAAGGAATTGTTTTCTTGGTGTACTTGTTTCCTACTGGTAAAGTCATCCTTTTGAGTCATTAGGGGTACCAAAGTCACTCAGCAACTTCTTAAGAGACTCTAGTTATTTGAGAAGTTGTTATTATTTTGACAGCTAACCTCTCCATAGAATAAACCAGTACCTAGAATAACTGAGGAGATTTAATGTGAATTTTTGCCATCCATAATTTGTGCAAAAATGTTTTACATTTGCAAGTTAACAATTTCTAGCCTTTCAACATGTTAAGAAATACTTGAAATAGTGTTGTCCAGAAAATAATATCAGAAGCTCACAACTAGATGGCTGTTCTTAGAACTGGCAAGTGATTTAAAAAGGAAATCAATAATAATCTAACGTTGTTTGTGTTGGGTCGTTGTTTCTCCCATACATATTAAATGAGCCTTAATTTTCTGTCAGTTTTAAAAATAGTAAATCATGATGGGAGGGGGTAGAACTAACACAGATATTAAGTGAAATCAAATACCGGTCTGGCTGCTGTGCTGGCTTTCAGGTGCCTCGGTTTGAGAATGTTCCTTTGACACAGTGCAGTGAGACAAAGGCTTGGAAGATAAAGAATTATGTAGTGGAATGGAATAATATGTGTTCAGAAAAAAAAAAAGTATCTAACTTCTTGGAGTCTTTTGGAGTCTTAAAAATCCTTACCTTTCATAGATACGACCCCCTGAGAAGCTAAGCTTTAGATAATACCTGCTTTAAAATGAGGTGATTAATTTCATGGCAAATAATGAATGCTTTAAAAAGAGGTTTCTTACTGATACAGGGTAATTCGAAGAGTTTGCCATCTTTATTTTGTTCAGCTACTGAATAATTAATCAATTGTTTTAAGCGTGCTTTTCTGGCAGTGCACAAACTAAAATCAGAACTTACAGCTGTTATTGCTAAGACTTGATTGGTCTAATAGGATGAATTGATCTTTAATCAATTGCATTTCTTGAAATACTATCATTATTCAAAGTGAAATCCTACCTGTAAGTCTCCAGTTGAAGTGATGTCACCATTGTGTAATGACACCTAGGTTTGTTATTCAGCTGCTTTTCCTCATTAAGGTACAATGAAACTGGTTTAACTGTAATCAGCATATTTTAATATTGGGAAGTTGCTTTTTTTGGGCCACTTTAAAATGATTCACTCAAAATATCTAAAAGGAGTTTTTGTTTTTAATATTTGTTACATACGTCTGTTAGCAAATATCTAAAACTAGTACCTGAAGCAGCTATCCGTATTTGCAGTTTTATTCAGGCTAAAACAGCTTACAGTGGTGTTTTCTGATATATTTTGGTCTAAAAACTTAAAACAACTCCAGACGTACATAACAAGTACTTATAGGAGGAAAACTGATCTCGGTTTTACCTCCTTGAGATAGTAGCTTCCTGGAGTGCCTTCTCTTCAGGAACAGGTTCTTGGCTGTGAATCAAAGGAGGAATCAATGGCTTCTGATGGAGCTGAATAAAATGCTTAGACCACGATGATGATCAGAGGGCTGGAGCACCTCTCCTATGAAGACAGACTGAGAGAGTTAGGGTCTGGAGAAAAGAAGGCTCCGAGCAGACCTTATTGTGACCTTCCAGTATCTTAAGGGGACCTACAAGAAAGCCGGGGAGGGACTTTTTAGGATGTCGAGTAGTTCTAGGACTAGAGGGAATGGATTAAAATTAGAGACGGGTCGATTCAGATTGGACGTTAGGAAAAAAATCTTCCCCGTGAGGATGGTGTGCCACTGGAATAGGTTGCCCAGAGAGGTGGTGGAAGCCCCATCCCTGGAAGTTTTTAAGGCGGGGCTGGATGGGGCTCTGAGCAACCTGCTCTAGTGGGAGGTGTCCCTGCCCATGGCAGGGGGGTTGGAACTCGGTGATCTTGAATGTCCCTTCCAACGCTGACAATTCTATGATTCTATGAAGTAGGTCTAACGAACGAAACTTAGGTTGCTCTTCCATGCCACAGTGTTTTCCTGCTGGCAAACTGAGCGGTTCATGGCTCAGTCTGTTGAGTGTTAGGAATAGATATGGGACTTTCCTATCTACTGTCTTCAGTTAAATCAGCATCCCCTTCTGACTTCTCTTTTGGCTTTTGGAGGTATCTCATCCTTTGCTTCTGCAGGAATAATCAATCACTTTATATTCTTAAACGTTATCACTACTTCACAATGATGAAAAATATTTACGGAGTCTCTTGTGTGTTCTGCTAGGGTATTCCATGCGGTCGTGTTTCGCTGATCAAAATGTGGGGCTGCAACCCTAGAGGTAGTAAAGTTTGGAAAAGATGGTAACGCTTCCCTAGATGCTTGCAGTCTAAGTGAATAGATTACTGCCATAACAGTCTGTTAGAAATATTACATGCTATATTTCATGTTAATAGCTATAAATAGAATATTATATGCAAGCACATACACTTAGTGCCGCTGACATTTTATCAATTCCGATAAGATGTGCTTGCCTTCCTCCCTTTGGCTCCTTGGAACTGCTCCGTCTGAAGGTATTGCGCCAATGTTGCTAAAGTTTGCAAGTAATCTTTTGAAAAAATTAAATTATTTAATCCGTTGTGACCGATGTCTAATTTTGCTGCAGCCAAATCTCAAAAAGGAGTGCTGTGCAATGTGACTTGGAAGCAGGGAGAAGGCCTGGTGGTGGCAGATACAAATCCCGCAGCTGGTCTTTGATTCAGTGACCTCTCATTAATTTCAGAAGTATTGCTTGAGTAAAGAATTTAGGAAATGGCCTTTGATTTTGCTATTTCAATTGCTAGTGGAGCTGTTGCATCATCCTTATGAAAAGAAGTATGGATGTAAAACTGAAGATACCATGGTGTTAGAGGTTAATCTCAGAAAAGCCCCACCTTACATCACTGTTTCGACACTGGACCTTCTAAGATGGGTTAGCAAGAGAACTGCTAAGTTTAAATGATCTGTATTAGATTACAAGTTCTCTTTTGCGCAACTTAAGCCCCTTGAAAATCTGTAGGAATAAGATTTTGAATTCAAGGTCATTTTCTGTGGGACCGTTTTGTTATCAGAAAGGTGAAATCTTAATTGCTTTTCATAACACAATTTGTACAGGGGAGAAATAGTAAAGCTTTACTTCTACGCTCAATTGTCATGCTTCTTTTTAAAAGGCTGCGACCTAGATGCCGTACCTCATGGAGACAAGTTGTTTTCTGTCTTTCCATTCTTTTGTTAGATGGCCCCACATGTGGGGGAAGGAGAAGCTGTCTTTGCATAGAGGAAGGAAAGATTTCAGGGGCTGAATGAAGCATTCAGTTCTGCCAAGGCGTCCGTTCTCTCCTATGACATCGGTGCGCTGCCAAGATTGTCACACTGGGATATCTCCTTTATTTTCAAGTTGGGGACTTTCTAAATCTTGGATCTCTTAGGTTTGTGGGTTTGCAGTATGACAGCACACAGCCTGACAGGAAAGATTCACTGTCCCGCTGCTTGGCCCATGCTCTCCGAGCCGAAAGCTTGCAGAGAGAAATGGAGAGGGAGGGAAGGAGCAAGGGATGTGAAATAAAGTTTCTGTACTTATTTGACAGAACACTGCACACAGTCGGTGTGGCTTTTTAGATCCACTGTCATCTTGATGGCTTCTTGGCAAAACTCTTCTCAGGAAGAAACAGATACTTAGATATGTGAGGACAAACAGGCTCTTAGGGGTAATGTAGCATCTAAAATGGCCTTGCTTACTTCTTGAACTCAATTCAAAATGCTTTCAAATACCAAATTTAGCTGCACTGGGTTTTTTAAATAGTGCTGATGTTTAAAAAAAGAAATATATGGAAAATCAAATTAAAACAAGCTCACTGCGTGATTAGAAGTTACAGCAACCACAGGGATTTCAGAGTGTTACTGTAAGAAGAGAAATGTCTTACTGCTTAAACTGAATTTATTTCAATCTTGTAGTATGTGATTTTTTTCATATTTCAACTAAGTTCATAAGTTTTAGCATAATTACTACAGGAAATATACATAATATACATAAATATCTGCTTTTTTTTCCTGTTTCCTAGAATCAAAATCATGCTACTAATTATTGAAAATAATGTCAGGTGTTTCTCTAGAAGGATGTTGTGAGTCCTGAAGCGCTTTCCAGATTTTTTCTCAGATTTTGAACATGTAATAACTGAAAAAAATCTAATAGCTCAAGTGTTCCAAATAATTCATAAAGGTAGTGCTCGATTATATTGAAAGTTATATATATTTTAGAGACTATGAGTTGCACACTTATTGCATCCTGAAATTACTGAAAACTCTCTTAACTTCAAAGTCTGCTGAGAACACCAACTGTTCCTTTTGGTTCTCACTTCACTTATGAATTTTTCATTGTTTTAATCTGTGTTTTGCACTTGAAACTTTTAAGTTCTGCTTGTTCTTGTACAATGCTAAAGAAACGTCAGTGACGATGACTGTACTGTAGTGAGGCACCACTCGTTGCTCCCTTGTGTGCAGGGTGACGCTCAGAAAATGTAAATGCTGTTAAGGAAAGATCGCTTTTCAGGGGAAGCTGCTACTTGGAACTACGAAGACGTGCCAGACGTTTTTAAAGAATACATTAAAGGAGAAGAACTGTATCAAATGAAGAGGCCAGGAGTTATTTATTGGGAACTGTTGAAATGTTATCTGCAATAATTACACCCAAAAAGCCCTTCTGTGACTGTATTTCAGTGCTTTACCTGCAGGAAACGTGTGCTGCTTCCCTGACAGCTTTCACCGAGTGTTGCAGCCACGTACCAAGGCCTTTGCTCTCCCTGAGCTTCGCACCAGATGAGTGCATTTGCAGACAGGCTGTGAGAGTCACAGGGACACAGAACTGGCTGTTCGGTTGGCTTACGTTACTCTAGAGATGTATAGGTGGACTGGTCTTGAAATGAATGTGGTAAAGTTACGCTGCTGTCTTTCCTGACAATTGTAGTCACCGCTGAGAGTGTTCTTTGTCTGCTGTCATCATACTATTGGTGAGGCAATCAGGGGCCAGTGGTAATAAATGGAGGGTGTGGGGATCCTTGTCCCCACCTGCACTAGTAATACTCAAATTCTTTTTGTGCCTGTCCTGTGGACTAACCTTCAGCTGGAAAATGTGTGGCCCTGAGACCGAACGTCAGTGTCCCGAAGGCACAGAGCCTTTCTGTAGATGTGCTGGTTTCTGGTCCTGTCTCATGGGTGGACGTTGAATGTTTGCTATAGGTAGACTTGTATGAGAGCCCTGTGTATGGCCGTGTCTCTTGGGTGGACCATGGACATGTCATACGTAGCTTGCCTCATGGATGGACCTGCTGGACGTGCACTATAGCATGTCTTCAGTCCTGTCGCCAGTCCTTGATGCTCTTGACTGAAGCCCCTAGTTGAATCCTGGACCTGATTACTTCGCTGTTTTGGGAACCCTTGGTAGACTCTGTTACCACCACCCTGCTCTGTACAGCTCCTTGGCTGAAGTGAGGAGCCTTGGCACGGTGCGGTGTGAGGCACAGAGCAGACCGAAGATGTGTCCCTGAATGTTTCTTCTCAAGGGTCTTCTGTGGGGTTCAGCAATGCTGGAAAGTTCGCTCTCCTCGAGGCCTCTCCCATGGGATGATCTTGAGGCTGAGGGTGTGGGTGTCCAAATGAGTGGAAAGCTCAGCGCTTTGTTCCCACGTGAAAATGAACCTGGGATCTCTGTCATAGAGACATGTCTGTTTTGCTAGCCCCAAAGTCTGGTGGTGGTTTAGGGTTTTTAAAGCCCAGGGCTCCGCATAGATAAGGCCATAGATGGGCAATCCAAGGTTGAGTCGTTTGCACAACCTGCCCTGAGTCGCTTGCATGCTCTAGAGGTTACTAAAATTTGCTTAGGAACTATGAGCCAGAAATTCCATACAGTTATGGCAGATATTCTCAAAACCGAGTTCCTAATCGTCTTCTGTCTCTCACTGGAAGCATATAGACCTCTCCACTCCTCTTCACTTGACTCCTAGGATTTGTTGTGTCACGCCAAGGTGCCTATAAGTTACGATATAATGAAAAGTTATATTTCACTCGTGCTTTTGTTTTATTTTGGATATACTTCAGACAGTTGACTTTGGTGTTCAGTCTGTGAAAACAGCCTCCTGCTGCTTCCTTTCTAGACGTTGAAGAATTTGTCAGCAAAAATAATAGCCGAGGACAAGACCAAAGCATACATTCATAATGAGAGAAACCAGTTTTGTGTTGAGACTGTGCTGCAGGGATTTTAGTTCCTCTGCATCAAATAGAAGGAATACTAATTTTGTTTGCTGTTGGTACAGTAAAGCCAGACACGTTTTGATTATCTTTCAGAAAAAAATAATTTGTCAACGGAGTCGTCGATTTAGCTTATTGTTCAATTTAGCTCAAAACTTTGACTCAGTAGCCACATGTATTTTAGGTTCTGTGTGAAAATACCAAACAATAGAAGTGTCACTGATGGAGAGGCTTCATTAATTTTTTTTTTTTTTTAGGAAAAGGTCACTGCTGTGCCTTTTGGGAAGAAATCCTAGTGCACATACAGCTTTTTTTGATGGTTTGATTAATCTGAAGGATGCTTATTGTGGCAGAGTAAGTGATTCAGGGATGACCACTCAAACTCAATACTTAACTCTCCAAAGAGGACATGTACTTTGCACGTACTGCCTCTTGCCCTCTCTAGGTCTTTTTGCTCTGGGCATGGAAAGCACAGCCAGGCTAATTCAGCTCTGAAATTGCAAAAAAACCCAAATGTTCCTGTTGAGCTGTGATTGAAATGCCAAGATGGGGGGAAGGGACCAAGGAAGGTAAAAGGGAGGGAGAAAGTTTAAATTCTTCTTCAGTTATGGCAGTGTTTGAAGGCACTGCCGCCTTCTGCCTGAGGACTTTAATTGCTCACCTTTGGGGACCAAGGGGCCACCTTTCCTCAGCGACTGCTGTGCCTTTGCTCTGAGCTAGCCGGGCCTTCGCGTTTCTGCCCTGCCCACAGAAACACCATGCTCAGGGAGCTGGGGCTTCTCACTGCTGCGTTTTGCTGTGCTTGCCGTTACCCAGAGCGGTGGCAGGGGAGACACCGGCCGCTCTCTGAGGGCAACGCAAAATCAGCTCAGCAGCTGTCTCAGGGCTCTGCGCCTCCGGCTCTGGCTGCCTTTGTGTATCCAGAGTAGGCTGAGGGACGGGTCTGACAAGCTCAAGTGTGTTCCGGTGGAAAAGCGTGAAGGACAATTAGTTGGCCCATATTTTTTCTACTTTCACCCTTCTTCTTTTTTCAAGCCGTGGTTCTTAAGAACTTCTGCATTCCTACCAGCGCTGTGAGAAATACAAATTTTGATGCCTACGTCAAGTACCAGGATTTGACGTATGGGGTTCTTTTAAGTTGTGAACTAACAGAAGGAAGAGAAGAATATCTTCTGTTATTTTGGATGGGGCAACTTTAAAATTGACAACTCAGAAGGAATTGGAATGTGCCGGTTTTGTCAAATTGCTCACTTGTCAAGTGCCAGTGTCAGGGTAGGGTTTGTAATCTACGGGAAACATTAGATGCTGCACAGCACTGAGTGTTCTCAGTTAGGGCTCTGCTGGCTGTAGCTGACTCTGACAGAACTGTTTCTCTGTTGAGAACTGAAAGTGCTCGGAATATTGTGATTGAATGGAAGAGGATTTTGGAGGCGCTCTTCTCTGTCTAGTATGCTACAGCGTATCACTTGGATCCTTGGCAAATTGGTTCTCTCGTTAATGTTGATTTCTTCGGGATGGAGGGAATCTCGTACGGTTTTCTTACGTACGATGTAACTTTGCTTTTAATGTCATTCAGCGGGTGATACTGTAATTCACTGGTTATGTTCTATGCTGTTTAACTGGCCCAGGACTAAAATTTCATGCTCAAAAGAGTTCCTTTGTGATCAGGCTAATCAGAGCATTGGCAGTCTATCCCTGTCATGTGGGACCATCCCAGTTGCGGGGAGCCGAGGTTCTTTTTTACTCAATATCAGGCTGAAGGATTCCGCTTTTGAAATGACTGTTGGAGAGGTTTTACTTTGCTTCTCTGCCAGCGTCCCTCACAAAGGCTACAGTGTTTGAGTACAAAATAGTGTTTCTTACCACTTAACAGGATGCTCTTGGATTCTCTTTCCAGCTCAGCGGAGCTCTAACACGGTGCCAGACCTTTATTCTGTGGGTATCCGGTCTGTGTGCCCAGTTCCAGCATTACCGGCAGCCCCGGCGAGGGAGGGCCGGGCAGCCAAGGGCAGAGGGTGCTGACAAGCCCGGCAGAGCAGGGGACTCAGCAGCCAAGGCCCTGTCCCACAGGACCCGAGCAGGGCAAGTCTGAAAACAGGAACCAGATTCAGAGGAGAGCTCACAGAAGGTTCAGCGGAGGGGTCAGACAAGTGGCTGGCGATGAGGCAGGTCTGAGGTGAAGCCAGGAGCACACGTCAGTGAGTGGTGGTCAGGGTGGGCCCAGAGGCAGTAGCCCAGGTCAGCCAGAGTCCGGTGATCGGCAGGCAAGATGGTGGTGATGGGGCAGTTCCCAGGTCAAACTGAGAAGTTGAGACTGCGATGCCTTGCGCTGCTGTGAGCCACCCGTACCTCCTGTGCTAGTCATTTTGCACAACGGTGTTGGGAAGGGATTCCCATTCCTACAAGTGGGAAACGCGGAGTGGTTTTTCCGTGCTGCAATGGGCTCGTCTACCCTGATGGACTCTGGGCTCTCCTGCCTGGAGAATTCCGGGGTCATGGGCACGCTTCGGGAGGCAGGCTTTTCAGAGGTAGAATGATACCTCTTCTGGCACTTGCTGGCGAGTGTGACTTGCCTCCGGGATGTGAAAGAATAGATCCTTAGTGTCAGATTTTTGTGGCCTTCCTTCCTGGGATCCAGGCAGTGTTTTGTGTCCAGCCTGTGCAAAGCCTTCTGTACGTAATGGGGACATTCGGCAGGGAGCCTGCAGGGAACTGCTGGGGCAGTTCTCTGCCTCAGAGTTTCTTTGGCATTCACCCCAGCTAAAGGCACCAGCTGCTATTAAGGCTTGGGGATTTTTTTCCTTTATTTTCTCTGCTTTTATTTCTCTCTGATTAAATAATTACCTTAATGAGAGAGTTCCAATTGTGCTGATAATGTCTTGGGAGAGTGTGGAACTTCTGTGCTGAACAGAACAGGGACTCTGGCAGTTGTTGGGATCTGTTTACTGTAACATCAGCCCTTCTGTCCTGCAGCAAGGCAACGAGAAACGGCCAAAAGCAGGACAAGCAATGACATAGCACAAAGCAGTTTGGTAAAACCCACAAAGTTCTTTCAATCAAAACTGTCTATACGTTCCGTAAAGAACTACAATAGGTGCGTCAGTCTTGTTTGTTTATTTTTCTGACTAGATTAATGATGCACAGGAAAGGAGTGAATAGGAAAAGCTGGAGGTTATTTCGTAGTAAAGAAAAAAACCACAAAATATTTATATAGTACAATTTACTATGATACTTAGTTTAATACGTACTTGTCCCAAATAAAAGTTGGACTTTGTTTTTCCAGAGACAAAACAGGACATGAAGAAAATCCAATATGTAGCTGTAAAACTGTTGTCTATGTACTTGTTCTGAGTGCTATATGATTTGCATGCCAAGTCAAAACGTTTTTGCTCTGTGTGGTGTTTTTTTTTTTAACTGTTCCACTTAAGTACACTTGGAAAGTTTTATTTTGAACTGTTGAGCGTATTCAAGCAATGCTGCCAAATTCCTGGTTTATTACAGTTAATATAGAACATTTTGTTGACTTTAATTTGTGGAAATGGTGTTTTAGCGGCTTAAGAGTTGTTAAGGGATATGCAGCCTCAATTACTTTTGGAAAAAAATTACAAAATCTGAAAGTGTTAGGACACCCAAGTGTTTCATAGAAGAGGTTGTTGGTTTATTGTCAAGGATAACGAACCAGAAATGGATACACAGGATAAAGTCATTGGTACAGTGAGGTAATACCACCCCAGTACTTCAGCTTCTGTTTTGTAAGAACTCACCACCCCATCTTTGCATTTGCAGCTTCCTAGCGGAAAAGGCGTCAAGCCTTTGTGGTTGTGTGGTAGCTGTTTTCAAAACCGTGCGTTACAACTTGGCTTTACTGAAGTTATCTTGCCCCTAGAAGAAGATGTACATGGTAGGAGGTTGTGACAAGATCTTGAGTGAGATGAATACACCTAGTATTCGTTCTTAAAATGAGCTCCCCAAAGAAGACTAAAAAGGCTTTTAAATGCCCCCCAAGAGCTCCAGCCTGGCAGAGGTGTCTGGTGACAGGTTTCCCCAGCAGCCGTGGAATCGCTCCGTGTGCAGCTGCTTGTTGCTTTCCAGCAGTTGCTAAATCACAGTTCAGGCCTTGGCAAAACAAAGCTGCCCTTGACTTCAGGAATAACAGGCTGCAGCCTTAATTATTCTTGAACTGAAAGGCCTCCTGTCAGCACCAGGCAAAGAGAAAAACACTTTAATACTATTTGTGATAAGCGGTGGCTAGTAACTGGCACTTTATAAAGCTGCTGTTTCTTCATTTGAGCAAGCTACCCTAGTTTTTGTGTATTTTCATACTGCTTCTCTGGAGACAAGAAGTGGGAGAGGAAAATTCTTCATTCTGACCACAAGATGAGCGGAGATTTTCCTCATTGGCTCAAAGCAACTCTGACAGCTTTTCTTAGTGGCTGTCCTCTCCACAGTGTTACTGCTAATTTATTTTTCTTAACTCTTCACAAAATACTTTGCAATTCTCGTCGGTGAATTTAAACTATAAAGCTTCCAGGGCTACACAGGTTGCCGTTACCCTTGATAAAACTGGGAGACCGAGCAAAAAGTAGAATTGCATGGACTTGATTTTCTATAAAGAGAAGGTTCAGCTGAACTCTCTAAGTACAGAAGGGTGGGTGAAGAAAGGGGAATAGAGACAAGTAAAAACTGTAAGAAAAATATGTGTAAGAATTCATCTTTGATAGTTGCAGAAATGCTTTTCTTTGCTTTTCTGAAGTAAGGCATTATGTATGTAAAATCTTGAATGAAAGAGTCGACTTTAAAACCAGAGTGAAAATCAATGGCCTCTTTTTACATTTAGTTTACAGTGCCTTGCTAAAGATAAGCTCATGCAGCTTGTTGAAAACAAGGTACAAGAGAAAGGGTTTCTTGAGTCGACAATTAACTCTAAATTTTATGCTATATCTTCATCTTTTTAAAGTGGCCAAATAGAACCTAAGATGCCAGTCTTCTCTTTGAAAACATCAATTACATTTTTAAAACTGGAGCTCAGATTTTGTGAAGTGATCTCTGACACTAGACCAGGAAAAAATAGGATGCACGCAAAATATGCAGAAGAAAGTAACCTTTCCTCCACTGTACGCAGCAAGTTTGAAGCCCTTGGGCTTTGAACTTAATAGCTTGAATTTCTCGGCCGCTTGTACCCTTTTTCTCTCCTTGTCCCGCTTTATTAACAAAGCAGGTCTTTTCTTTGTCAAAACCAGCCATTTTGTCTTCTAAGGTGACAGCATCCTGTGGAAGAGCTTCAAGTCCTCTGGCAAATGGTTCTTGATTTGAATGTTTACACTTCAGTGACCAAATTTGGAAAGGTGCAACAAACATTTGATTTGAGCAAATGGTTTTCTCTGATAATGTCTCTGACATGCCCATCGTTAAGCCTGTATTAGGTTACAGACTGTGGTAAGCGTTCAAGAAACTCAAGTCCAGGATGGAAATGAACGCAAAAGTAAAGGCAGAGTACAATTCAAAGGAGAGGAAAAATGTTTCTTCGGGTATTTGAACGATGGACTCGAAGCTCTTTTTGCAGCGCTTTTGCTTTTTTTGCTGATAGTTTTTACCATGCCAGTAGAGGTTCAGAGAGACACTCAGGCATATAATTTGCAGCATTTCACCTTTATGAAGAGTGAAGAATTTTAATTTCTATTTTTATAATCGAGTTGGTTTGTATTTGACCACACCTGCACAAGGTGACCACTTCATTATGTTGTGTATGTCATTATGTCTCATTTTCGCAACAGGATCAGGATGTACGTAGGCAGAAAAAGAAAAAAAATGAAGATGAAAACTAAAAAATACCAGCTTGACAGATGACAAGGAATGCAATTATGGTAGATTATAGTTATTGCTTGTGGTAATTTTTCTGACTTGAGAGGAAAAAAAAAAAGTTTGTTAAAAATGTCTACTTCAAAGGAACAAATGTTGGGGTAGTAGCGGTTGTCTGTATTTCATGTTTGGACAAATATCCGTAATATTTATTGATGACTACTCCAATTAGATGTTGGGGATTGGCAGGAGAAAAACGGAGAATGGCTACAGTGCAGCAACAGAAAGAAATAAAAAAATAATGCTTCCTAGAACTGTTTTCTTTCAGCATGACGGTGATATGACAGCTTGAGTTTGAGTAACGTCCAAAGTCACACGACTTGAGGTGCTTCCACAAAGAAGAGAAATAGAAATGAGTATGTAGGGAGAATTCCTCGAGTTTTAACAAACTTTTCTTTCTTTAGAGATTAATTGCTGTTCATTTTATTTTTACAACTGGTGATTGACAAGAAGGATTTCAGAAAGGTAGATGCATAAGAAGAGGTTGAATTTAGTCCTTTGTGTAGTTCAGGAGAGAAACGGTAAAGTCTCGATTCCAGATGAGAGCTACTGGCATTTGTTTCAAGTTAAGTACATCTTGGAGTGTCATTTCTGCACTGGAATTTTCCTGCTTTAACCTGGCGTTTGCAATCGAACAAAAGTTGTGACTCTTTTCAGTCAGCACTTTCAAGGCTACAGGTGACAAGTCCAAGCCATGGTCTTCAGCCCACGTGCCTCGATGGGAGTAGCCAATTGATTTGCCTGTAGTGACTTCCAGATCTGCTATTGAGGGTTTTTACATCTGTTTTTTGGTGATAATAAACTGATTTGTGAACGCTTTCCGACTGTAGGGTCTCAAGAGCAGGGAAGTGTCAAATGTGAATGTGGACAGTAATGGGAGCGATGAGTTTCTAGTGAGGAGAAAAAGGAAAACCTTACATTGCTGAGAAATTAGCTAGAGTAGATTTCAGGCGGGACTGTTTGACTTCAGCTTGTCATTATTCTCTGTACACAGAGGTTCCACTATGGTGAGCAGTATTTGTGTTCTGTCATGTTATTTACTGCCTAATCCCCTTTTGTGGTTTTGCCGGCTCATAACTGTCCTTAATGGTGGACGTGACAAAACTCAGTCATGTTTCAACAGGCACTCTGTCCGTCAAGGTAACAGATGACCCGCCGAAGACTGTGTGGAAGCCTGTGGATTTCGCTGAAGTTATAGCTGGGCGTGACAGCAGGGAACCTGGAGCTCTGTTCCAAAACGCTGAAATAGTGACATTAAATGTGTCGATGGCCACTGAATCTGTAGCCTTCAAGTAAATCCATCAGACAGGGGGTTATCTTGACGTTCCTAGGAGCCCTGTCCTGAATCAGGTAATCAAAACTTCCTCGCTGATGCGTGTGTGCTCAGCATGAAGCCCCAGATTGGCAGGATTTTAATTTGAAAAACGCACCTTGCAGCAAAACAAATGTGTTGCTTTTGAATATCTGAAGGACAACCTACCGGTAGCATACAAATTTGGTTATCCAGTGTGGACTCTTAAGCTATCCTACATTTTCAAACACTATAAACAGCAGTTGAGGAAAGCGGCTGAAGATGTTTATTATCCTGTAACTTCATTAATTTTTCCTTCCTATTGCTTTGCCAGTATCTCAGTAAAGATTTTGCTCTTCTGATGGACCTAAATGAGTGAAACATAAGTGAACTGTAGATATCTATTTTATATCTCAGTTGAAATACTGAAATATTGTATCAGGGAACAAAAGGAGGTACTGTGGCAAGGAAAAGGATGAAATTTTTTCAAGGAATTTTAAATTCCTGGAAACTGAAATCGATGTTCATGGCTCCTGTTTGTCCAATAGAGAGGCAGTTGTCTTCCGTACATCTGCTATTGAACGTGCCAAGCTGAAACTGCCTCAGTCAAGACAACTGTTAAGAACTACTGGGGAAACTTCGTTGCTACCAGCTTTTTAGTGGTTCCAGAATGTGTATAATTCCTTCCTCCATAAGTGATTTTCATATTTCTAACTGCTTGTGTTTACTGAAAATCGTTCCTTGTTTTCTAGTAAAACTCTAGTTTGTACACAGATGCTGTGCTGCAGGGCACACAATTAAATATCAGAATGCACACTAGTTGGATTTATTCCTTCTATTAAAGTTGGAATTGGATGCTATTCTAAAAAATTTATTTAGTAGCCATTCCTACTTTCCCAAATGTCAAATTTTATCCTGTTCTATCAAGATATTTAGTTAGTATTTGTGTACAGCGCTTGCATCTGAATGCACAACGTTGTGCTACTGCAGTCTTAAGGCTGGCTATATAAAATCTGCTCAAAAAAATAAAACCAGTGAAGGAACAATCCTAATGCCTTGTTGCGCTCCCTGCAGATTTACTAGTGCTCCGTCATAGAGGTCAAAGGGAGGAAACTGAGTTAATTTTAAAAGCTCCTTGAGTGTAGGGACCAGTACTGGTCCAACCTACCAGTAAACTAAGTGGTGGAGGCGGAGGCTCCAGCAGTGCTGCTCTGGTTGTCTGGGAAGGAAGGCAGCCTTCCTCACTGCTCCGAAGGGGCCTTGGGACGGCACTGCTTTGCCTAATTTTGTTGTCTTTCAAGTCAGATAATCCGACATGAATGACTGCATCTCTGTTTTACCAAGAGGACAAGACATTGCCAGCAAACATTGAGACTTCTTTGATTGTGTTTTTGAAATAGTTCAAACGTTTCGCTGAAACATTTTCACCAAAGTAAGGAGCTGTTATTGCCACAGTGACTCAGATCAAGTTTACGTGGTCCCTAGTGTGTCATGAATAGTTTACCTTCCAGATAAAACTTTCTGATACGTGCAGTAATGTGCACTATACTGTGGACATTGCCTGTCATCTCTATTTAACATCAGTCTGGAGGGATGCAAAAACTAGCAACAGAAAAAAAAATCAACACATGAAAAAAAAACCCTAAGTGCATTGATGATAAAAAGCAACCAAGAATAGGACAACTGGAAGGACAGATGTCTAAAAGCAGGGGGTGGGGGCTCAGTGTAGGACTGGAGAAAATCCTTAAAGCGTCTGGTTTTGCTTCAGGTTAGAATGAACTGTGCAATTTCACTTCATTTCTGCAGTTCCCAATCTATAGTCAGAGTGGACCTGAGTGAGCACCTGGCCTTTTNTTTTTTTTCCCCCCTTCTTTCTTTCTTTTATTTGCAGGGTGAGAAGGGATGTCTTCAGGTGAAACATTTATCCTTACAGCACTAAAATACCTGTTTAATCGTTGCTGACAAGACGTGGAAGGATAGAGACTCAGCTTGTAATTCCATTTTGTGGGGACCTGAGAGCACCAAGCAAGAGAAGTGCTTTTCTCGGTTATGCTGAAAGGCATGAGCATGTTCTCTGCCTGGCAGAGGCACAGATTGCGTTCACAATTGCCATTGTGCCTTGTGTCTAAATGAATTGGAAATGTAGAGCAAAGATCAAAAAATATGGGGAAGCACAATGGAAAAATGATGTAAAATAGAAGAAAGAGTTGTAAAAATATGGGAGAAAAAGATTATGGCTAGTGTGAACAGGAATTAAAATTGGATATACAAAGTATCTTGGGTAAATGAAGAAATATTTTTTAAATTAATGAATTAATCTTCCAAATAAGATTTCCAAAGAATTTTGATAAGGTTGTCGATTCGGTTGGTTTTGGAGCAGAGTTGCAGACCTAATTACTTCAGTCCTTCTTCGAAGCCAGAGAATTTGATGTATCATCTTAGATGCAAATGATTCTGTCACGAGAAACCAATTCAAAGTAGTTGTACAAATATGAAGTTCCTAATGTAAAATAAGAATGTCTGAGAATTCAAATAAAAATACAGTAACTGATAAGTAAAATTATAAGGTAGGAAGAAAAGATACAAAAAAGAAGACGAAAGTTTCACTTCTGAGGAAAGTTCTAGAAGTTAAGAGCCAGAAATCTAAGGGGAAAAAAAGTGGGTTTTGCTAACAAATATGTTAACTAACAACTACTAGAGAGACAGCCCAACTAATACAGATTTGTTTTTATCCTCGTGATGGACACGACCCAGGACCTTGCGGTTGGCCTCGTTGAATTTCATGAGGTTCCCATGTACCTGCTTACTGAGCTTGGAATGCAAATAAAGTTTGTAATCCTATGACCCAGGAGGTTGTAAGATATGTTAAAATACTCCATCAAATAATTCGTAGAACTTTAAATACTGCATAACTACTCAACCGTGTCAATTGGTGCCGTCCAAGTACTTGATCTTCATTGAAGAAATATACGCCCAGAATAGCTGTCGTCGGCCTAGAAGGAAGCGAGCGTCTGCAGCTCTAATTTGTATTTGTCGCTGCAGCGTTTGCAGAGAAGTCAAGACATTGAACCGTCATTAAAAATGCAAATGAATTCTTATCTTTTCCAAACACTTGATAGCGGGTGAGCTGCGATAAGACGGGCGCTTGGCTGCGCGGGGCGTCGATCTGCAAACCGTGTCGACGTGCAATGGTTCCTGTCAGATCATTTAGGCCGAGGCAGGCGGTGATGCAATTCCCCAAACCTGCGCCTCTGTCAAGCTGCACGCTCCCTCTCGTCAGAGCTGGGCAGCTCTCGCAGAGTGCTAAAGAGCATTTCTGTCGCTGAAATTGGGTCTGAGGTGGGTGTTATCCCAAGGTCAATTCGTGTCTAATAAACAGCAGAAGCATCTCACGTGATGCAGGGTGATGTGTAGGTAGTAAAGGGTGAAGTCGCTACTCGAGAATTTCCTAAGGAAAGTGATTTATTAGAAATTGGAATGGGAGTGCTTTTTAGAAAAGGCTGTTTTATTAGAAGTTCCTTAAAGGTTCACTGTAGGTAATTATAGCAGTGCCCTTTGGAGGTTTAGAAAAAAAAGGAAAGTTTATACCTATTAAAGAGGTGCAAGATGTATTAGCTCCTGGCCCAGTGATATAAATGAGGGTCTATTGTGAGACCTTTTCTCTGCCTAGGTTAGTGCCTAATAATGGTACAAACATCACTAGCTGCTGTTGCACCTAGGAAAGCATACCAGTCGGGAGAATCTTCTGTCCCCTTCTGGTTAATGGGTATTGCAGAATTTTATTTCCCCTGGGGTTATGTAGCCAATCTGGTGACGGATCTGGCTTGTCAAACAGTCTTCTATCAACTGCTCCTAGCTCTTATCTCTGGTGACTTCCTTACTACAAGGCTATGCCCTTTGGGTGCCACTTGTTAACTTGAATCACTGATTTGCAAGGCAAATGGTGCTTGAATTATATGGTAAAATATTGCAACAAGCATATAATATCTTAAAAAGCATTACTCATGATTTCTTTTTACACTATTTTAAACAATTTTCCTAACCAACGTTAATTACTTGAGTAGAAAAGCTGATTATCCATTCTTCTTAATGGTAACCTAGGGGTAAAATTTGTGTGTAACAAAACCTGGTATTACATCTTCCACAGCTCGGCTGCTTCTCTTGCCATATTTGTGACTAGTCGATATAATCTGATCAAAGACTGCTTATTGGTTTTATTATTGAACATTTGATTCAATAGTTATTTGGAAAGTAGATTCAGAATGGGTATGGTATGTTCCACCGATTCTTGATTCTACTGCAACTTCTCAGATTTTAAATAGTTAAGCAAATACTGGACTTAAGGAACCTTTCTTATTTTGGACATCTTAGGTCCAAACCTCAGCTGAGTAGGTGTTGGTTAAGTAGTTAAGTTTAGACAGTGTACTGAAGTTTTTTGTTTTAATTCCGTGCAGCTCAGTACCAGAGAATTTCTCTTCTCCTCTGGTGCCTGGCATAGCAATTGCTAGCCTGCTCTTGCAGCTCTAGATAGAATGTCTTGGTTTGATCAATGGCAGATTTTCAATTCTGTTAATCATGGGATTTTTTTTCCTTTTTGTGTTTAGGCTTCTGTGTTTTCTGCTTTTCTTGCCTTACTACGTACAGGGAGGCTCCAGTAACAGNTTCCACCTCAACATGAGGAAAAAGTTCTTTGCTGTGAGGGTGATGGAGCCTGGAGAGATTGTGGAGTCTCCACTTCTGGAGACTTTCCAAACCCACCTGGATCTGTTCCTGTGTGGTCTGTCCTGGGTGGCCCTGCTCTGGCAGGGAGGTTGGACTAGATGATCTCCAGAGGCTTCTTCCAACTCCTGACAATCTGTGATTCTGTGATTGTGTGAGTAGCACCGAGCGCTGATCTGCATGACATGTATCCCAGTCTAAAGGCAGCTGAGGAGCCAGGAGTTAGCCATGCAGAAGCAAAGCAGTAGGAAGATGTGGCAGGGTTGTGTTCTAAATTGCAGTGGTTACTCGGGTGTCATGCTGCATCAGATAATTGATAATCTGATGCCTCTCCCGTCCTGCACTCTAGGGTACAAAGCACTGAGCTGCCAAAGAGCTGCTTGAAAAAACTCTGGATCTGAGTATTCAGTGGAAAGAACACGTTTCATTATTACCTTTCCACCCTATACTCCATTTAATGACTTGTGACAGTTGTCCTTTATGTCCCAGGGTTCTTTCCATTTGGCACACAGTTGAAGTCCTGCCTCTGGAGTGAAATAGCCCCATCTAACAGGCTGGGGCCGCCTGTGTAAAAAGCAGCTGAGGGGAGCGGGTGAACGGCACGTGAGATATGAGCCAATTAAAGGCAACAGACACAAACTGCAACACGATTGATTCGTACTAGATATTAGGACTTCCTTTTATTTTCGCCACCAGAGTGGTCAGATTTGGGAAGAGGTGCACGGTTTGGTCGTGGAATCTGCGTCCTCAGAGATGTTGAATCCTCACCTGAATGCGATGCTGAGCTGCCTGATCTCATTGGACCTGCTCTGAGCAGAGAGTTGGTCGAAATCGTCTCCAGAGGTCCCTCCCAACCTTGATTTCTCTGTATTTTCATGATAAGCGAGGGCGAGCCCTGCAAAGGTCATAGAAAGTAGCTAGTGAAGCACCTCCATTTCGTTGCTGAAGTTGGAATAATGAAGGGTGTTTTTTTCTTTTGTGTATATCACTTTTTTTTCTAAACGAAGAAGTTGAACCTAAAAGAGATAAATTTTTCAGAAAGTGCTTTGGATTTTGCTACTGACAGTATTTGCCTATCGAATTTGCTCTTGAGAACATTTTAACCAGGTTTTTAGGACAGACCAGTGACTGACTCCAGTTTTAGGTTTCCAACTAAGGACATATGAGATGCCTGAGTTATAGGGAAAAAATACTCAGCGTAAGTATTATATATACACAAGTTCTGTTTCTCTGAGGTGTCTTAAAAAGTAATTTAGACTGGACAATTTTAGGGACCTCAAAACTTTATATGCAAGCAAAAGCTTAGAGGAATAGAGCCACAGCAATAAGCATCTATTTTAAGAATATATGAAGTGTTAATTTGTCAGGGAGTATGCAGGGTTCTGTTGCACCATAATTTATTGTATTTCTCCTATGGAAGGAACTATAATACAACCCTTGTTTGCATATCGGGGGAGTTGAAATGTAGAAGGAAGGAGAAGACAGGGCTCTGTTTCTGGCAGTTCATTGGCAAGTTTGGCCTTTTGGTTTCGGTCAGAAGGGCGGTCGGTACCCAACGTCTGTGCAGTGCTGATCAAACCAGTGTTTTATTCCTCCAGTGTAACAGAGCAGCTGTATTGCATATACATTTTTGTATAGATAAATGAATTTGTGTAGATGTGTATGTATAAAAAAGAAATGTATAAAAAAAAAGAAATCTCCCCCGCAGGACTCATAGGCTTTTACGCTAAGAATTTAAAACACAACATCCTAAATGGTAACTGAGGTTTTCTTTCTGTCTACTCTAAATCTGATCTATTTTCGGGAAGTGAAATTGCCCCAAAGGCAAGGAGAGAAAGGGGAAAACCCCACCATGGTGTAAATGTTATGGCCAACAGGGAGGCACAAGCTTCATCTGCAGGGGCGGCTTCGTTAACTGCAACATTCCAAAGTTACCCTGCGGTGTCCAGCAGTGTGGGCATTGCCGAACTGTGTCATCTTGTGACATTCATTTCTGCAGTTGTCTCTTCTGGTTTTTTTAAAGGCGTGGTAAATACAGGACATGCTTATTTACTACAACCCAAACGAACCAAGAGATGGCAGCACTGCTTTTGGTATTCTGGGCACACGGTCTGCACTAAGTGGTACACGGCTCTATCCTCCTATCGAATGTATTGCTTCAGACCTGGTGCGCACTGTCGCTGTTTAGTGCATACATCTTCTGAACACCAGACCTGGTAAAATTAGCAGCCTCGCCGCTCCTCTGCCTTTTACCCCAGCAGATCTGCAGAATGCTGCGTCATCTGCAGCAGGAGCGACCTGGCAGGCAGAGGCAGTCCAGGGAATCTTGGAATGCCACGGGACTGCTTTGATCCCTGTGGCTGAGCAACCTTACTTCATCACTTGCTTTGCTGTCCTGCAATTATTTCTATTTTTACACCAGAAAACACCAGGTTTTTTCCTCACCAGGCAAGATGTTTTAGAATAAATTGTCCATGTCTAGTGTTTTCTTTACCGGTGGTCTTCAATGCCTTCTTACTTCTCTGAAATGAACATTAATCACTTCAGTTTATTCCAAAAAAAAAAAAATCCCAAGGGGACATAGCCATCAAAGAATTATTAACGTTGTCAAGAGATTGTTTGCATTTTTAGTCCTCGTCCATGAGCTGTGTAAAGTCACCGTGTTTCTTACACTGTAACGGTCACATTATACCACTGTGCGTATACAAAGACTCAACATTTTTAATTCATTTTCTTTTCGTGCAGCATGTTTAGGTGACTGTTTTTAGCAAGTAGTAGACATCTACAAAGGATAACGGAGTAAAACTGAGGTAATTCAAACTACAAATGAAGTATTGGAATATGAAATGAAATCAGTTGTGTTATACAGTGGAAGCTTTGATATTTTCATATAAATGTGAGTAGGTTTTATTTTATATTTAAAGAAGTCGCTAGCATGTATATGGCTGCAACGTCAACATTTTGCGCTACAGATTCGATCGTGTTGAAAAGCAAGAAAATTCACCATCCGGTTCTAGAAAACTGACTTTCGCATCACCTCTCAATATCATTTTGCGAGAAAAAAAAGCAACCAATGTACTGCTTGATATTTGAGTTTTGGGGGGGTGATTTATTTTTAGTGCCTTCACTCTTGCTGATACAGCCTCCATGAAACTTCTCATTTTGAGTGACATTATGAGAATTGCCTATAAATGTACATCTAAACATTCAGAAAAAAAAAAAATTAAAAAATGAAAATTCATGGACCTAAACTTTATATTTTGACATTATTTGACAAAATACCTGGTTGTGTCTCTGGTAAGAAATAAGTATTGTCATGAGAAAATACGCCTATTTCTGGTGTTAATCATCTTTCAGAACTCACAAAGTTGGTCTTAGACAGTGCTACTGAGTGGAATAGACCAGCATTATTTTAAAATAAGCACTTAGGTATTTTTTCTTACACAGAAAATACATGATCCAGCTGATTCGCCACATTTAGAATTAGTCAGGTTATTTCAACATTTCTCTTTGCAACTCTTGGACCACAAGGCAGCTTCTGTGGTCAAATTTGCCGAACTGCACTTTTCCACTGACTAGTTAAAATTATCAACCGTTTCGTCAGGTGCAGAAATGGTGATGCCAGGAAGCCGCCTGTGCAAAGCTAAGCTAGGTAGGAGATAATGTGCTGGAGTGACTGTGCAGGAGCAGGGGCCGGGTGGGTGGTGAGTATCCAGCAGAACTGTTTAGGGAGTCTCACCCAAGCCAGTGAAGACCCTACTGCAGGGATGCTTGCAGAGGAGTCTGCTCTTGCCGCTCACTTGCAGATCCAGCTCTCTGTGGGAGTGTTAATCAAGACAAAACATGTAAATAAATAAGATTTGTGTTGTTTCTTAGCTACCTATTCACTAGTTTCTACGCCTTACAGCGTTACTGAAGTTTTCCTTGACAAACCACGAGGGTATATGTTGCTCATGAGCTTCTTGTTGCCGGCTTGGCTTCCCGCTGGTGACGGCAAAAAGGTGGTGGATTAGGGCCGGTATCAAACTTACAAGTTGCTGGATCAAGCAGGGCAGCAGCGGGGCACCAGGGCAGCCCTCACAACCCCTCATTGACTTTATTAGCAGCTTCTAGTTGTGGAAAAAAAAAAATAACGGCAAGTGAATAGTACAGGCATTACGATAAAATGTTTGTACGTCTTAGGTATCTTTTCAAAAACTGAGGCTGAAAATGAAGCAAAAAGCTTTTTTATGCAATAAGTATTGATAAGTGGCCACGCTTAAGAAAAATCACCGTGGCTTAACATTGCTGTGGGTACGTGTGGAGAGTTCAGCTCAGTAAAATCGGGGATGGCAGTAGGGAGGCCAACTGAAATGAGCAACTCTCTTTGCCTTATTGACTGCCACCTGTGTTTTCTGCATTCAGAATGGGGAAAATTTGCAAATTTGACGTTTCTCTTCCCTCTTTTGTGAGTGGGAGGCTGCTGTCATTAATGAAGGTAGAAGCCTCTGGAGAATTTGAACCTTTTGAAGGACATCACAGTCCAACAGACTTCTACAGGGGAAGACAAGCGGGAGAACGCTGGGAGGTGTTTACCTGGGCGATGGTTAACAGGCCCGGCCAGGGACAGAGACCTGAATTCTATCAATGACTGTATTTGAAAGGTAATCAGACCGTACAGTAAGTAACAAGAGCTTAGCAGCGGTAGTACTGGATTTTAAATTCGCCGTGAAGCCTAAAAGCTTTTCACAGCCTCACTAGCTTGAAAGTGGCATCTCGGTTTCTCCATAACCTTCAGAGTTCAAAGTATTCCCCTGTGAATAATACAGGTCTTGATACAAACCAAATCAGAGAAAATAAGAATAGCAGTTAAGGCCTCAGTCGTTATGTATTCATAATAGGTTCATTCACTATTGCTAACTAAGCAGAAAATGCAGCCACTTCTAATAAATAAGGAGGTATTTGAGCAACTTAATTGGCAAATGACTTGAAACAAAGACTTGAATGCGTAAAATTGATCAAATTAAGATCGGTGAAAGGTACAACAAGACAGTTTGTGTTCACTGGTGGAAAAATAGCGAAACAAAATCCTGAATGATCTTTAATGGGACTTGAAGTATGTCCAACAAACCAATAAAGTCCTTCACAACAGAGATGTGCAGTCATGCAATAAAGGAGTTTAAACAGCATTGCAAAAAGTACTCCAAGTGTAACAATGAGGGTTAACTGGAGAATTTAACTCAAATCTGGATTAGTAAGAAGGAGTTCTTTTAACAGAAATTCTGCAAACGTAATTGCAAATAAAGAAAAAGGAAACTGTAATAAGTAAATTCACATTATAAATACTACAAGGTAAAGATTTTAGGCTTTTAGGCAAAACTTTTTATAGGTAGAAGGATGCAATTCTAGTATTTATATTCCTCACCTTCCTCACAAAACAAAATTATAAACCTCTAAAAAAATATATTTCAGCAAAATACCTCTCTTTTTCATTTTCCTTTGTCTGATGTGTAGTGATGAAGGAATGTCAAATACAGCAGATGAAAGCAATTAGTCAAAAGCAGAGATTTAAAGTGAAAACTCTCCAGCCTTAAAATCCAAATCTTTTGATTTTCCTAAGTATTCCGAGTACTTTGAACTGAATTACAAAATATCACCACAATTACCAAAAAGCCCCTGGTGTGAAGGACAAGTTGGATATAGAAGAAAATACTGTATGTAGCGACAGTCTAACAGTCTTGAAGAATACTGCTGGAAATACATATGGGATATGCTTCCAAAGAAAGAAGCAACAGATTCAGTGGATTTTGTTTAAAAAAGTGTTTCAGATGGCAAAATCTTTCATCAGCACGCCTAAGGAAATCTCGGCTAAGAAAGAACGGGTCTTGCTTTATTTGCTGCCGAATTAGAAGAGGTTGGGTCAGCAGCAATCGCTGCTGCGCCAACTGAGACATCACTGCCTCCGTAACGCCGTCGGTGCCGGCCGGGGGTTGATCTGGCGCCAGAGAGTTTCTGGTGAAGGACACCCACGCACAGGAGAGTTGTGAGACCTCATTGACACCCCGCTGCGTGGGCTTCCCGGGTGGGAGACGGTTGGATTCTGGATGCAGAGTGCTCCCAACTCACTAGCAGGCTGCACAGCTACATCAGGCAGTGGACTTTAGGCAAGGTAAACCACCGTGAAGTTAGTATTATGATTGTTAAGGGTTAAGTATTGAGAGCTGTGTGTTTGCTGTATATTTACTTATACATATTTGAATTTAATTTTTGAATATATTGTAGGGTAGGAGATACAAAAGTGGTTTTAGAAGGGTCTAAAAGCAACTAATATTCTATAGCTCTACTTGTTTAAGTAGAGCTCTATAAGCAGAGCTAAACAATTCCCTGTTTAGTGGCCTTGGCATTCAGAAAACAAGTCGAGTTCTGTGGCTTGCAAGCAGGCCTTCAAAATTTGTACAGTCTGCGTGAAATAGAATCAAGTGAAGGTGTATTTTGCAAGCGAAAGACAGGCCCAAGTCCTGCATTTTTAAAATGGAAAACGAAATCCTAGCTTTCTAAGAAGTATGCCTCCATCAAAGCAAACATCATAAAACTTCAGCAAAATTGGTAATGCAAACCTTTCACGTACAAGGAAAAGAAATTGCATTCTAGATGAATGAACCTTTCTCACTGGGCTGAGTCATAGCATGACGTTTGTGTACAAGAAGAACTGCTATATTCAAATATTAGGCCACACAACAAACGTATGTTGTTTGATTTCCATCTTAGAAAGCGTATTTTACCCAGATTCCATGGGCTGCGTGCAGAAAAACCTCCTCCTTCAGGCTTTTCTATGTCGGCAACAAGAACCTCAGGGCAGCAGTTGGCTAATTCGTTATTTAGATTCTCTGTTTTTCTGTAGCTGGCTTAGCAGGTGACCTCCGATTTAAATTCTCTGGAGCAGGGACCATCCATTTATCTGTGCCTGAACAGTGGGGATTTGATCTTGGCTGGAGCTGCAGGCTACGACTGCGATGTAAATGTCAAAGCATAATAGAGTAAGCTCAGGCAATTTCTCTCAGAAATAAAACTTCCTGCTTTCAAATGTCACTAGGCTAAGGAAACTTTAGCAGAAAGTAATGCTAAAATCTGGAAAATACATTTATTCACAGTGTAGCTTCAATGTAAATTATTTAATTGTAAGGCATTAAAATGGTATTAATCCAGTTACGCTGTATTCTTCAGTCTAGCAGGACTGTGCTGATTGAGAGGGAAAAGCTTGATGGATGCCCGTGGGATTGCCACAGTTTTCCTCCGTCCCTTAGGCACTCTTTGCAATTTTTGTCCAGGCAGAGTCTAAACGAATAATTAAATAAATAAGAACAGGATAGAAACCATAGTAACATCTCTACACATAGTATTTTGTGTTAAATCAAGCATAGTGCACGCTCTTTTTAGTGAATTCAAGTTCTCAAATGTCTTCTACACCATCAATGTGATTTCTGGCTCATCTTCCCTCGCTGCAAGTTCAGAGAAAAGTGTGTCACCTTTATGAGGAATGGTATTAAGTTGGAAAGATTTCATCATTTTTTAAAAAAAAACAACCTCTTTAGAGTTATTTACTGAGAATCTCGAATAGCTATGGGGCGAGTTAATTAGAAAACATAAATCTCAGTAGTGCAGCCTCAGTAAGTGAATGGAAAGAGCTCCCTCTCGATGTATAGGTAGAGATATTATCTTGTTCGCTTTTGTTGCGTGCAGCCTTTAACTCCTAGAGTATAGATCTGGATTGTAGGCAATTTAATTTGTTTCTGAAGTTGGAAGAAGTCACCATGCTCTCTCTTGCGGCTCTAGGGCTACTTTGGAGATCAAAGTTAAGAACTGAAGTGTGAATTATACTAGAGCTATACAGAGAAAACTACATGTGAAACATTGTTTTCTGGAATATCTGTACAGTCATTCTCTTCGGTTGTGTCCCATAAATGATTCATGTTCTAATTTCACAGCAAATAACTACATAAAACTCATATACTGCTAATTTGGAATCACAAAGTCCATTTCTCGAAGTTAAATAGCTGCTATCATGACAGCAAAAGAATTGAGAGAAAAATATGGGAAGTCACAAGGGCTTACAGAGTACTGAAGAAAAATATGTGCTGTGATTTTCTTATCTTTAGGTAGTTTGTTGCATATTTGGAAAGGTTTTGCCATTGATTGGAGTAAAAGAAAGTTAAGGCCTCTGGTATTGAGCTGATGCACACCGGGTGTTACGTATTCATAACTGAGTCAGCTGTGAGGTCTTAGCAAAGAGAAAACTGAATCGAATGTGGGTCCTTGGTGGTGTATTCCTTGGCAGTGTTTTCCTGCCATATTTGTCATTGCATGTGACTTACAGAATTTGCACACTGGTGCACATACAGCACTAAGATGTAGCAGTCAGCATCAAGTTGTATAATGTAAAAGAGATGTTCGTCTGTATCTACAGCCATCACGTATCATTCATCTCCGTCCTGTAAGAAAAACCGTAGACCGCTGCGTAAGAAATTTATCCACAACCAACTAATTCTGGAAAAATCCCCACCCAAATAAACCCCATATAGCTGGTTTAGTCTCTCAAAAGGAAATTCCTCTTTAATCCCATATTACTTTAGGTGACAAATTGTCCGATGGTGTGATTTCCGCTTTTGATTTGACACAACGGAAGTGGAGGAGCGAGGCTCAAGGAGGCATTGTTGATCTGCTCACTATGGAAATAAAATGTGCTATTCCCAAATGAGATTGGACAATCCATAATCCAGTTTACCTTTACTGAGGAAAGTTCATTGGTGACTATCGGAAGGATATTGTCCTTAACTGAGGATACTGGCTTAAAATCCTGTATCAGGCCACAGGTGTGAATGCTACCTGAAAGATTACTTAGACCTAGGCTTAGAAAGTTGGTAAAATAAAATAAAATAACGTAGCCCAAAACTAATTGCAGGGCATGAAATTTGCTTAAAACAAGACAGAGAAAAGAACAGATTTACAGAAAGGGGCAAGATGTATAGAAATGCTTTACAGTCATTGAGAGAACTATCAGAACTGAAATAATTAACTAGAATTCAGAAAATCGGTATCGTTGCCTCTTAAATAAAACCGTCACGATATCCTGCCATTTTCAATATCCACAGATTGTTCTACAGGGAAAAATCATATTCTCTCCTTCCTATAAGTTGCACACCAACAGTGAAAGAAACATTTTAACCAAGAAATTATTTCAGTTGCTCAAGAGAGCAGCTAAATCTAGCCTAGAGCAGACCCAGAGTAAGCATAAGGCTTCTGAGGAGGAATCAGAATTTCCCTTTCCCTCCAGCTCGTTCTGACGTGAGAAGAGGACAAACCAGAAAGTTAGTGGTTACTCCCACAGAAAGAACATCCCAGAGAAGAATGCTCATGTGACAGCACACAAATCTCTAGCACGACAAAGAAAATCAAAGCCTGTAAAATATTAAGCGTTAACTTTCAAGCCAGATGTCGTAAGATTAATTATCCTTATGAATCCTGTTTTTCAGGTTTTAAAAGCTTACAGTTCCAGTAAAAGTTAACAGTTCCAGTGGATGCATTCAGTCTAGGGTTAGCCTGATCCTACTGAAGACAATCACACATTCCAAATAAAAGACCAAATGCCTTGAAGTAGATCACTTGGAGATAAACGGTATTAAAATGGAAGCGCATCTGCCCGGTATCAGCTGTCAAAGCCCCGCAGCTATCTGAAACCAATCGAGTGTTAGAGTAATCCCTCCTAGTGCACTTCATCTTCGAGTCTTTGTAATCATCCAGCCAATTCCACGAGCTACGTGGAAGAGTGTACGTTTGTGTCTGTGATGATAATAATGCTTGAAGTGAAATGAGAAACAAAGACCCTTCATCTGCAGCTATGAGGTTTTGCACCTTATTTGATAATTATTTCCCGATTTCCCATTAGTGCATCATTTCCTGTGGCAGCTAAAAACATTAATCCATTCTGTTTCTAGCTGAAAATTAAGACAGCTTTTTGTAAATAGTCTAAACCTCTTACGCAAGTGCATACAAGACTTAAACGATTCCAACATATGCATTGTTGCGCTTTTGTCCTTTAGAAATGTTTGTATAAGAGTCTTTGCGGAGGGACAGGACAAGCTGTTTGCCAAGGTCCAAAGTGGAATTTTCAGTTTCTCTAGTTGTCGGCTCAGATTTCTGCTGTGTTTGTGTGGGGGCTGCAGAAGGTAGATGGCTGCCTTGTACCCGGTCATGGGCATGGAGTAAAACTGATGGGCAGAGAAAAGGTGGCTGAGGACAACTGGAAGACTGTCCCATAGAATTGGAAGACAGTCAACGTGACATAAGAGATTCCACTTTGTGGTGCTCCTTTTTCTTCCTTTCTCACCCCTTCCCTCCTCCTTCATCCATTGTCGTATTATTTTGATACTTTATAGAGCAGAAGCTGACTTTTTGTAAAACTAGGTCTAGCTCGTTTGGACATTCATAGAGCACTTGGGTACTGGGTTATACAAACCACTTGCCATTTGCATACAATTAGTCAGTCCCAAAGACAGTTTCAGGTTATTGGATTTTCAAGTGCAGCAGAATTCTGGTGGGGTGGAGGAGATGCAGGAGAGAAGTTGAATGGTGAAGTCTAGGCCATGTCCATTGGAACATCCCAGATGCTACTGAAGTTCCAGAACCTACTTACTAAGTATCGGTGGCTAAAATTCTATCTAACCTTTGCCGTTCCGTTCTGTGCTTTTCAGCATGATCACTAAATTCTGTACGTGGGTAGACTGATAGGCAGATGCACATTGCATTGCAGTCTTTTAAAGTTTCCTGAACAGAAAGGACCCTTTAAATGTTCAGCTCTGACCTCTCACTTACCTTCAGCCATTTAATTTCAGTCAGCCTGGATGCATCTGAGTAACGTGGTTACGCAGCGTTATTTTCGGAGAAAGGCAAACTCTTGGTTCATAGGCATTACGAGATGGAGAGTCCCTTAGTATCCCTGGGAGTCTGTAGCTCTAGTGGTTCGCTGCCTTGATGAATATTTATGTCAGATTTTCAAAAGAAGCGTTTGCTGTTGTAATGCTCTCCTGTTACGCTTTCTGTGCCGGAAGAAAACCCTAGTGCCTTGACTGGGAGAAGTAGTTTCGTATACATTGTAATCAAACAGCCTCTCAATCTTCTTGATTAACTGATCAAACTAAACCTTTTAATCATACAGGGCATACAGAGGCATTTTCATCAAATTAATTTTTATTATTCTTCACTTTCTTCTCCAGTCCTTTCAATGACCCCGTTTGAATTTGAATCTGTAAGCAGTATTTGAATATCAAGAATATTTCTGGAAACCTTCTACCAAAATAGAATTTTCTCCAGAATCTTGTATTATCTTTTTATGTCCAAGGTTTTTATATTAGCTCTTCCTGCCACAGCCACTCTCAACTAGCTGAATGTTTAATCGTGACACCTAAAACCCCCTGGCACTCTTTTTCCAAGGTACTTTCTTTATCCTGCAGGAAAGACCAGTATTCTTTATTGTTTAATGAATTATTTTTCTCTTGGCTGTAATAAAACAGATTTATGCCTAGGAAAGTAATTGCAATCAATCATCCTGCTTGTTCTCCTCATATCTGACAATTTTGCCAGTTCCAGTCGTCAGCAAGCTTTATAAACTGTCATTATAATGCTTGGTTGCAGCTCATCAATGAACATAGCGTTAGACGGTCCCCATTTGCTGCTGAAGATGTCAGCCATTTCTCTACATGTGCTTTCATTCTTCCCAGACCGATTTTTTAACTGAAAATATTACTCAAAATGGCATCATGGACACTGCATCTGCCACTTCTTTTTTTTAAAAAAATGAAACTTTAAGAAGGCAGTCAAATTAGTTTTCTAATACCTAATCTCGGTAAAGTTTTATTGACTGACGTTCAGGACCAGCTCTAGAATTTCAACTTCCACATGCTTTGCGTAAAGCATCGCTAAGGCAATCTGCAGTTTGACTCAAGGGATGGTCTAATAACAAGACTGGAAGCGATGAGAACAATGTAGCATAGTATAAAGCCTGATGAGGCAGGGATAAACTTAAGAGAGTACTTTGTTGAGTTGCACTAATAACTTGTTCTTCGTTATCGATTCCTACGTGGATGAACCGTGAGCCGGGATGCCGTTTTTGTTGTGGTTGTATTTTGTAGAGTATTACGTGCTGAGAAAACATAGTGAAGTGGCTTACCAGGATGCACGCTTAATTATAAGTTACTAATTAGACGGCACGGTTGAAATTTCATTGTGAATCTTAACCTTTCCAAGTGTAAATTGTGTAAGAGGTTAACCTTGAGCTTTTTTCCGAATTCTTTGAGGCCGCGTGAGTTTGTAATCAGCGTTTGAAATCACGGGCAAATGAAGCGGTATTGGAATTCCTGCCAGGGCCTGTCGCACGCTATAGCTTTGTAAGGTATTGCATTGTCTACCTGTTGTAAACAATTCACCGTTCTTTTCAAAAGATCCTGGAATCAAGGAATCTGTTAATTGAATGATGAGTTTCCTGTAATACACACTTAAGGAGATGAAAGCATGTGGATAATGCTATTGTCAGTGTTACAGCTCTAGCAAAAAGAGAATACGAAAATGAAAGTATTTGTAGATGCGTGCAGCTTACCTTGGTGGGAGCTCTACATGTAATCACTTTTGTTTTTCCTGATGAATGCGCTCCTGAGGACAGAAGAACGCAGCGTGGCAGCGCTTTGTAATGCTCGGTGCTGATCAGCCTGGTTAAGTTACACAGTACTTACAACAAGGAACCTACAAATATGTAAGATTCAGAAATAGGAGCTGAAAACAGGCTTTTCCTCTGAGCAACACAGCTTCTCCCATTCAGTACGAGCTTACTGCAAACTGTTCAACAAAAGGATTTTTGCCTTTGTAAAACAGAACAGTGTCTCCTTTAAGTGCCAGTTTTCTGACTTTTGTGAGTAAGAGCCAGAACGATAATGTGTTTCACCGTTCCTTAGCGTTAAGGAGACACTTGGGAACACTGGCAGAGCTTGACTTCTTCCCTTCAGAACGTTGAACCACCACAGAGTAGGACTTGTTAGTTCTTCCAGGAATTTGTTCTCTCTACCCAGCGGGGAGCTCAAGATTCCCACCCTGTCCAGAGTGGCCTGTTGAAACATTTAATTCCAATGTACATTTCTTAGCTTGATCTCTCAATTCAGGAAACGACACCCAAGGAGAGACGTGAGATCTGTGAAGCAAATAAAATACAATAACTTCATCTCTTTAATATGATACTGGTTTTTGCGGTTGGAGCACAAGAAACACTGGGTAGTAAGTAGTGTTATCCAAAACATAGTCCCCTAATTTTTCCATTTAAAAAAAATAATCGTTCTGACTATGTATACTTATTCTCAACTTGATTTTGCAGTTTGAATTTATTAGCACAAATTCTCTTTGGCCTCCTCGTAATGATTGTACTGTAAAATGCCTTTAATAATTCTTATTTAAAAAATCAGTCAATAATCAGTTGTGATATTTAGTATCCATAGATGTCTGCAGAAAAAGTGGTTCTTTTCTGTCAAGTTAACTCTTAGCTTATTCCATATTTTTTTTTCCTTGCAATATTGTCAGCATCATTACTAAACATTTACGTACAGCTGTGCAAGCGCTGTCCAAATGGTTTGACAGTATTTTGCAAGTGAGAGAAACTGACTGTATGCATCTTCAGTAGCTTTATCCTGACTTGTGGTAGATGCGTTTCTACCAGCAGTATTTATTTGGTACAGCTCAGATTTTGGCCTTTGTTGTTTGATTCGGCTAGAAAACTGGAAATTTCCATATATATAGTATTTCGTCTCATTCTCTCTGCTTTGTCTTAATACATTACAAGTAGCCAGAAACACCAGAAATATATTGCTGTTATAAAGAGTATATTAGGTATAGGAAAGACTAAAATGCTCTGAAAATTCAGGTCCTGTTTGGTAGGCTTGCTTATTTTCAAGAATAGACTTCAGGATGTCTTGGAGTAGAGACGGGGAACGTCTCCAGGCCTGCCTTGTGCTGAGCTAATACTGATAAACAAGGTGTCTGTCTTTATTGTTATTATTATTTTTGTCTGGGGAGAAATTAAACTCCATTCTGATCCACAGACCAGCTAGCCGAGGATTCCAGTTCAGCCAATCAAATGAGCTCCTTCTCCTGTCATCTGCCTATGCCCTGCTGTGTGCACTAGAAGAGCAGAGCCACAAAAAAAATCAGGTAGTTTTAGGGAAGGAGTGATCATGACAGATGTTCATTCAGTTCAGAGATTTAGAACCTAATAATGGAATATTTTGATTGTTTTAAATGATAAGCAACTTTGAGTTACAATTTTTTTTATTTTCTATACTGCCATAGCTCAGATACAAAAGATGCTGTTTAATGACAACTACTGTACTGATAAGAAGGGAATGTTGGTGCTGTGCTCATCGTAAAAGAAAGGATTTCTAGCAGTACAAGTGTCAGATAATGATTATTTTAACTTAAATCAACATTTGCAGGAAATGTTGACAAGGTTTTGGGTTTTTGTCTATATCTGATTTGAATAGATTATTTTTTAATATGTCACAGAAAAGAATCTGGAATTTCAAAATAATTTGCTGTGTAGGGATTAGAATCGTCATCTTTTTTCTTTTTTTTTTCTTCTCACTTTTCCGAGTAGAAAGTGGAGACCATCTGTCTGTGAATTTTTTTCCGAAGTCATAACTGTCATTATTTTGTAGTATCACATAGATTCATGTTTAAGCATTCCACTTCTATGAAATATTATATTTTTGAGAGATCTCAAGAGTACGCAGAAGTACCTTTTCCCAGCTCAGTCTAGACTGAATGTTAACCTGTAGCTCATGGCTTAAACGTTTGTCTTCCTCGGTTTAAAAAAAAGTCTTCCTTATCTGTTTTTTTGTGCGTGTCTCAATTTAAATATTTGCAGAAGGCAGTTTGCCCAGAATTGACATTTATCATAAGACTGTTCTCGAAATACAAGATTTACTGAGCAATTTAGATGTGGGAGGAACGCGGCTTTCATCCTGGATGCATGATGTTCTGAAAATAGAAATGGTATTTCCGATGCTTGATTATGATCCAGCCAAGTTGATATATGCTGGCAAGGTTTTTTTGCAAGCTGCAAGCATGTCTTATTTTCAGGATGTCTTCTTAGTTTGAAATGAAATCTCCCTTTCATCCAGCTGACCATTAGACAATGGGCCAATAGCCCTTTGGAGTTCTGAAGCTCAAAAGAGCCTGAGTTCCAGGAGAGTGTGGCTCTCTTCAGCTTTTAAGGTTTGCTCAGAGTCGGATTTTATTTTACAAACGTGAACATCAGTTTCTGTCTTCTGAAAACCATGCCTAGGTTGTCTTCCAAATATTTGTAACTTGAAAACTGATGATACAAAGTCTCCTTCATTAGGTCTCCCATTGTGATAGCAAAGAGTCGGGCAGCGGGCACAAGGGATGGGACTTCAGTGAGCAAAAATATAATACCTAGGATGGAAAGTTAGAAAATTTGTGGGGCTTTGAACATATAGCTTTACATAAGTAATAAGACAAATTTAGATATGAGAGTCTTATTGACAGATGAATAACATACATAGTTACAAAATAAATTTATTAATAAGTGATTATCAGTTGTTAGTGATGTTACTCTTATTTTAACAGAAGGTAAACTATTATATTTGTAACACATTTAGACTATTTCAGAAAGGCTTACAAGGATAATTTACATGACGTTTTTCCCTTGTATGCAACCACAGATTGTGTCATCAGGTAGTCAGAGGGTGCCAGACGTGCCCGTAGCATTGCTGTGTCCTAACGGTGTGCAGTATGAGCCCCTTGTGCTGTACAGCTACCTGCGTACGTCGGCAGGGGCAAACAGCACTGCAGCTTCAGCCAGGGCGACACATAAAAGCTCACAATTTTAGAGTTCATGCTTGATGGGCAATAAAAGCCTATTGAATAACCATCTTCTTGGAAATATGTTATTTTTGCCAAGAATATTAATGTATTGGTTATTTGTTTACGTAGGCCCTATTTAAACGTTTCCATAGTTCGGTTCAGGCCGTGAGGTCTTGGCCATAGTTGTATCACCAGCTGTGGATCCAGTAATCCACTTCTATAAAAATCAAAGTGTCACTCACAACCTTAAAGCTGGAGATTGATATAATGGTAGGCTAGAATTTAAACCTGGAAGTCAGAGAAAGAGGAAAAAAAAATGTTTATGACTGGAATATTTCTAAGATTAGATTACATTTAATTATGATTCACATTGTGATGTGTAGAGTAACGGTAACTTCAGAAATAGAATTGAAAAGTGCGGTGTCTGCACTGTGGTCACCCTTGGCTGATGGTTCTACTTTGCTGACAGAGAAGCTCACTCTTGCAGTTCTCTGGTGAAGAACAGAGAACTTTCCCTTTCCTCGATGGAGACTTGTTGGATCTTCACACTCCCCGGAAGCACCCAAATTAGCCAGACCCTCCCATGTATCTCTACAAACTGCTGTCAGCAAGGCCGTGCAATAAAGCCAGATCGTAATTAATTCCTTCTGATGTGTATTGACTCTTTCCCCACATAAAACAGGTGGTTAGGTGACAAGTAACAGTGTAGGCCACTAGAACGTCTTTCTCTTGAAGAATGTTTGCCTGATGCCTACTTTTGCTTTGTTCTGATGCAGTCGGTTAAGAGGCAGTGGAACTGAAACTGGGGGGTTCCTGCCGGGAGCTGCTAAGGTGCAAAATAGGACTGGGGCGGTTGGGGATATGGAGAGAAAGGAGGCCGAGTTCAGGGCAGGTTTAATCAACACCATGTAGGCCACGGTTTTCTACAGATCCACTTTCAAGTGGTTAGTGCTTTCATAAAAGAATGGGGCAGATGTCACAAAGAAGATTCCTTCATTCATAGAACCATGGAATGCCAGGTTGGAAGGCACCTCAAGGATCATCTGGTCCAACCTTTTAAATAAAAAGTTTAAAGGAGCCGGCCCAGCCCCCTGTCAAGCTGCATCTTAAAACTGCTCAGTGTAGGGGAGTCCACCACTTCCCTTGGGGGCTTGTTCCAGTGTTTAATTTTTCTCACTGAAAAGAGCTTTCTTCTGGAATCCAACCGAAATCTCCCCTGGAGCAACTTGCAGCCATTCCCCCTTGTTTTCTCCATGTGACCCCTTGTAAAAAGGGAGTCTCCTTTGTGGAAGAAGAAAGGGAAGACTGCGGAATACGTGTGCGGTCCGCAGCCCCCGCGAGGCTGAGTTTGTCACACCCAGTAACTGTGACGGGCCCTGTAGCAAATAATAGGCCGACAAGGAATGATATATTTTATTTGTTTTTTAGGGAAGTTGTAGGTTATTCTTTGCTCTAATAGAAACTTATAAAGAGCTTGAAGGAAAACTGGAGAGGCAGCCATCTAGTGTCAGATAGCCCTACCCTTTAGATAATGCCCCGTTTGCTCTTGGCAGGTTGTTCTTCTGCAGCCGTGAGAAAGGCTGCCCTGTCTGTCACATACACACCTCGTGTCAGAGCTCTGTAACGTGAACTACACCGAAGGAGGGCTTGTTGTCACATTTCAGTGGCTTTTCAGGTGATGCTGCATCTGCCTTGTTGTCCTCTGCTGAACAGGAAATTGAAACAATCCTTTCCTTGCAAATAATTTGCTGAAAATGTAGTTCAAACCTGAAAAGATGGTGTCATGGTCTGCTGCTTCTGCCCTGCCAGTGATTCCAGGTTGTATTGTTACATTTTACAAGTAAAAATCGGGGTTACATTTTCCTTCTCTTTTTTTTTTTTCTGTCTGAAATGCAGTTTCCGACTGGATTTTGAAGGCACCCAGGCTTCTTACACGTGATGTCCTGGTTTGGAGGACACCAGCAGTAGTGCTGAGCACACTGTACAAGCCAGAGCAAGCCACTTGTTTTTTCCAAGCTACATTGGCTCCAAGTTTATGGAAGTTAAATTTATGTGTCTAATATAAGTACTGGCATGCTCATATGTGCTTCGTATAGTTGGAATCAAGTTAGTTCCGAAATAAGCATTGTTCATGTCGTGGTTTATGGACAACCTCAACTGCGTGGTAATCTGCCTTCTTCAGCTCCTACTGATCTGAGTAAAATCTGAACTGCTTAGGAAGGACTGTAGGGATCCAGGAGTTGTTGGAGGTAGATGTAGTTACTCACTGGATAAATAGCGGTGCAGCAGAACATGTTTGCAAATTTAATCTGTCGGGGCTGAAGAAAATGAGCTTAAAGGTTGGACTGGGTGATCCTTGAGGTCCCTTCCAACCTGGTATTCTATGATTCAGTGACGTAGGGAAAAAGAAGACAGAAAACTTTTCTCCACTATTAGTATGTGTCACCTAAGTTTCACATGCAATTTGCCTAATAGTATTTATTTTTAGATACAAGTCTTTATACACAGCTACAAGGTACTGACATCATGTCGGCTTTCGGAAATAAGTATATTAGGGAATGATTTGAATGCTTAGAATTGCCAGATTTTGTTTCAAGTTCTTTTATCTAGATAGATAGATAGATAACATTCCGTTTAGTACAAAAATGGATCCAAAGAAGTGTGACCGATTCTCGGGTGCTCAAAGGGGCTGTGTGTATGTACTCCCATGATATACACAGAGGTGAAGAGCTGCTTTCTCCAAGACCAAAGGCATTTATCAGTTGAGGCTTTCCATGTTTGCTTTATAGACTTTTTTTCCTTACTCATTATATTCTTTAAAATGGAAAAAAACCCAACCCATTAAGGTCTGGACACAATTTTTACCAGTTGAGGACTGGTGATACCTCCCAACTGGTGCTCGTCGACCCTGCTCTGAGCAGGGGTTTGAATGAGATGATTGGAGGTAAAAGTCTGTCTCTGCTTTTGGCTCTGACTGCCCTTAAGCTAACTTGCAAATGCTAGTCTTCCGCAAAATAGCCACAAAACACGCTTGCTTTCTTTTTTCAGCTATGAACCTTAGCGTTTCTATATGGTGAGAAATCAATTTTGTCAAGTCCAGAATAGATTTTATGTGATTTATATCCAAGGGGGAAAAAAAATAATAAAAAAAATTAATCGGTCTCCTCTCTTTTCATACTAGTTCTGTTTTGCTGATGAAAACAGATCTAGCTTTTGGATTGGACTGTTTTCGAGGTGCACTGAACATGTAATAGAAACTTCTCCATGTTACAATTGGCTTTGAAACCTAGATTAAGATAGTTAAAGAGAAAGAAGTTGCAGAGTTAGTAAAACGGTGGGATAACACAGTTGAGAGCCCTTCAAAATTTAATTTAGCGTAATTAAAGAAAGAACGCTAAAATAAATGCAAAGCTGGTAACTTCTGTGTGTCCATAATATTTCTGATGAGAGAACACGTGATTAGATGGGCATGGAGGGAAAGGTTTTAGTGGCATGGGCCATAGTGAAAACTTGACTGGCTTCTGCACCTACCAGCCGTGGAGAAGAAAGAATTTTAATGAGTTGATGTTGAGGCATCCTTGAGAGAGATTTGCTTGTGTGGCCAAGAACTTCATTTTCCTGTGCTTCAGGAACCTTTTCAGCAAAACAAAGGGCTTTTAAAAAATTGTATCTGCCAAAGCAAAGCTCATCTAGTGACTCGAGATCTGTCTTTGATTTCCCTTGTCTGCTTTGTCAGCAGAGTCAGCAGAGAAAATGACTGATTTTCTTTAAGCTAATGCAGTTTAACTTTCTGCCTAATGCTACAGACTTTGTAGAAAGTGCTAGCTGGCCCCTTGAGTAGAATGAAGATCCATGCCCTGTGTTACTTTAAAGTGTTACAGCTTTTTAAATTTGAAATGCTTTGAGAACTGCAGTAGGTGTTATCAAGGAAGCCACCTCAGCAGTTGAATTCTTCTACTGAGAAGTTCTGAGGTACCACCTCAGTGCTACCCTAAGGGATAGACTAACCGATCTCTTAAATTCTCACAAGCGATAAAAGCATATAGCTAAGCCTCCTGGGGGGTTGTTTGGTTTTTTTTGATGAATGTAACATGAGAACCTGTAATATTTGTGAGGTCACTTCTCATGTATATTGGGGCCAGTTTTGCATCAGAAAATGTGATAAATAACGAGTAGCTTTCACTGCTGGTCCAATTTACTCTCCGCTTAGGTTTGCCCAGTTTGTGGAGAGAAGGGTGGGTTTGGGGCTGCTTAAAGGAAAAATACTATGGAATTTCAGGGGTGTGCTTTTGATCTTTGTGACTATTAGTGGGATTGCCCAAAACAGGAGCGAGAGCCAAAGTGCAACGTGGTTTAGGAAACAAATCTGCCATTCAGCTGCAGCACAACTACGTGATGATCGATACGGAGAAGGAATTTGGTACTTGTTTCAATACATAGTGGCCAATGGATGCAGTCTAGAAAAGCCATACGGAAGAAAGTCGTGAGTAGAACTTCCAAGATTGACTGAGCACTTGTCTTTTGATTTGAACTGGCTTTCAGCATTTTCTGCACTAGTCCTGTTGCTACCAGTGCAGCCTTTACAGGTTTGCCTGGCTGGCAGAGCTTCAAGTACAAACTGGTGTGCACAGGATCAGGAAATCACATTGCCAAAGTTCTCCTGCCAGCTTTTAACTTGGTGTTGAAAAGTGCAGATCATCTGCGTATACCAAGCTGAAAAGAGTCAATATTTAGCTATCCTGTGAAACTTCATTTTCTGGATATTTAGTACATTTAGGTAGCAATGTGATTTCATCCTTTTGTTAGCAAAACAAGATTTCAAGTGATTGTTTTTGTTGTGAAGTAACTTTGACAATATTTCCTATCATAATACTCTACTAAGAATAAAGATGATTCTAAATACTATTGCTCTCAGTATTGGTGGAATGATCTCGGGAAGATCATTTTCTTCAAGCTTCTGCAAAGATGTCCTTTTACTCTTTAGGAATGTTCTCTTTAATGCCTACATACTGTTTTTGAAAATAGAATTACAATGCATTTCTTACCTCTGTCTTTACTGACTATCTGACTTAGGAGACTGGTTTTGTATGTATAATCTCTCCTGTGTTGTATGGTAGGCCATGAATAATGGAACAAATACTATTTTCTTAGGGAACTGATTCTCATTTTACCCTTTGAGCCTTAGTGGTGGAAAAAGCCAGACTGAAAAGACTGCGTGCCTACAGCAAAGCTTCAGATCTATCTAAAGGTTACATTTATTTTTTGTCAACTTGCATTAATGTAATTCTCATCATTTTCGGTAATGAATGTGTGATTAAAGGTTATCCATATAGCTAAATAGCTGTTATTACCGTGTGCCACTTTAGTTACTTGATAATTTGTCAACTCTGTATACAAACAGACAGTTTACAAATAAGAATTTTCACTCCCCTAGTTAAAATCATAAATCAATAGCAGTTGTTCAAAGGCTGGTCCAGCTGCTTATCAACCACCTAACAGGCTGAATTACCCTGACAGGCATCCAGCATTTTAGGGTAGAAAGTAGTTCCCTGCCGCCTATACATGAATCCACGGAAATGTAAATTTAAGACTCCTCGTTTCTTGCCTGCATGATTCTTTGTCTTGCCTGCTTCTAGAATGACTGAGCTGCTCCATCCCTCAGAGTTTCTGTTGGTACAAGATGTTAGTTTGTGGAGTTGGTTGTGTGCGTACAATTACCTGGCATCACAGCGTAAGATCATTTCAAGTACAGAACTGGAGTGACCACCCTGGGATATATAGTCCAGGTCCTTGAAGCCGAAACTAACTGCAACTCTTTCTAATGAACTTTCAACTAAAGTCTTCTAAAAAATTGTAATGACTAGTTTGAACCTGTTTGTGCTTATCCCACCTTCATGCTTCCTCTGATTTTTCTTCTGTCATTTAGCCTTTCTACAGTGTAAAAGCCAGTTGTGCTCCTTTCTCAGACTTTAGTTGTCTCTTTTAAGCTCACCAAACTCTTCTAACTTCTTTTATCAATTTTTATTTCCTTTCCTAAAAAAAAAAAAAGAGAATTAGCTGAAATTCTGAACAGCAGAATGCTGAAGGAGTCTCCCACATGCCTTGCAAAAACTTTTGTGTCCAATTAGCCCAGCTGGACCAAATGATGCCCAAAGATCATTCCAACTTAAATTATTCTATGATTATTCTTCCTTCATCTCAATAGAAAGTAATCTGTTCAATACATGTATTAAACTTGGCTTTTTAAATATACACATCAAATGATTTATTTAGCCTTCACTTAAAAACGATCAGCAGAATCTCTCCTGCGCCCTGCAGAATCTTCTCCCATTTCATGGCAGTGTTTCATGTCCACGCATCTAGTGGAGAACACAGAAATGAAAGACACCGTGTAGAGTAGAGGTGACGACCACGCAGTCTGCTCGATGTCACCGTTCCGACCGTGTGGTAACATTAAGAATCATCTGTGTTAGTTCCAGGGGGCTTCCCGACGCTGTGTCGGGGCAGTGGGAGTTTGCACCCGGCCTAAACAGGCGTGAGCTGCGGGAAAGGGCACAGCAAAGTTATCAGCTGAGTAAAAGGAAGAAACAGCCTGGCTCTTTTTTTTTTTTTTTCCATACAAGGGGAGAAGCAATGGAGAGAAAAGGAGATTGTTGTTTATGTGGGAAGAGGCGAAGGTGAAGAGCCCCAAAGGGGCCGAGTGAAGCTCTTGTGAAGAGGGCGTAGGGGAGAGGAACTGGGAAGAGCCGTGATGTGCGATTCACGCAGTGACAGGCTGGCTGTGTTGGGAGTTTCCCGCGTGGAATGCGCCGCCTTCACGGTAGAGGCTGTCTGGCTCCTGTCTGTTTTATTGCCCTGAGGAAGAGCTGAACTCAAAGATAATCATCCCTCAAAAGCTAGAGAAACTCACTTTCTTGCTGGGTTTCAAGGACAACGCGAAACCAATGTTGTAGCTGAAATAGTGATATAAACATGTGGGCATGCTTAAAAGAATTTACCAAAACCATAATTTACCTAGAACAATGGTGGTCCTGAGGCACTCGGCTTAATCTGCATGTCAGGGTGCCCTTGTGCTCTTTGACTGGAATGAGAAGGTGAGGAGCTTTGTGTTACTAGTGGGTTTTTACCTGATCTACCTGTTGGCTGTCCCAAGGAAAAATACTGCACTGTCTTTGTATGCAGAAGTTTTTAAGTTAGGCAACAAAAAAAATTGCACCTGGGGGTTGGTCTTACCTCTGGTCATTTATTGAGGGTTGGGTACTTTTTCACGGGATTATTAAATGTAATATTTATTCTTAGATCCCCCCCCTCCCCCCCAATTAGTTGATACTAAAGATTGTTTACTGTTTTTCAGATAACCTGAAGTGTACTACTACTGATTTAAAATCTGCTTCTCCTTTGCTTTGGATGGAATCTCAGCCCCCTTGCTTTTTGTGAAATGATTCTCAGTCTGTTTTTCTTCAACCTTCCACAGCCAGAGTAGCAATTCAAAAATCAGTGAGACGATACCTGTCTGTAACAATATTCAGTTATGTTTGTGTAATTGAAAAAATCGTGTGCTGATACAACTCCCTGTAGAAACCCTTTTGTAGCTGTTCTGTAGTGTTAGGTGTAATTCCATTAATTGCTTTATCAAACAACAGCAACAAAAAAGAAATATTTTTGTGTAGCAGATAGCTAGCTATAGCACTTTCTCTGAAAATGAGTGACAACTGCAAAGTGAATTGCTTCACACAAAGAAGACAAACATTTCTTGGGGAACTGAAGGAAAGCAGAAGTGTGAGCTTGCACTGGCAGCCTGTGCGCAGACTGTGATGCATCAAGAGGTGTGCCAGAGAGAGTGAGGGAAAGACCTTCCCGGCAGGAGCTGAGTTTCTTTGCCATGGTGTGCTTTCCAGGATCTGTCAGGCACAGGACTTTAATAACCCTGTCGCGTGGCCCGATGTGCGCGCGCACAAATGTGTATCGGTGCACAGGACAAGGAAAATGAGTTCTGCAGGCTGCCTGGTAAATAGCATGCTAGGAGAAGGGCGTACGGTGCGGTGAACCTCCTTCTTGCACTGGGGGGTTCAGAAGCTCCCAACAGGCATTCATTCATCTGAAGGGAATCAGGCCTTATCTGAGGCCACGTAACGTCGAAAAGGAAGCCCAGGCAATTCCGCAAGGACCGTCGTGACCAGGTAGCGTGCAAAATGTGTTGGGCCGCGCTTTGGTGTAAGTCGCCTTTACCTCACCATTGTCCCTGCTGCCAGAGCCGTGGGCACACTCCCGACTTCCAGGAGATCTGCCGACTTCAAGATGACCTTGGTGCTCTGCACCACCTGCTTTGAAAGCAGATCCTCGGGTGGTTGTGCAGGCTCTACGGCAACGCTGTCTGAGGATGTCTTGGGCAGATTTTCTTCTGTGAAAGCGCTCGACAGCCCTCCCCATCTCTGGGTTACCTCCCGTCAGGGGTCTGGTCACTTTTACAGAAACAGGGCTCTTGAGCATGGTCCAGAAAAGCAGTGTTTTGCTATCACTTTGAGCGTTCACTTGTACGCCACCAACACTGCTTTTGACTCCCGTAAACTGTACGGAGAGGTGTTTGATGGTCATATCTAGCTCACCTTGTCCTGCTGGTGCTGGCTGCTGTGGGGCAGTACTGTTGTCTCCACAGAGCCCATCTTGTCATGCTGGGTTCATACCAAGTCCCTCTTGAAGAGGACACTTACCTCTTGTTTAGCTTTACTTGAGATACAGGAAAAAATACTGAAGGCTCCCAAGGGCCCACTCTGTTCCTTGTTTATAGACACAGCGTAGCTCAGACCGCGATTTTTCTATCCATGCCTGAAAAAGGGGCAAACTTGATGTAAGCAGATTGCTGGTAGTAGTCAGACGTCTTTTACTGACCGTAGAAACTCTGTATTTTTGCAGTACTTTCTGCTGCTGATCTTTCCACGCTCTGCGGAGACAGGTAGAGCTCCTGGAGTGCTCTGTTCCTGTGATGTTGCCCCAGATGAGCTCGTTTGCCTTCCGCCCTCGCCGCACGCAAGGTTACGTGGCATATCACAGGGTTCTGGTTCCTGGGGTGGTTTTGTTCCGTGCGTGCAGAAGCGGGAACGTTTGAGGTCAGCTGGAATCAAGATCGCTGCTCTGTGGATATTTATTTGCTCGTTCTTGCCGAGGGAGGTAAAGCAACTTTTACCGGGCTGTTTCCTTGCATAGGTGCTTATTAAAGGTAAAGTTTTAGGCATAGTATAGAGCATCCGTACAGAAGGTAAGTTCACTAGCTTCAGGATGAGCATCCAGAACTAAACATGTGACAATATTAATTTTTTTGTTTGCTTGAGGCTTTGTTTGGTTGGTTTTTTAGCACTGCCTTTTCGTTCTTCGGTTATTCTGCTTCCCCGTTTTTTGCCTTCCATAACTCCTATTTTCCAAAGACAATACAATTACAGAAGAGTCACAGTTCTGTGTAATTGAATTTTAGTCTTTGAAATTTTTGTAGTTGAATCCTGTAGTGATGCAGGATTCTTTCTATCACTAGAACAGAATTAAGCAGACCTAGTAACTCTTAAGTTCCATAGTTCAAAACTTCTTAATAAAGTATTTTATTGCTCAGCTTCCTCAGCCAAAGTTGGTAGAGTTTGCAAGCTTGTATAATGGGGCACAAGAATATACAGAAAAGTGGCTGATAATGAATTTTAAACTTTTTCTTTAGAAAAACTATAAAGCGGAAAGTTTTATTTTGCTGGAGATGATGAAAAATTTATTAAGGGAATACTTCTCTTTATTTTTTTTTTGTCTTTTCGTGTATTTGATGTGAGTGTACAGTCAATTGTACTGATTTCTGGAGCAGCTGGAAAATCACAAATGAAAAAAATGAAAGGCCCTTTTATTCACTCCAGCAGATTTGGCACAGTTGTGTGACAGCCTGAAGGCTCCGTACGCAGACACGTCAGGTTGCTTCAGTCAGGAATCATTTTCAGGCCAAAAGCAAGAAGAGCTCCTTTTTCCAAAAAGATTTGAGATAAAAAGAAATATAATGGACCATTGAAAAGCTGAAGAGCATGAATTTAACTAGGGAAAACCAGCACTCTTTTCATACCACCATCTATTGATGTTCTCATAGGAGCAAAGACACTTCTAACGTGGAATCACAGAATTATTTAGGTTGGAAAAGACCCTTAAGATCATCGAGTCCAAGCACAAACCCAGCACCGCCCACTAAACCGTGTTTAGTAAACCATGCACAAACTCAGCACCACATCTACACAGCTTTTAAATACATCCAGGGATGGTGAATCAACCACTTCCCTGGGCAGCCTCCTCCATATTCCGTATGTTGAATGAGAAGGTCGCATTAGGATACAAATTTTAATGGTATATCTGTTGCCTTGACTATAAAAGTTACAGTAGTTAGTAAAAGACCAGTACAGTCGTCGTGAGGAGATGCCCACGGAGAACTGGAAAAGCCAAAATATAGTCAAAATCTATTGCAATCCTTTTTTTGATTTTCCTAAGATTTCTTAAGGTGAATACATAAAAAAGTTGCTGTGGAAGACAGACTAGTGATACTAGAGATCGCTACTCATCAGCCACTGGGGATTCGTTTGATACTCTCTGGCAATAATGAACTTTTATACAAATGTACTGCTTAAAAAGAGCTAGGCTGGAATTCCTGGAAATGATAATTCACTCTTTATGCACAGAGTTGATTTGATTTCTCGCTCATTTGGATGAGGCGCCTGTCACGGTCCACTCAGCGGACACGTGATGGTTTGTTTGCTGAGGTCTCGAAGCGCAAAAATCAAGGTGACCACGCCAAGGGGTTGTGCTTCAATCAAACAGGGAAACTTTATTGGTTTTGCCCGTAAAGCGGCACGCGATAGACAGAAAGAGTGAGAGGAGGAGAAAAGGTAAAGAGAGGGAAAGAGAATTCGAGCTACCACCAGGGGTCCAAGGTGTCCCGATGGTCCCAGGTCCAGGCAGCGTCCCGCCGGCCCTTCCCATCATTGTGATCCTTGGTGGGGAAATTTCTAAAGTTCGGTTGCTAAGAAGCCAGCTTTTATGCCGGGTAGCACACCTTGCTCCTCCTCTGTCCCATGGATTTCTGCCAATCTCCGCCTTTCCCGAGTGGGGTTTCTGCACATGCCCAAGCAGGAGTGTCCGAGGCCTGGTTTGCCTTAGATGCGGGTGGCTTTGGACCAGGAGGTGTGTTTTTGTATTACAGTGCGTGATCCATCTGCTTGGCCGTTTCTCCTTGTACCAGGTACTTATACCAAACTCCTTGTACCAGGTAACGAAGAACAGTACCGTGCTCCTTGTACGTGCTCAATTCTCCCTCCCAGGGTGTTCGTGCCTTGATATCCCTAGGGATTGCGTTCCATCCCGTAGATCAGTAACTGCGTCTCAGGTAGGCCGCTGCAGACTCATGTCAAGACGGTAGCCTAAGTTTCGGGGTACCAGATTGTCCAAGTCTCTGATGATGATGTTGAGACAATACTGTTCTTCGGACCGACTCTTACAGTCTTTTACATCAGCATGTTCTTGCCAGGAACATTTCCTCATGCATTCTGCCGGCAAGAACGCCACCTGAGGTACTGCATTTTTTGTCCGTCTTTTGAGGTGGTATCCATCCCGTAGAAATCTGGATACTGGCAGAGGGACTGTATAGTGGAAAGTAATCCATGTCTTATTACGGATGATGGGAATTCCAGAAAGGAGCATCACTCTCCAGTCCCAGTGTGTCAGCTGAAGCTGAAGTTGTTTAGCGATTTTAAAAACCAGGAAAAAGAATTTAGAAGAAGTACTATTTCCGAAAGAGCCGCTCTCCCTTGTCATTCCCCACTAGGGCTCTGTTTGAAAAGACAATTTAAAGTAATTCTTCCAGTTTTGCTGTTGTCTCTTGCCAGAGGACTCTGACTGTGTTTATCTTCAGCATTATTGCCTTCAGTAGGCTGGAGTGCAAGCTTTTTAGTGGAACATCTTATTGAGGGGCTGACTTCTTCATCTGTGACGGCTCAGTACAGTGACGCAGTGTCAACCAACCACAGACGGGAGATATTTGGAAACTGATTGTGATATATAGATTTGAATTTGTCACTTCTGATGCCCGCTAGAAATGAAAAGTTGTCCTTTTAGAACTATTTGTATGGAAATTAGGCAATTATCCTTCTTAACGCTGATAATTAAGCCCGGTTCTTTTCCTGTAAAAAGAGACCTCGGAAAAGAAGCGTTTGATTTCATATACATTACTCGTGTTCAGAACGTAGATTCTAGGAACTATACTCACGCATTCATGTAAGAGATCCAGCATCCGTTGGGAAAAGGGAAAACAGTTCAAGATTTTTCATCCATTTACTCATTAAAAAGAGCATTTATTCTCACCATCAGAAACAGACACATTTATAGTTTGAGAAGTGAAAACAATTTCAGTCTTTGTTTTGTTTTTTGTTTTGTTTTTACCGATAGGTGCAACAGATTATTTTGTTCTCACCTATAAATATCTTGTAAAAATGTGCGGAAAAATGTTCTAAGCATGACTAATAATCAGTTCACTGTTATCAGAAGAATGATTCTTACTGAGTAACTTAATCCTTTTTGTATTCTTGGCATGTGAAAAAGACTTACATTGAGGCATAAAAAGATCATGCCTCGGAGGAAAGTGTACACGTTGCCTAATTGAATATATAATTTGTTTTATCATTCATTTGAATATATTCATTTTATAGAAGAAAAAAAACCAACCCACCTGCCTAACCCATCCCCTATTGTTCACGCTCATTATTTTGAAATGAAGACCTTCCATTGCTTAAGTGCTTGTACACAGAAGCAGAAACACAGCTAAATTTCCTCTCTTGTGCAGGCCAATAGAGTTACCTGATCTGCACTTTTGGATAATATCAAACTGCACACAGTGTTCAGTAGAACCAGGAATCCTACTCGTACTTTCGTTTAGAAACCGCTTGTAACTGTTGAGAAAGCAGTTTAGAACTTTCTCTATAAACAGAAAATCAAATACAGGGATCCCCAAAAGCTGCCAACCGTTGATGTTTTGGCTTTGAAGCAGTGTACTTCGTGTATCAAGACTGAGGGCGGTTTCTGTCGTGTGTTTTAAATTCCTTACTTCAGAAATGAAGATGCTTCCCTCTTGCTGATTGAATGCTGTGCAAGTCGTTCATTAAACAATATGTAAAATAATACTTGTTATATTTGAAGTACATTATTTATTCTTGAGTCAGTTCTTTTATTCTTCAGTCAGTTCCTTCAGAACAGAATATCGATGGCACGATACTGAATCATTTCATTAAACATTAACACTTTTTCTTTTTCTCTATTCAGTTCAACAGAAGAGCAGTTTCACTGGCAAACACAAGGTAAGTACATTATATATCCTACATGTATGTTTTACACATAGTCTGTCCCAGAATGATTACGTTTTCTAAAGAATATGGAGGGAAAACCAACAGTGATTTGTGCATTTTTTTTTTTTTTTATCTTGCTGGTGTGTGAAAACCTTACTTAAAAACTGGCAACATTTGGCAAAAGTTGTTAATGTTGGCAAAAAGAACACCAAGAGTAACGCAGCGTTTTGCGAGGAGGCATTGCGAAACGTGTCTCTGACGTTTTTTAAGATTAGACCTGAACTTTATCATTTTGCTTTTATTAATCCAAGGCCACGCTGTCAAAGAATGGCGTCTTTTCCCAGATGGACAGCCCCCTCTGAGTAGGTGATCTTGGTGTGTCCTCCGGTCCTTCATCAGCTGTGAATGCTTAACCACATGGAACTCGTTGTACCTTTTCTCTCAGCACTGGTTTTCCCTTTTGCACTTCTTTAAAATTTTGGTGGTGTTAATTTTATTACAGATGGTCAGAAGGATATAGAAGATGAGCTCACCACTGGTCTGGAGCTGGTGGACTCCTGTATTAGATCGCTGCAGGAATCAGGGATACTCGATCCACAGGACTACTCAGCCAGTGAAAGTAAGTTGCTAGAACCCAGATACATTTCTAACATTTCTTGCTTTAAAACTGAACGTCTGTCTCACAGTGGTTTTCTTTGTTACTTGGTGACGTTGACAGAAGACAATGTAGTTGCAAGTAGGCACATTGCTTTCTTCAGTTTGCAAATCAGTTGTTGGTTTTGTTTGTAATGGAGAGGATCTCACTGTTAGTTTTGGGGGAAGAAAAACAAACGTGGAATATATTTTAAGGAAAATGTTTTGTAATTGCAGTGTCTCTGTGCTGTGCTATAAGGTCGTGTCACAAGACTTCAGCATCACCACTGCAAAAGTGACTTTCAAACAGCACTTTTTCAGTATGCAGAAGTCATAAAATTAAATGTAGTGGTGCCCTGAATGATTCTGATGTCTCTTTGTAACCACCTGATGTCTCTTTGTAACCCCCTGGCGGTGTAGCTGGTACTCCTTAAGACTAAAATTTTCCCATTTAGCAGCAATTGTGTTGTGAGCGAGTGGAGGATCAGCCACTGGGGAAGTGAATCAAGGCCGAGCAGCAGCAACAGTGACCCAGGGACGTGCCACTTGATGTATTTGCAGAGCAGATGTCTATAGAAATGTCTGACTTTACAGGGGTTATAAAAATTGTTGGTTCTGATATATTTGAAGTAAATGTTGAGCATCATACAATAATCCACCAGGATGCTTTTATTTTTTTTTTTTCTTTCTTTGTATTGGACATTTTCCAACGAAGGCCTGAGGTCATGCAGTGAAAAACGAGGCAACTGCAACACACTGACTACTTTTGCATTGTGTGCACTGGCCGTAAGACAAGAAAGGAGGGGAAGAGCCAGGATACAGAAAAGGAACCTTAGTCTGGCATTTCCTAACTGTTGAGCTCTTACCTTTACAACTGTAGTTACGTTTACTCCTGCAGTTTGACTGCATAGCTGTCTTTTAAGTAAGAAGGCTGACCCTGAGGAGATCATTTCCAGCCTGTCCATGGCACTCCTAATCCAGTTGTGGCAGATTTTTTAAATCATCGTAGGAAAGCCTGTCCAGGGATGTGACCGCAGCTTCTTTTGTGTGCGTGTGTCTCGTCTGAGTTAATCGATCTGTAGCTCTGCCTTTGCAGGGCATTAGTGGGAAGTTGGAATCTTTGTGGTTCAGTTTCACGCACTCTGATTTTCTCAGAGTTAGTTTTAAAAGTCATCACGTAGCAGGCAGGTGTTATACTACTCTGAATCCCAAACATCACTTCCCATGTGCTATTCGTCTAGTAGCAAATAAAAGCCATGAGAAAAGGCCAATGGGACGAGTCATACGAATGGGGCTTGCACAGGAAAGGTTCTGTATGACCAATAGAGATGCTCACTGATTAGTGAGTGCAAGTCAGCAAATTACACAAAATTAAAAAAAAAAACAACAAACAAGCTTTTTTGCCTTTGAAGAAATGTAAGCAGAGCAAGCACTGTTTGTAAAGTAGTTATTACAAAACAAAGGCGGTCGGATTCGGAGCCATTGCACGCTCTCCTGCAAGTTTGCTGTGGTTGCTCTCACTCTGGGACAAGGTTGTTTAACTCCCGCACTGTTGCCCATCTCTTCCTTCTGTCTCAACTTAGTATAAATTGACTTTCCAAAACCACGTGTTTCCAAGAGAAGCAAACAAAGAGTAAGGAAACTTCCAGAATTATGCAGGAAGCTACAGTGGAGTTAAGACCTGAGGCTGCCTCTCCATGGTCCAACTGCTTGTACTGCAGTGAGTTCTCTTTATCTTTCTGTAGCTATAAATCTGTCATCAAACACTCTCTGATGTAGACTCTGTGGAGCCAGAGGAGAGTTGAGCCTGCCCTAAGTGTTTGTGAAGCTCAGTGAGGCTGGTTGAATCCTTACAGGTTGCAGTGGTGGAGACAGGCAGCAGTTCCTGCTCCTGTCAGGGCATTAGCACAGTGAGGTTGAGACGGACTGCTGAGATTACTGAGCAAATCCATTGGCATGTTCTTCCTGACTTAAACCACAGGCTCAAGTGTCTCCTAATCCAGAAGCCCCTGATTTTAATTTAAGATAGCTAGATTTAAATCTTTCATGCTATTTCTTTTGCTTCAGTCCCCACAAAATGAGCATAAGACCAGTCTTAAAAGGATTATGGGGCAGTTTTATGGAGCTTTTGGTGTTTGAGTTCCGAACTGAAATGGAATCGTGTCATTGTTTTTCACTTGCTTAATCACGTCATGAGGCAGCCCTTCTTCTTTGCCCTCTCAACTGATACCACAGAGGAGCTGTTGATGTGGATCAGAAAACCTCTTGGATCAATTTTCCAATTGTGTGATATTTTTTCAATGATACATTTTAACTTTCAGTTTCAAAATTAGTGGTTTGTATTGGAATTCCATTTTCTCCCACCTGACATTGCCAATACTCCACACAATTTTTTTATTTTTTTCCCAAATTTTCGGAATATATTCTTATTTAGATTTGTAAGCTTGTTGTCCTGATGCTCAGGATGAGTGACAGAATTCAGTGCACTGATGAGAGAATACATAAAATGTAGATTAAATAACACCGTCTTCTTGACTAATGCCATTTCAGATTGCACTTCAGTGAGGCTGCATGTTGACAGAAATGCAGGCAGTTCTGGGGAGGAAAAAGCACAGCTCACGGCTCACGGCCTCACCACTGAGGACTCCATCTCCCAACACATTGACTCTTACTCACTTGAAACTATTTGCCCAAAGTGCAGCACAAATGGCTAATAGTACCATTTAGTTGTTGATTTTTTTCCTCTGAAGAATGAATTTTGGAATTGTAAGAACAGGTTATTTTTATCACATAAATTTATCTGTAGCACTTGTATTGGACAGATGTGGTTTTCACTTCAATAACCTAATTCTGAGGGTGAGAAGATGGGCTAAGCGCTTGTATTTATTCTCATAATTCAGTTTTGTTTCAGCAATTGTTTTACAATAAGAGAGCTCCTCCTTACTCAGTGTGAAAGCAGATGTCCCAGTTTGAAAGAGCACTCCTTGTTCAACCTTAATGATTTCCATCCTTTATCAGCTGCTTTATTCACAGCTACTGAAAATGGATTGAAACAAAAAGGCGCTATTTACACAATGAATATGTAAAAGGATGTGTGTTTATGTGTTTGACATCCTATAGCTCTTGCTTTGTGAAATTGCCACCTGTCAGATGGCTGCCGTGCTCAGTGAGATGATATTTGGCATTGCTGGACCTCACAATTGGTTGATAGATGAAGTTATTTTGATTTCATTATCTGCTTTGAGCGCTGGGGTGATCCTGCTGACTCATGCTTTGTGCACACACAAGAGATGTTCTGGTGGGGTCTCCTGGTAACCACACACACTTGATAACATCATCTGTTCTTGGAGTACATTTCAGAACGGAAAAACACCTAGGAAGTGTCCGTGCCCCTCTTTCATTTTAGGATTGGAGTCTTTGGAGTATGAGTGACGGACGTGCATCATACGGGTCACACCAGCTTGCTTTCTGCTGCATTAATGCCACTTGACTGCTGTCTGACTCCAGGTAGATCGCTCAGAGTATGAGATCTGAGGGAATTTTAGTTTATTGATGAAACATCTGTCACTATTGTCATATATTCAGAGTTAGTGTCTGTGATTGGACATTTCAGGTGTCGCTGGCAGCGTGTTTGGAGTCTCCTTATTTCTGGTTATGTCTACATGATGAAATGTGTAAATTCCATACCGATACGCCGATATTACTTCATATCTCTGAGCTTGCTTGTCCTGAGATGAATCCGACTCTGGTACTTGAGGTCATCTCACGCTGTGCAACTGACTTAAAATCGCTGCCTAAAGAAAACAACCCCTCACCGTTTAACTTTATTAGTGTAGTACAGAATGCAAATGTCAGTTCAACCCAGGAGCAGTAACGGCAGGCAAAACATACATATCTGGAGGGGGGAAACGGAAAGGTGAGAGTCAAGACAAGAAAGCAGGAACCATCAGTAGCAGCATCAGAGATGGAAAGGAGGCTGTGACTTATGGAAGCATCCGCAGGAGCAGGACAAAGAAAGACTTTTGTCATCCAGACCTCCAACGCAAAAGAACATCGGTAAATATTGTGCCTGCAATCCAGGCCAGGAAACAAACGCACCCACATCCTCACAACAGACTGACGGAGCCCGCACCCTGCCCGTGCCGCTCCCGGGCGCCAAGAGCTGCATCATGCTGGGGTGTGCCGGTGCCAGCTCGTTGGCACAAGTGGTATGGCGACGCAGCCTTGCAAAAGAGGCAGTTGGCCGCTTCGCTTGGGTAAACTGATGTCTGCGGTACAGAACGTTTTGACGGGTGTTGGTCTGGGTTTGGATTCTGTTGTGCTGCCTGCAGTTTACGTAGCTCTCGATAAAGCAGCGGTTTTGTGACTTCCGTGACGATGCAGAGTAGGGAGTTGCCTCTGTTTGTTTTTTTTTCCTTTCTGGAGAAATGCATCGTCTGAGCACAACGTGAGAGCACAGAGCAGCGCGCGTTTGTGGGCACAGAAAGAGAAAGCAGAAGCAAAAGGGCGTGCTTTCTGCTTTGTGGCAGAGGGCGGTTGGCAGATGAAACAGCTTGTCATGAAATTTTGACCTTTCTGACTTGCTGCTTAATTGAGTTCTGCGACAGTGCTAAAGACATCCTGAACGGGCTCGCCTCAGAGACCAAATAGCCACTGTCATTTGGGGACAGGAAAGATTCAAGATTTAAGCCTGTGAAAGGTCAGGAAAAAATGGAGTTCTGCGTTACCTGAGAAGAGGAAACGTGCTCTGTGCTAGCAGTTAAGTTCACAGAACAACATAATGGCATAACAGATCTCCTGATGCCTTTTGTGTTAGATCCATGTAGCTGTGAGCAGCTTTAGGGGCTTTATGGTCAGAACCTGGTGGGCGTTTTTTATAACTTGCTGTTATTATTTTCCAACAGTCTAATTTAGGTCTGTCAGAAGAGATTTATCTCATGTTTTGATTTCTGATAATGCATTTAGCTTCCATGTGAGTCATGTTGGTGTGATATCTGTAACTATCTTGTTTTATTTCCTAGAAATAAAAAGGGAACACAGTTCCTTACTGTCAAGAGCGGCTTTAGGCTGTGCTCAGCACAGAGGGTGACTAAGAGCGCTCGGCATTTACAACTGGTCTTCAAAGATACAAAATACTTGCAAAAAAAATAGGACTTAATCATGCAAAATATATTCTTCATTTACTTGGCTTTTTCTTTGATCGACAAAGCATACACTCCGTTTAAATGTAGCTAGTATTTCCGAAGTGGGAGACTGACAAGGAAAACACAAATAAAAAAAAAATAAGTTATTTATGCTGAAATTCCGTGTTTGCCAGATGGAAAGCTGGGAGGTCCTTCTAAGTCAGAGCTGGCTGTCTGTGTCACTACCAGCAGAACCTCCACCTGCACGCACGTTTCTCCTTGTGTGCTTTTATGGAAAGGTATCTAATGCCATCCAGAAGCCCAGTTCAGGTACCGTGCCGTGGTTCCATACTCTGATCATTTAATAGGTAGCAAACTTCTGTTACAGCAGAGTATTGTGTCACTCCTGCCACTCCCGGCATCGTGTACCACCTGCAGGGTTTCACAGAGGCAACATCATCCCCACCAGCAAATCGTGCCATCCGTAGAAAGAAGTGATTTGTAGTCTTCGAGTAATTCACATCATGTCTGTCTCAGGCCTCTGACAAGGTTTTCTTGACAGAGGCTTCTCATGGAGGTGTAACAAGTGCCAGCAGAAATTTTACTGCCACAAGAGCTCCAGGTGATCCTTAGATATCCCTGGATGGAAAGCTGGAGGATATTATTTTTCCTCTTCGTGTTCTCCATGGTACAGAAATGTAATGTAGTTATTATCCTTGCTGCCCAGCTGCTTCCTGCGTTGTTTCTACCTAGTGCCTCTATAAAGGACGTCATCTAAATGGCCGATGAGAAATTCTCTCTTTCAGAGACTATCTGATTTCAGTATCTGCAGTTTAGCAAGTGGTCTCACAGAATATGTTTAATCTTCTACAAAGTTGTTTAATCTTGGAATCCTTCAAAAAATCACATTAGTAGGTTATCCTTGTTTTTAATCTAAATTTAGGATAGCTTTTTTCTATTAAAATCGCTGAAGATGGAGCCAATTTCTGTATTCGGAGCTTAAATATGCATAAACCTAGTCTGGCTCAATCCATGTCTTTCAGTTTTGTGCTCCCAGCATCTTCAGGAATTTCTCTCACTAGTAATGGAATTCCAGGTGTTTTTCTACTGTCAAACATTACCAAGCATCGCTTCTAGAAAGAAGATCTGGCTGCCTGACGTTGCATACAAACATTTGGAACGCTGCTGGGCGTGCTGGGGTCCAGAAAGCCAAACACGCGCCAGCTCTGTAAATACCACTGAAGTTACCCTTATGATGTCAGGATTGCTTAGCCTCTGCTCTGGTACCTAGTTCCAGGACTCTGCCAGTAGTTCATATTTCCAACATGCTTCCTAACTTCCAAATGGCGTTTACGTAAACTCACTGAAAATTCTACTCATCTTTATCCCTACAAATTTTTGCCATAAAATTTGCCTGTTGCTAAAGGTGCTCCTCCCCGTTCGATACTTCCTTACTATGCTCAGCTATTGAAGAACTACTTCTTTCTCTCCGGGTTTCTTCCCGTCCCTCACAGGTGCACACTTAGCGAATGTTAAACACCGGGCAGTATTTTGTGAGTGCCAAAGTTTCGAAATGTGATTCTACCAAACCCTAAGAGGAGATCCCATTCATTTGCTACTCTGTAGTTAGTCCTGGTTTAATCACGCAGGGATTCCTCTTATTTGGCGGCGTTAGGCGGCAGTTGGACGCCTGGAACTGTCAGGTATTCTCTCTGAATTGGATACTGGTGGTGTCCCCTCTGCCCTGACTCTGAGATTTCAATAATATAACCATCAAAAAAAAAATTAAAACATTTTCACTAATCCAAAAAACCGTTTGCTCAGATGCAAGCCTTTTGGTTTTTCTGTGCACTTCAGGTTTTACGCTTCTCTAATGCTTCTTGTGAACATTTGTGGTGCTTTGCTATCCCTTGGAGTAGTGATTTATTATTTCAAATCCTGGCCAACACCTCTGGTTTTCTCTTAAAATAATGGCAGAATGTGTATCTTATGTAAAAAGCACAAGAAAATCAGCATCTAATGAAACTGTTTTCTATTCCCAGTTCACTTACTCTTGAAATAAAGTGTTCTTCATCTTCCATTCCAACAGGAATTAGATCAGAAGGAGAGCTGGAAGGGATACCCTTGTATTGTTCCCTTACGTAACGGTATCAGCCTAGGGTTTGCACCATTTCTCTAGGTATGGATCATTTCTAGAAGTTTTGGATGAAAATGAATTTACCTTTCTGAAGGCATTTCACTAAACCCTGTTTTCCAGTACCTAAGAATAGGTTCAATAGCAACGCTGAAGCCCTTTTCTGTATTTGTAGGTAGAAGACAGCCCTCTTCATGCTAATGAGCATGGTATTGCATATAAATCGCTTTTTTTTTTTTAGAACGACTTTATTATCAGTGTACTTATTTAAGAATTGCTGCCTCTCATCTATAGAGATATGTTTGTTTCATAACCAGGGAGCTGCTTGTGATTTAGCATATAAAGAATTATAATTTATTGCTTCATTTTTAGTATGTATTTGCTCTCCTCCCCCTCTTTTCTCCCCCAACTTTCTTCATTACTAGGATACGGAATACCTTTGTTATACTGCGGCTGTGGCGGGTTTTCTTGTAATACAAAGGTACTGATATCTTTAATATCTAGTATCTCTCAGAAGCTAGATCTTGGAATGTTTTCTTAGTACTGTTTCTAGTACTAGGACTAGATTTGAAGGGAGAATGGGGGCAATGCTTGTTACTATTGCTGTATTGCAGCTGCTTGTTACCTTCTGCCTGAGATCTGACTGACAGTTGGCTTCAGAGTCCTTCTTTTCCTACAGAATATGTATGACCAGTTGTAGCTGACAGGATTTGGTTTTCTCTTCAGGCCTGAAGTTTTTACTCAGTTTAATCTCTACTTTCTCTGCCTGTAATTAAGAAAATACCGTCTCTTCATGGTAGCCACAAAGGTCTCTCATCTGGTTCCCAGGGTGTTCCCCCACAGCTGCCCCCCGCCTCCTCTGCTTCCACCTGCACTTTTTGCAGCATCCCCAGAGACCAGGAAAGGGGGAAGAGGGGAGAGAGGTCTGTGCTTCAGTGGCCAGGTGGCTACTCCTTCCCACCCACTGAGGCTTCTCTCCCCCTCACTCAGTTCCTCTTCTTTCCAAAACAATCCTAACTCTGCTCCCAAGAAGGAGCTTCTTCAAAGCGTGTTTCAGATGACCTCAAACATAATCGGCACTGCAACAGAGGGCTTTAAAACAAAGAAGCAAATGCTCCTTACCCTGCCAACTTGGAGGGCAAGTTTACTCCTGGTCCCAGCCAGATATGCAACTTAATTCTGGGAGGAGGACTTGGAAAACAGGATATATCAGTGAGATGCCAAGGGATTTAGTACCACTAGGAACAGGTCCATCCACCTCGTCGTTAACTATCATCCGGCCTATGTCAAAGGATGTGGAACATCACTGGGAGGTTACCATCAAGCGCTGTCCCTGGTTTTACTGGTTGGTCAGTCTGCTTCCAGGATTCCCCCAGCATCCCAAATACAGTTGAACACTCAGAAACTGAGTGACCATTTTACAGAGGCCTGACCTGATGGTTTATGTTATTGTGTCTTGTTAAATCACCCACTCCTTTGCAAAGCTGGGCGGCAGACAACCACCCAGCTTTAGGAGTGGTGAGCAGCTACTTACTGTCAGTACGCACTCTTCAATGAACCAACAAAGAACATAGGTCATAGGGTAGGAATCAGTATTTCATGCTCAAACGAAATGACCTGAGAGGCACAAGAAACAATATGATGACTTTTTGGTGTTTGAAATCCTTAATTAGGCAGATACTAACAGTTAGGAGATGACTCCTCTCGCTGGGACGTGAGGCACCTCAACCTATTGATTCTGCAAATGAATGTTCAAAGGACGTTAAAGGAGTTTTGCTGGTGCTTTCTTTCCACGGTTACCCAAGTGAGCAAAGCAGGTTAAAGAATGTGTAAAGTGATTAATTACACTAATTAAAACCACTTTATTTACACTTACTCTATAATTTATCATTACTACTTCTGTCAGTTGATCGAAGGTGAGTGAAGTGTTGTTTATAATTGGTATAGGAGCTAATTAAGTGTTCATTTGAGCATCTTTTGGTCTATTTCCTTTGTCAATTAGAGGTGACATTGAAATAGATGAGTGACCAAATGGAAATGTACAACACAATAGCTGCCCTCCACTTTACTACTGACTGGGGACAGCAAATGTGGCCCGGTAAGACAACGGACTCTAAATCTTAAGGAGAGAAAAAAATCCTTCTCTTTTTCACTGGCACGATATTTTTGTTGGGAACTTCACGTGAAAAACCAAGGAACAAGCGTGCAATTATCTCGTGGGGGCTGACTAGGTGTATGGTTTTGTAGTCTGTAGTGTAATTATTTTAGCCGATTCAGAAGTAATTACTGCATAGATTTAGAATACTGAATTAATCATGCCCTTCTCTTGTAATAATATAGTACCGTATGGAACTTGTCATTATACAGTAATTATTTTATAATTGAACAACTAGCAGATATTCTATTATCGAATACTTGTTTGACAATAAATTCTGCTCTGTAATCTAATCTGTTAGTCCCGTTTCCTAATTTAGCCTTTTTGTTTGGTTGTTTTGAAGACTGACCGTGCTATTGCTGTAGGATCATCTGGCATTGCTACGCGCTGTGAAGCTACGGTCTGTGAAGTATTCCATGGGATACTGCAGTGGAAGGATTAGGAGGTGTTTGACTGGCAGACAGTAGGGATAGCCTGGGCTCGATATCCCCACAGGGAGAGTTGCTCCTTTACAAGAATCCCTCGATCCTCTGGTTGTTTAACTTTGTGACCCAGCAATGGTGCTACAGAATGAGAGAGGAAAAATCGAAACTTCTCTCTCAGAGTTTGCAATGGAGTTAATCCACAGATCCCTGCTACCTTAACTTGCTGTCCCGTAGGTGAAAATACATAATACTGTTTGTATTTAAATCTTACCAGAATTTGCATCCATGTTTGGTTTTAAACCTTTGCTCGTGATTCCCAACCAAGTTCCCTGCTATCGGTGCCGGTGCCTATTTTCGTAATCTCTCAGTGAAGCTCCAGTCGGCATTGACGACGATTGGTTGAATCAAAATTCAGGACTGTGCTGATGCACTTTGGTCTTTGCTGCTTGCCTTTTTTTTTTTCTTTCTTCTTTTTTTCCTCTTTTTAAAATGCAATCTTTTCTCTGCTTAATTTGGGCATCGTGCTGCCTGGGGCTGTGGATCCCAGTGGGCAGGTGAGGAAAGGAAAGCTACGAGCTGTACTCCTGGAGCGCAGCAAAGCCAGGGAGCGTTTAAACAGTCCGCTCTTGTCGAAGGAGAACTAGCAGAAAGAAACATGCTTTTCAAATCTGGAACAGTGGTGCTAATGTAGTTGGTCTGCTAAATATTTCTAATAATATAGCTGCTCTTTTATCGGCACCATATTTGTTAAAAATGGATTTTGTGCTGCAGGTGCAATTGATACCTGTTCTCTGTTAGCGTACACCATTTTAATTCACTTAGAGTATCTTAAAAACTCATCTGACTCCTACTGAAATTGGCAGGCGTATCCCAACGGATTTGAACAGAGTACCTTTAGCCCTCGGTACTTCCTGAGTGTACAAAAATGGGCAGTTTGGACCTTTCTTTGATGTGTAAGTCGGATTGCTCTGACAAAGTGTAGGTATGAAGTCATTCGTACAAGTGAGTATAACTTTTTATGCTGAGGAGTGGGATATTGTTTAAAAGCAAAATACACTTCTTTCACGCAATGGAAAGCTTCTTTTGTTTCAGGTATGCTGCAAAGTGTGGTTTGAAAAAAAGGAAAACTAAGGGATAGCCTAAATACAGAAATGTGGTCAAATAATTATACTGGTGGAGTGTTGTCATTGTATTCCCATTCATCTTTGGGTTTTTTTTTACTTATTGGTCTGTAATATCTTGTCACTTCTTGCATAAGAAGTAGAATAATTAGAAGTCAATGTGTATTTATTCTATACTTGTAACTATTTTTTGTTGCCTGAGCAAGCACTGGTAGAACTGTAACAGCACCTGCAGGTCCTGAGACGTATTCTGGTGTCTGCTCTTCGGAAACAGCCACATAAAGTATCTCCTCACAGTTCAAGAATAGTTTATTTTTCAAAAAAGTAATTCAAAATTAACATTTTAGGTTGTGATCTTTTTTCCCTATTGGACAAGATGGCACTGTTTGTAGTTCCTAAACCCTGAAAAAGGAACTCGAGTTTTTTCAACGTTACACTGATCGATCTGAAATGTTTCTTGGAGTTTATGCGTTCGGTTTAGACTTTAGGCGAGCGGCCGCAACTCTGTTCTCCATTTAGTTGAGAAAAATGGGCTTCTTTAAAATTTAAATATCTATCTGGCTGTCTCTCCCAAATGACTTTGTAATTACTCCATTGAAATGTCAGTATATTTCAGTTGTTCGTTACTGCTTGTTAAGGTACAAAAGCTCCAAACTTTTAACTTTTGGGTTTTGTTTTGCTTTTTTTTTCCTATGGTTTGGCTAAGTTTATTGAAGTGCTTGGAAGCATTCAGGCTAGATGGTGCAGGGAACCTGTGTATGTGATTCTAGCAGGCTATGTAAATCCCCTACCGAGCCACAGTAATCTGAAAGGAACACTTGAAAGCCAGATGCAATGAAAATTTAAACATATTGAGTTCATAGAATGTGACAGTTTAATCATTATTTAAGCTTTAGAAATGTCACAGCACAATTACTTTCAGAATGAGTACGAACACTTTCGTGCACAAAAAATTGCTTTCTTGCTGCAACTTTTGCCCCTCCTGGGAGAGTTACGCTTTTGTGAATTTTCTGGACTTAAATCGTGTCACTTGATCACAGGCAAATTCTCAGCGAAAATTCAAAATCCAAAAGATTAAAATAAAGCCTACAGATATATTTTAAAACTAAGCCTGAATTTTCTTTATGCTCTTTAAAAAAGTTCTGTGAAAATATTTCTTTCATGGAAGATCAAAATTTGCAACAAAACCAGTTAAATGGCAGATGCTTAGTAAACTCTATTTGCAGAGTCAGGGAATGGAAAGCTACCAAAGCACCTATACAGGATTAAATTCAACTCTCCTATGCATGTGATATATTTTTAATAACTGACAGCAGACATCGAGCCCTGCCTCCTTCTATACTTGTAAGAAAAATACAATAACCAGAACTCACTTTCTAAATTTGCCCTGTATCTGGAATATTCTGATGAATGGAGTTGCCTTTGCAGTATAAATTGTGCTGAGGTGTCAAATAGCGTCATAATCCCGGTCTACGCTTAGAAGCAACCGCTTCGCTTCACATAGCCTACTACAATTTGTTTGTAATATGAGCGGCTTGCGTTGTATTTTGGAAAAGACCAGTTATAATGGTTCTGCCATTTCTAAGAAACAGGCTGGGGGAAGAATACTCTCCGTGTTAATGTGGGGGTGGGGTTGTTTGCGTGTTTGCTAAGTAGAAATCTTTTTGGAGCAGCTCTACAGCCTTGTAGCAAAGACTTCAAAGGTCACAAAATTTGGCCTCTGTATGAGAAATGTACTGGGAGTTATTTCTTGTAAAATTCATTGGAATTTTGCCACCGTGAGTCTTTTTTAAAGTGCGCTTTTCACATGTTCTGTAGGAGCAAAACCAATAGAATCATTTCACATCCCTTAGGGTTTGTGTCACCTTCTGTGAGCGGAAGATGAACCCGTCATCCTGCAGAGCCACCCAATGTGCTCTGGATGACAGCTCTTGCTCTGAAGGTAGACCTCTTTGGAACTCACGCAGTGGCCAAGGCATAACCCTCTTTCTTTTTTTCTCCTCTTGTATTTCACTTGTTGGGCCTGGACGCTACTGAAAAGTAAATTAGTTTATTGAAAATTAGAAGAGACTACAATCGGTGAAGGCATAGGGAATGATTTGGTGGGTATTCTTTAATGGCACTTCTTGTGTGTGGAGACACAATGAGTGCACTGTTAAAAGCAGCTGTGGGAGGTCACGTCTAACCCACCCAACAGCGCGGTACGGGAAGAGCCTTCCCCTGCCTGATCTATGCTCCGGGGGCACAAACTGGGGAATTTGCTATGGGTACGTGATAAGCTAAAAAGCTTGTATGTGAACCTAGTGAATACCAGAACATGTTTTAGTTTCAGAGAACAACTGAGTAACTGTCATATAAACGAGCGTCACTGCCCACGCTGCCGACACGACCTTCAGTCTGGCAGCCCCAGTTTAAGCGGCTCGCCGCTCGCGCTCTGCTCTCCTGCCACGCAGGGCTGTGATGGGGCAGGTAAGACAGGCTGACAAAACAGCCGTCAAAGATTCACTCGGATCAAAGTGAGTCCTACACGATGAGAGGAGCTATTAATATTTTAAAGGCTGCCATCCATCCCTGCAGGCACCGAAGTGTTACATCACCAAGCGTAGAGGACAGAGTGCCAGTTAATCAATAGATCTAATGTGCTGAGGGCCCAGGGAGGAACTCGTTGGCATTTCCCGTGCAGAAGGACTGGATATAATTAAGTGAAATAAACGAGGCTTATCCTTAGAAAACAGAAAACTCATCAACTTACTCTGAGCTGAAACCCAAGGCTTCTGTATTGAATGGTTGGCTTAGAATTTCCTCGCCCATCAAAACTCTGCACGTTTGAAAGAAAGCAATGTAGTCTGTAGCTTGAACACGGTAATAACGATGACTGAGTGGTAAAGAAACAATTTAATGTGTGCGATTGTTATTACTGAGAAGCCCAACTGTGGAAAGCTAGAGCCACGTACGTCTGGTAATTGTGAGGCTCACTCAACAGACGATACAGGTGTGCTCTTTAACTGAGACTTTCAAATCCCGTTCCTGCAGGGCCCAGCCTCCTCTCCCAGAGCACGCTCCAGCTCAATTCCAAACCTGAAGGGTCCTTCCAGTACTCAGCCAGCTACCACAGCAACCAGACCCTCGCCCTGGGTGAAACAGTGGCCTCCCAGCCACCGACGCGCAGCGCTCAGCCCAGAGGTGCCATCCAGAGCTACAACCAGGTACGTGTCCTAAGCGGGTGGGGGTCTCTCGTGCCTGAAATAGCCTGGAGTAGCTGCCGGGAAACAGAGCTGCTTGGTTCCCGCCAGCGTCTGACTGTCTGTACTTTCTGCCTTGTGCAACGCATCTGCAGCGGGGTGGAGCTATCACCTTGATTTTCCTAAATCTAAAGGGGGTTGGCTTGCATAGTAATCCTGATTAGAAAGGAGATTTACGTGCCAGTTTTACTTCCTTGCATATATATTTTCATGATAGCGTGTTTAGGCATTTAAGTTTGCAAGTTGCTGTGACTGTGCTGATTAGGAGCCCTAACTAAGGTCTAGGACCTCCCTGCATTGGTATCAGGATATTACCGAAAGCGGTAGGTGCCGGCAAACAAAACCAATGCCAGGCTGACACCAGAGGCGAAACCTGCTCGGGATACCGTGCGTCACCTGGTGCCGCGGCCTCATCCCCCGGGGAAAAATCATTTTTTGCCTTACTTTGCCCCCATATTGTAAGACAAGCAACTTGTCAGACAGCTGCCTGTACATTTCAAACATTTTGAAAGATTGTTTCAGATACCCATGAAAACTTTATAAATATCTTCTTGTCTACACGATCCCTCCTGGCTCTGACACGTAACCCTCTCACCTTTTGTGCTTTTCACTGCGACATCAAAGCCTCTCCCTGGGAAGTTAAGCTTCAGTTTAGATAAAAATTTCTAGAAGCTTCTACGCTTCTGTACATAAGCAGTTTGACTGGGTTTCATTGGTCAGCTCAGATTATTTTCTCTATGTAGATGTTAAGCACCCCAGCAAAGCAGACCATCTCAGTGTGACACTGGGACATTTTATCATTCAGCATTCTGTAGAAGTCGGTACTACTTGAATTTCAAAGCCTGAAATTGCAAAGAGATTTCAAGTGTCAGAGAGTCGATGCACAGCTTGTGGGATACTGACTGACACACAATATTGCGCTCTCTGAGTTTGCTCAGACAAGTGCTCCTGTCCTGTAAGACTGAAAAATGAAATAAAGCACAGTTGAATTTCATTTCAGATTGGGTAGGTACTCTTTTCCTTCTATAAAGGGTTTTAAATGAGCCTGCGTAGTGGTGAGGCCTCTGGGTTTTTCTGTGTTTACCAAAGAGGACTTCCCTGGTGTTCTTTGGAATTGGAGCCAGCAGGAGAGCAGAGTTCCGGCTGGAAATAAAAAGGAGCCTATAATATCCAGTTGGAGCCTGGGCAGATGCCACCAGGTGTGGTGCTTTGTGAAAAGCATCGTGCCCCGGGGGTTAGTCTGACAGGGTGTGATGCATTCTTCAAGGAGGCTAGAAAAAGATGATGAACAGGTTGTGAGAGCAACCAAGCAACGGAAACCAAAATGAAGAAATGAGAGGAGAAAGAGAAAGAAAGAAAAAAAAAGGCAGGAAGGGAAGGTAATTGTCTAGGGATTAGAAGTGGTATTATTCGTAATAGAATACAAATGTTATCATATTCATTTGTAGAAAACAGGAATTTATGGAGGGGAAAAAAAAATAATTAGCTAGATTTCGTTCATTGAAATTACAGTGAAAAGCCATTGCTTAGATCTGAAATGCTCTCATGAGCCATCTGCTTCCCAGAGAACTGGTTACCTTCAGAAAGGTAACTAGTAAGTTAGTACGGCAACCTTCCTGTCCTTCTGTTCTCTTGGTATGAGAGAGGGGAAAATAGGATTTCGTCCTATGTTCTTCATGGTAGATGTTCCTACAGGAAAAAAACTCACAGAACGTAGTAATTTTTCACACCATCATCCTGCAAAGGATGCTTGAAAACTTCAAGTCAATTAAAATATATCTTGAAAATATGAAAAAATTGTCCTATAAACTATGAATTAATACCATAAAAAGAATATAAAGGAGATTTTTAAAAAGGTAAAGAAGAGGAGGAAGAGTCAAAAGTTAACATTAAGAAATTCTGAATAAGACCATCGTGGATCCCACAATTAAGAAGAAAATAAATCAATCCTTTGGATTGTTATAATTAAAATAAGCCTCAGGAGTCAAAACTGCTCAGGCTGCGATAATTTCCTTTGGTATTTATGCGCAAAGCATATAGCTATCTCTGAACATCAGTGACAGCCCAAATGCGTGGAAGAAAAAAATGTAAATAGTCCCAAGGCCAGCTGTGACAGCCAGAACAATTTCTGAAAGTGCAATTGTATAAAAACGAGAAACTAATTAGTCTCGGGACTTCCTGTATAGTGCTGCAAAGTGCAATCTACCGTTTTTGTCCATTTGGAGGACTTCATCACAGAGTTCTTCCACTGCTCTGGCTACATTAGAACACAGAACTTGTATCTTCTAAATGCTACTGGAATAGAATTTCTTAGCAAGAACTGCGCTCGGGCAGGGAATTACTCTGCTTCCCCACTGAAACCAGCTTTTCAAACTTGGTGTCTAGATCCCGACATATCCTCTATTAATCCATTAAAATCATTTGTGAAGAGTCAGTAGCAGCATTTATTACAAAAAAAAAAAAAAAAAGTAGATTTTGCAGACGAGGTGTTCAAAAGTGAATCTTCTATTTGGAGAATCCAGTTTGTGACCAGCTGATTGATGTGGCTTACGGTCATCTGCTGAACGGTCAGCTTACACTGTAGGTAGGCTAGGAATAGAAAGCATAGCATGTACTACTACAAATAGGGGCTTTTCACCAGATTTGCAAGCGGAGGGGAAAGGAAATCGAACTTGTTGACATTTCTGGATGCGGACTTAGCTTCTGGTGATGCTGTGGTCTTTCCAGAGGCCAAGGCAGCGTCAGAGGTGAATCCCTACTGCGTGTTATCCTACGCTCCGGAAACTTTTGGACTGAACGAGGTGGCCCAGGACTTCGAAACCCTTAAAAACAAAAATTAAATGGAAAATAATAGTAACAAAATCCATGGCAGGATGAGCAATGACGTGTCTGGGAAAACACAGCGAGAAACTAAACCGCATTTTGGCTCTGCAGACACGACTGGAGAACGCGATGGCACGCTTGGCCCTTGGAAAAAAAACAGAACCACCTCACAGTAAATTTAAGATAGGTCTAAGATTAGTCACATCCTAGAAAATACTGCATGCTAACATTTTCTTTGCAATCTGTTCCTCCAGAAGTTCTCTCCTTCACACAGAGTAACCGCTTAGCTTTTTAGGAAGTGCTGTACACTGCAGTTTTTAATTGGGCACAGTTTTTAATTCTTGTGTCCTACCAAGACACCTTCTTTCCTGCAACAGACAATTGTGAAGTGGGATTTCTCCGCGTTTCTGTTCCTACTTGCAGAATGCCTGGAGCTTTACGGAGATTTATTAGGAATCTGGGATAATATTGGTTTACTTGAAATTAATTACTCGAAATCCTTGACACATCAAGCAGTGTAAAAGTAGATTAGAGAAAGAAATTTTGTATACGTGATGACGGTGCTTGCCTTAAAATCCTTACGATCAATGACAGCCGAAGTTACTGGTACATTAGCAGCGTGTTGCAGAAGACGCTGGTTACAGTNTTGCCTTAAAATCCTTACGATCAATGACAGTCGAAGTTACCGGTGCATTAGCAGAAGGCTGTATTTTAGAACAATGTTGAATCTTAACCAGATACATATTATGCCACTTCACAGCCCAGAAAGTTAAATTTATTAACAAATGCCAACTGATAACGTCGCTGGTTCAAACACCGTCTCGTCATGTACAAAGCTTGTTCTGTCCACGTTGTCTTAAGTCTTGCCAGGCGGGTTTTGTTTTATAAAAGCTGTCGCCATACAGTTTAAAGCTGGAAAATGAAAACTGTACTCCTGTCAAATATCTTACTGGGCAGTCAGTTGCAGGTTAGCCCTTCTTTCCAGTTTAAAGCAGAGACGGTAAGTAGCTCGGCGTGAAAAGAGCTTTTTAATGTTCACTGATGTTCCCAGTTTGCTTCCCTGGGTTTTTTGTTAGGAGTCTTCCAAATGAGCAACTTGAGCTTGTTGGCCATTTATGAAAATGTCAAGCCTCACAGTTGATGCTGTGGTGTTTGTAACTCACGGCCGCTATCGGGACAGCCCAACTCAACAGCAGGCAAGGCTACTGACACCTCTGCTTCCCTTGCCCAGCCGGGACAGAACAGCCAGAGGGAACAGCGTACCTTACATTTCTCTGTAAGGTCATTGCTCTTCGGGGTGCAAAACCACCCAGAGCCAGCGAGGCTTGGGTCAGGTAGCGCTCCTTTGAGACGCCTGAGGCTGTGAAGCTGGCAGCTTCCATGCTACCAACAAGTGGGAGCAAAGCACCGGGAGCAGCGCTGCTCCTTGTCCCCTAGATGCAGAGCATTTAAGATGAGGGGCTGGGTTCCAAAAGTAAAAAAGAAAAGAACAGAAAAATTGCCCGTGGGTGTACGTAGGAAGAAGTACACATTTCTGGCATTTTCAACCTCGTTTATTCATTGCTCTGATTAGTTGTCCTTTATTTGGTATCCTAGAGAAGATAAAACTAGCTTCAGACCAGGAACATGGTGCTTTTGTTTACTTGTTTTTTTCCTGTAGGATGCTACTAAAAACACACGTTTGCTATTTTAAATGTGAAACAACTCTGCTCTCGGCATTTACCACACCTCTCTGAACTGAGTCACGAAATTCATTATTCACATTTTAAAGACTTTTCTCGCGAAGGAAATCGGTAGCCAAGAGGTGTGTGTGTGTTTGGGCGAGGCACTGGTCAGACTGATCTAAACTGCACCGACAACTCCTGAGATCTGGAGCGCTTTCTGAGGTTTCAAGTAAATCCCCTGCATAACCAAAACCAAACAAAAACAGTATCTGGAAAAACAGTGTGTCTCCCAGCAGAGCCCCGAACTCTCGCACACTGTGAGGTGCAGTTATTAGAGGATTTTAATGTTACCAGTTTCACAGATGATCGCTTGAGTCTGAGCTCCCCCATAAAAAAGGGGAAGCTGCATCTAAGAGCGAGCTCCATCCTTTGCTGCTCCAGAGGCGGCTCCGGCACATTACTGACATTTCTACCAGGCAGCATGTGCCGAGGCTTTTCGCTTGCCCACCCCCGCGCCAGGTACAGGGCTCAAGGAGAGCTCTGCGCTGCCCTGGCCGCGGCCGGTGGGCTGCGACGGGTCAGAGGCGGCCGGCGGCACTGGGACCTCTCTCCATCCCGATGGAGATTCCCCGCTGAATGAGGCCCAGGCCCGGTAGCTCCTCCCGTGCTCTCCTTCCCCTTGGTGCGGCCTGAAGGCGGCGGGGCGGGGGTGACGCTGCTTCCCCCGGGCCTCGTCGAGCGGGACCGGGGCTGAAGGGAGCGCGGCGGTTCCGTCGCCGGAGTGACCGGTCGCGACCCCCGAGGGCGGTGTCAGTGCAGCGCCGGGACGCCCCTCGTAGGGACAGCGATCGCTCTTCTGTGTTACCCGCTTAAAGCCTCTTCTGCGGCTTCAAGCTGCTCTTTTCTGACGTACGCAAGATAAAACTTCAGGGGGCGGGTGGGTATGNCTGCCTCTCATAAATTTCACTTGCTCCAAGAGCGGATGGATTTATTTATTTATTTATTTAATCTGTCTAAACTGGGGCTTGCCAAGGCCTGGTGTAAGGGTAGGTGCGTGAGCCGGAGAGCGCGGAGCTTCTCGCCCTCCGGCCGGGTGCCGACTTCAGCCATGACGCGGAGTTTCGACGGCGCTCGGCCCGAGCCGGCGGCCGGTATTCCCTGGAAGACTGGAAACGCTTTAGCAGATTATGGAGTCCCGTAATCCCAAGGGCGCCGGCCCGCGTTTAAGGTCGAAGCGGGAGCTGCCTGCCGGGGGTGGGGGGGGGTGGGGTGTCACCCCT
>VWZK01010312.1:180650-223284 GCA_013396935.1 Baryphthengus martii | reverse complement strand
GGGAGGGTGCGGGGCTGGCAGCGCGGGGCTCCGAGCTCCCCGGGCTCCCCGCGGGGCGGAGGCGGGGCGGCATGGGGTTACTATGGTGAAGCCTTTCTCTGCCGCCATCGAAAACCGTGAGCCTGTGGCGGAGAATCGCTCTTCCCCGGCTTCGCGGGCGGCCCTGGGGTATTTGACAAGTTTGGGATTACTGGACGGGAGCTCCCGGTGCACCGAGTGGTGCCGAGTGGGAGGCAGCGGTTATTTGGCTCTCGGTGCTCTGTGGGGAATATTACAGCTGGTTTAATGTCTCTGTAACCGCAGACTTTGAACCGATCCGAGAAGTGAGATACTGGTACTGCTAAACTGAGCCTTCTTCAGGGGTGTATTTTTTCTGTTCTCAAAATTTCGTTTCATTGCTATAGTAACAGCTGCTATGCTCATATGTTCTCTTGTGTGACATAAATAGATTTGAAGATAAATAGGATACGTGGTGAGGTTTGGCTGTGTTTGCCAGGCAGGTACACAAGTTTCTTACTGGAGTTAAAGCCTCTTCTCATCCCCCTTTCTCCTCTCACCCGTCTGCCAGCAGTTATTGGCATCTTGTACAGTCCCAGTGTATTTAAACGTACAGATTAAATTAGCTGATAATAAAATACACTATTAATGTAGCTTCTTGTAATAACTGTTTGATGAGAGTTTATTTCCTATTTAAAGGAAGAGGGGTTGGAAAGTTTTGAAAACTTTTTTTTTTTTAACATAGCGCTATTTTTGAAGTTCAGAACATGCAGAGATGGCATCGCTGAACGATGCGAAAATCAAGGTCTGGGGACACTTCTGTCAGTCCTGTTGCCAAATACTCAGTTTCAAAGTAAGAAGTGGTTTATGCAGTGATTCTGTTATTATAACTTCTTCCCGCTGTAGTCCAACATACTGTTGGCCATAGATACCCAATACTACTTATGTCTCAAAGTGGAAATGTAGAAGTGTCACAGACTGTGTCTCAACTTCATCCTCTAGCAAGAGTTGTTTAGGTCTAAATGGGCGTGGAGGGAACACTCAGCGTCAAAGGAACAAAGGATAATTCCGCTTAAAAGTTGAATACTTACGGGTATGAACGACCAGTATTTCCCTGATTTTTGTTTACCTTTGTTGTAGGCCGGAAGTCTTGGCTTTGGGAAGTTTCTGACAGGAACGATCCATAATGCTCTTTTATGTATTTTTAGCATGGAAATTCGCCTTGTGCTGCCTTTGGTTTTTTTGAAGAAGGCGTCTTTTATAGCACTGAAGCATTAAACCTGGGATGACAGCTTAGTCAGAACTTGTTCTATTGGGAGTAAGGCCCCTCCTGGTGACCCTGGAGTGTTACAGCATCAGAGCTGCTCATCCCACGCTGGGCTGCAGTGGCAGCATGGATTTGGCCTTAGACGGGCTTTTTGGCCAATATTGGTTGTACAGGCGTTCCTAATGGGGTTTGCTGCTCTGATTGGAATAAAAGCGAAGATCCTGGCGCTCGTTTTCTTGGGTTGCTTTCAGAGAAAAGCTTTTGGTGGGATGACCTCTGCATCGTGCGTAACGGAGGTACGTTCCCTCCTGGTCTCGTTTAAGGCCCTCTGTTAGGAGTTGGCTGTCACTGATTTGTGGCTTGGGCGAGAGAAAAGCGTATAGATACACACATTGAGGAAAGGACTGGTGTAGTTTTGGGTGGATTTGAGTATGGGAGAGGAATAGCCATTGAGCATTTGAACTTGCTGTTAAGTTTGTAAAAATTGGGAAGGGAACGCTAACTTCTCCAAGTGTTGTGCCGGTCAGAACAAAAGTAATGAACTTCTGAGTTACTATATCTCATAGAGGTTTGCTCGTAAAATATGAAAAAAAAAAAAAAATCTCAGCGCCTTGTTTTATAAGAAATGGAGAATCTGTAACTTGAGTCAGTTTTAGGTAACAGACACTCAGAGATAGGATCGCTCCTTCAGAAAAGACAAAATCAAAGTGGAAACAACAGCATGTTGCTAAATACCATTTTTTTTTTTTTTTCCACAGTGGTAAGATGCCTTTCAAGTAGCCCTTGAAAGAAGCTCTATCACGTGACCCATTCTTTTGCAAAAGTTTCCCATTGTGTGCTCCCACCCGTTATTTTCCGGGGCTGTGCCTCCCGCCATCTCCCAGTTGCACCTTTGCTCCCTCTGTTAAGTGCCTGACTAATCTTCTAGACTTTCACTGGATCCGCTGAACTCAGTGGACTACACAGAGGCATAAAATTTATGCATGTTTTAGAGTTCGCCAGGATCAGATGTTGTGGATGCTACTAAGGCAATCTTAATTTATTTTTTTTCCATAGGCATTTTTGCTCAGGACAAGTGTGATATGCGAGCTGTAAGTCTATTATTATTTTATTGCAGGAGTTTTCATCGTGTTAGAAATCAAACCTGTTGAAGAGGAGAGCAAGCAATTGTATGTTGGAAAGCTAGTGTTCAATAAATGAGATTTTTTTTTTTCTTCTTGTCCACAACATCCAAAGATGGGTTGTTGGTTGTGGTGTTTCTTTTCTTCGAGAGAGAAGGAGGAGGAGTAAAGACCAGTTGTCACATTGCGGTGGTTGATGGCTTGCCTACCGTGAATAATGTCAAGTTGCATTGGTGTGTATGTGTCAGCACAGCGATCGTATCATTCAAAGCAGGCTTTTTTTATCTCTGGGAAGAAAAAATAAGTATTTGTAGTAATTACCAGGGAAACGAAGAATACATTTGTTTTATTTTTTTTTGGAACGATGTTACAAATTTGTACTGGAACTATCTAGTTCCTGAACGCTACTGGGGTTCAGTGCTCTAAACAAACCAAACGGTGTCAGTACCAGGGTTAGATGTTTCAAGGGAAGACCCTCAGATACCATCAATTTTTTAAAAAAATTGTAACTGACAATTTGCAATGCAAACGTAGATTGCCCCAGAGTGGACCTGTGTAAGAGACGGCATTATTTATAGTCATTTCCTGCAAACTTGATTACGAAACAACTTGAAGTTACCAAAATGACACTTCTTAGACTGCAGCCTGAGTTTAAAATAAGAGGTGCAACAGCAAGCAGTGACTCAGTTTTAGCCGAGTAACCTTAGAAACGTCTTCAGAAGTGGGTTTTAGTCTAGTTCTGCTTGAGCTGTTGCCATTGCCAAGCGTGTGCTGCTCCTGTGAGTGTACCCTTGCTGTGCTTAGTCTGGCTGCTGCATCCCTCTAATCTGCAGTTACACTTCGGGACGGTGTTTTCTGATCTGCGCTGCTCCAAAGTGTCCTCAGCTGCCTGTTCAAGCAGCAGCCTGAATCTAGACAGCGCAGTTCGTAAATACCTTCTTGAGAAAACCTTCTAGGAGGCGGATCGCTGCAGATGTGCCCGCTCTTCGTGGTCCTCTGAAGCATCTCCTGCTGGCCAGCATCATCAGTCGCTTAGGAGCAAAGGGAGGGGAGGCTGTGAAAGGCCGTGGTTGGGGTAGTTTGTGCCTTGAGTCGTGTGACAGGGGAGCAGCCCTGGTGTTGCTGAACCACTCCTGCCTCTTCATCCAGGCCTAGGGAAGGCTAGGGACACGTAAGACAGTGGCAGTTCATTTTATACATTGCTTTCTTACAAAAAAAAAAACCTTAAAAATAAGTACGTTTGAAGACTGCATCATGCTCCAGCAGCTGTACTGAAAGGTTAGGCTTAAGAAAGGGGTGTTGAATGTTTGGTGGAAAGAATGTTATGCTGCTATTCTTCGTGTAGCGGTGACATGTTCCGCTGAAACAAGAGCTGCAGCATCCCTCAGGCAGCCCTGGTGCCACCACTGAAAACTTCCGTGCTCAGCCTCATGTTTGCCAGCAGAATCTTCTCTCATGTCCCTGTAAAATCAAAACAGAAAAGGAGTTTGTCGTTTCCGAGGTAAAACTGTTTGTGCGCATGTGCAGTACTGATACTAAAATAGCACCAGTTTATAAAAATGTGGCAGGGATTGGGGTATAAAATATGCTTTCCACTCACTATTGAGCAAAGAGTTTATCAGGGTCTTACCTGGTCTCTTCTGCACCTTCATCTGTTTTGTCTCCCGCATGTCCATCTTTCTGAGGACTTTCCTCTGCCCTTTGTCCTTCTGAGTGCTTTCCGTTGCGTACGACCTGGTGGATCGTCTAAATACCACTGGTTGGTTGCCATCTCCCCAAAACCGTACCTGGTTAAGTGTTAACAGTTTCCCAGCAAATCACGCTGTACGGCGTGTTTGTGCTGGAACGGCTGCGTTGCTGCTTGTGAGCAGACATCTGTCCACCCCTTTCTTTCATACCTCTGCCCAGGGGGGAAAATAACTCTTAGAAGAGTTAGACAGTATTGAAATCAATGTGAGTGCTAACAAACTGAAATAAGCCAGCCTCCCTGAGGGGTTTAAGCTGTACACGAGTAACATACTCTTTTTAGACTACATCAAACCCAACTTCCCACTGCCGTTTGCAAATGCAGGCAGGACTTCACATGTGGCATCGTTCAGCTTTTGGGCAGGGCAGGATAGAGAAGAAAGGTACAAGCTGGATCTAAAGCACCCCAGAATTAAAAGCTCTCTGTGTCTTAGAATCATAGAATGGTTTAGGTTGGAAGGGACCTCCAAAGGTCATCTAGTCCAACCCCCCTGCAGGGAGCAGGGACATCCTCAACCACAGCAGGCTGCTCAGAGCCTCGTCAAGCCTCACCTTGAATATCTCCAGGGATGGGGCCCCAACTCCCTCCCTGGGCGACCTGTTCCAGGGTTTCACTGCCCTCATGGGAAAGAACTTATTCCTGACATCCAATCTAAATCTGCCCTTCTCTAGTTTAAAACCATTGCCTCTCATCCCGTCACCTCTTAGAGGCCTTTGGGAACAGTCCCTCTCCAGCCTTCCTGGAGCCCCTTCAGGTACTGGAAGGTCACTACAGGACTGTTAGGTCTCCCCAGAGCCTTCTCTTCTCCAGGCTGAACAATCCCAGCTCCCTCAGCCTGTCTTCGGAGGAGAGGTGTTGCAACCCGCTGGTCATTTTCATGGCTCTCCTCTGGACTCATTCTATCAGGTCCATGTCCTTCTTGTACTGAGGGCTCCACAGCTGGACACGGTACTGCAGGTGAGGTGTGAGCAGAGCAGAGTAGAGGGGCAGAATCACCTCTCTCGATCTGCTGGTCACCCTTCTTTTGATGCAGCCCAGGGTGCGATTGGCCTTCCGGGCTGCAAGCGCACACTGTCTGCTCATGGCCAGCTTCTTGTCCACCAGCACTCCCAAGTCCTTTTCTGCAGGGCTGCTTTCTAGCACCTCAGGCCCCAGCCTGGACTGATGATGTGGATTGCTCTGGCCCAGGTGCAGGACCCTGCACTTGGTCTTGTGGAACCTCACGAGGTTCACCTGGGCCCATCTCTCCAGCTTGTCCAGGTCCTTCTGGATGACAGCCCATCCCTCTGGCATGTTGACAGCACCACTCAGCTTAGGGTCACCTGCAAACTGCTGATGGTGCCCTCGATCCCACTATCTATATCATCGATAAAGATATTAAACAGTACAGGTCCCAGTACGGCCCCTTGAGGGACACCACTTGTCACTGCTCTCCATCTGGACTTTGAGCCGTTGACCACTACCCTCTGGATGCGGCCATCCAGCCAATTCCTTATCCACAGAACAGTCCACCCATCAAATCCGTATCTCCCCAACTTGGCGAGGAGGATGTTGTGGGGGACCGTGGCAAAGGCCTTGCAGAAGTCCAGAGAGATCACATCCATAGGTCGTCCCTTGTCCACTGACATCGTTACTTTGTCATAGAAAGCCACTAGATCGGTCAGGCAGGATTTACCCCTAGTGAAGCCCTGCTGGCTGCCTTCAGTCACCTCCCATCTGCCTCAGCATAGCTTCTAGGAGGATCTGTTCCATGATCTTCCTAGGCATGGAGGTGAGGTTTGCAGGTCGGTAGTTCCCAGGGTCCTCCTTTCTACCCTTTTTAAAGTGGGCGTAATGTTTCCTTTCTTCTGGTCACCAGGGACTTCACCTGACCACCAGGACTTTTCAAATATCACAGGGAGTGGCTTGGCAACTACATCACCTAATTCCCTCCAGACTCTGGATATCTTTATTATTGCCGTGATTTTTGTTCCCTTGTCTTTCAAATCTAGCTTGCACAAAATTAATTCGCTCGTAGGAGAGGGATAAGTAGGGAGAATTTAAAAGAGGCAAATACTGAGGCCTCATGTACATGGAGATATCTTTGAGCTAATGAACTTGAGCTACAAACATGTCTAAACTTGGAGTCTTGTTCTACTGCCCATAACCTTTTCCTTTGCTTCCTGTTCTTGATATGGGAGATTGTCTGACTGATCCTCCCAACGGTCTTGTGAAATCAAATATTGCAAGATAACAAGCTCTTAGGCAAATAAATCAGTTGGCAGCATCGCTGAAAATAAATTCAGCTGCTGTGAAGCTGCAAGTGTTTTAACCGAATCGCTGTGGAAAACTGAGTGGCAGTGGCTGTTTCTGGGCTCTCAGGTGAATATTAACATCAAATCCCCTTCTGGTCAGTACCAAAGCGTGCGTTGTTCCGTGTCACCACACCACCTGCCACGCATTTCCTGGCCCCTGGTCCTGAACTTCAGGCTGGGATTCAAATGGAAGTGTGAGAGCCCTTGCAAGGAATTTCTTAAACTTCAGAGAAGCCTTTAAAAAGTTTGTACTTATCTACTCACTGAAAAGAAGCCTGAGAAGAAGTTGAAGACGGCCAAAAAGCTAGCAGAGAAGAGTCAGTGTTTGTAGTAGAAGCACAGTTAGTCCAAGGAGCTGGAATTCTGCTGTCAAGGTCCCTTCAACCCAAATTTCTGCTGCTTGGGCTTTTGTGACATCCATGAAAGTACTTGCTTGTGCTGTAGAACCTCAGAAGTTGGCGTGACTGCGTCTGTCTCGCTTGTGCCCTGGGCAGAGGCACATGTAGGAGCTGCGGTTTCCCCAGGATCTGAGACCCCTTGTCCAACAGCCTGGAAAGGTTTGCCACTAAAGCGTCAACAAATAGTGACAGAAATCCTTAGTCCCTCAAAGCAAGAAAGTCAGCACGCAGCTCCTGAGTAACGCGGTATTTATCGCTTGGGAGCTCTAACAGCCTTTTTGCGGTTGTTCGCACACACCAGCTTTAAAGCCGTGTCAGGTGCCTGCGATGGAAGGTAAAGTGATGAGCTGCAGCAGGAGGGCTCCCTTCCTTAGAGGGTCAGAGCTTGGCTGGGGAGGTGCAGAGTGCTCCCAGGTGAAAGAGATCAGCTGTGGGTGGGGGCTGCCAGAAACTACCCTGCAGCACATTTGCTCCGGGAGCAATCGGGGCAGAGAGAGGAGGCAAATTTGTCTGCGGTTGAAGGGTTGAAGATCACCTAGGTAGGGACCCAAAACAGACAGGTTTTGGTTTTGTAAAAGTGCCGTTGTGGAGGAGGGAGGGAGATTGTGTATTGCTAATGAATTCCCTAAGTGGGTAGAAGCAAAAGTCGGAATTGAACATGCTGGCCTGAGAAGGACTAGGTGATGACGAACCTGGCGGTTACAAGGCGTGGCCTATGGAGCACCTGTTGGATGGCAGAGATTTTTACTAAGTGCATTAAGCTGCAACTCGGAGTGTGTAAGTGAAAAGTGCTATAGTAGTTGAGTACGGTAAGTCGTCGATCTCAGGCAGCCTTTACTTTTCTGAGGAAATTTTTGCATATGCTTTAGGGTCCCTTAACACCGACCTAGCCCAGATGGGAGCAGTCCCTTTATCAAGGAGCCAGCAGTGCTGCTCTGAGGCGGGGGAAGCTTTTGATCACATTGCTAAAGCTCTCCCTGGGTTTGAAGAGCATTTCTGGGAAGAAAGAAGGGTGAAGAAGGAGCTGTGGCTGGAAAGCAAAAGGGCTTCTCTCTGTGGGATCTTTCCCTGCCCCCCACCTTCCCTGAGTGTCTGGAGTCAGCAGGGATGCAATCATGTTTTCCTTTGCTCACCAAAAGGTGCCATAAACTCTTCAAAGGCTTTGTGCAAAAATCCTGGGAGTGAGATCTGTTAAAGGAGGGTGAGTCGGGCTCTCTCAGATATTGGGGGGGAGGGGGAGAAGGTGGCACCATTTGGCGTTAATGTGCTCTGAGAAAAAGAAGAATCGCAGTGCTTTGGTGGGCATTGCAACAAATTAAAGGGATAATTTGCAACGTGACTTCGCCAAAACCCGGTTGTACTGGAATAACCCATTTCCTGGCCTTTTACATTATATCTGATGGCTTTCTGTGGGGGCTCTGAGCGTGTGTTTTCTGTAGTGCCACTTGGGAAATGTTTAGTTAAGCTCGAGAGGGTGAACATTCTTGCAAGAGTATAGTCGGGCAAGGACCTGGGCAAAGAAGCTTTGTAATTTTGTCATTTTGAAAATCCAATTAATAGAAAGGAAGGACGCCACTAATGAAGTCCCACAAGGAGAACTCTTTCTGCCGCTGGAAAAAATACTTTTTCGTTTTATTTTCTCAGCACGAAACCCTGAAATAATGCCAAGGAAACTTTTTTTATAGTGGAATATTAGGAGGCATTTTCTGAAGAGTAGAAGATAAATCCTGTGTAGGAAGAGTTTTGTGGATCAGAGGGAAAGAATAGAATTGGAGCCAAGCTAATAATGCACCTAATAGCTAGTTACAAATTAGGGGTCTTTGGGTGAAAATGAGACTAGGGAGGACCTGGGTGACTTGTTTGACTACGGGATTATCTCAGCTGCCTGTATTAGGAACGTTAGAGAATATTTCACGGCCTAATCGCTTAAGAAACAAGATCAGGGGTGTTATGTATGGTTAGGACTTTACCTGGGGAACTGAATACAACTGGGACCTTCTGTGGGCAGGAAAGTCTCTTTCCAGCCCATTCTGAACTGAAATTAAGCAGCCTGTTGTTCACAGACCTGACTTGGGGTGTTTCCCTCTTTTCGTAATGGAGACAAGCCTGGTAGCTTCTGTAGCTGCTGTTAGAAGATGGAAGTTACCTATCAAAACTGCTGAATCCTGGTAAGAATAAGCAATTTGAGGAAGGATTTGCCAGCCTTTTTTCAAAGACGAGAAGAGTTGAGTGCCTGGTCGCTTTTAGGATGGCAGCATCTGACCAACAAAGGAGTGAGAGTGAAAGGTATGGTGTGAGTAGGTTGTTGTCACCAGCAGGCTTTGCTTTTAGGGCTTTGAGTAACCAGCCCTGAGTTGTTTATTTGGAGGACTGGCACATCGCAGAGTCTATTGTGCTGCTTTCATTTCTTTTCTCGTGTCGTCTCTTTTGGTTTTTGCTTTAAATAAGTGCTTGGAAAAAAATAAAAAATTCTGTAGCCATCCGTTTCCTTTTTTACTTGCTGCTTATTGTGGAAGGATTTGCATAAAAGATATTTCTGAGTTTGTGTAAGTTGGATACTGAATGCTTACTATTATGTCACTGCTATATTAGTATGCATCATGAATTAAAAGAGGAAACTTTGGTTTATAAGATACAGTGATTACTCCTGCATGAGCTTTGCTTAAGTCCTTAAGCTCCTCAGGATCGTGGTGTTCACACTATTCCTTTTTGCCTCTACGTTCAGCAGTTCATTTATTTCTGTTACTTTAGAGCAAGCCTGTTAGAATTTCTTTGGATTATAATAACTATAATAATAGGAGGTTATTTCAGTGTTTTAGCAGAGATCTTGGTGTATATATAGTGGCAATATATATAAGTCTAGATTTCTTGAATAATGCTGTGATAACCTATTGAACAGAATTGTAAAAGTGGATAATTGGCCTAAACTTTTTTATAGGCAAAGCTAAACTCTTTAGTTAGATTGTGTTCACATAGATGATGTGTACATTTAGTAAGAGCTTCCTGTTTTCACTTATATTTTAAATGCAGTGAGTCTTAAACAGATAATGAAAACTTGATGAGTGTGTTAGAGAATATCCAGAGGGATCTGGATAAAGATGAACACCAGGATACCTGGTTTTTCCTCTGGAACGTCACAGACACGTGCTTGGAGCCTTGGGGAACTCTAGAAACTGGACATTGCAAGCATTTGCTCACTGAGGAGGAGAAAGCCACTGGGAGGAGAAAGTCTCTAATACTCTATCGAACAAGTTTGTTCACTAAAAGAACAAATGCCATCTGATGCTTTTCTTCATTCTCTCAGTGAAATGCAAGTTTGGGTACCAAGCGTTACGGATAAAATCTCCAAAAGTTAGTATTGTTGACACTTCTGATAATACACAATCTCATTCTGAAAGGAATTGCAGAAAATAAGTTGCAAGCACTATAGTGCGAGCAAACCCCAGGTGTGGTGACTTGGATTTCAGCTGCACCTGTCAGAGCCTGGAACATGGGTTTGCAAAAGTAGTGGGTGCAATATTCATCATCAGTTAATACTTGTGTTAAAAGATGTCTGTGTGGTCAGGAGTCACTGGAACTATTTATTTGCATTTTTCCTGTTAGCAGGAGAACCACCTGTTGGAACTGAACTTCCAGGAATGACACGGTCCAATTAGATCAAAAAGTCAGGTTGCCCAGGAAAAACCAGTTGAGGGTTACCGTAGTCGGACAGGCTTGACGCTGGATTACCCAAGTGAATTTTGGTTTGGGGTGTTACCCTTTCCACAGTGTCGCACAGCCACTGTATTCTCTTTGGGAACCGCTGCTCCACGAAGCGTGATCCTCAAGGAGTTTTCTGTGTCAGTCTTGAGACTTTCACTTCTAGGTGGCTTTAAGCTCCAGATGCTCTTTCTGTTTCACGTGCAGGGAGGAGTGGATGCAGAGAGACTTTCCCCTTCCCCCTGCTCCAGAGCCGCTCTGAAAACTTGCTCCGTTTAAGGCTGACTGAGCTGCCGCTCGTTTAGGGGAAGGGTTGCTGGGTTTGTTAGGTGCTGGCCTTTTCCACCATGGTAAACGCAATCAGAAAGTTCGGTTTTCACCGACGAGCATCAGCAGAGTAGTGCCTAATTCATTGTGCTGGAGGCAGCAGTGCTTTTTAGCAAATGGCTCATGCTGCTGGAAGTGGTCTTTAACCCTGCAAAGATCGGTGGGGTTTGGGATGTTTAGTCTCCCGTGCTGCGTAGTGGGCAGAAATTGGGTCCCCTGGTCTACCGCAATACGGCCTTGTGCCTCAGACAAGGAGGAAGACTCAGTTTGGGGGAATTAAAGACATGGTGTACATACTTTTACATTTGCAGTCCTTGTCAGGGAAGTGTTAACTGTACGGTTTTGCAAAATATCCCATAAAAGTTTGGGGTTTCTTCCAGCTATTTGTTTTTTGGGACGTGTTTCACCAAATACACCGGTATTTCTCTTCCTTCCCTTGCTCCATTAAATGTATTGTCACAGCACTCGAGTTAGCACAGAGCTCATGGTGCAACACAAACACTTAGGGCTCAAAATTTAAAATAATAAACTTTTATCTTCTCTAAGATAAAGATGGTTTGACAAATCTTCAAAGACGGTCTCTTCCGCTTTGGAGGCTTGACGCTCTTTTGCGTTGCGGCGGAGCTCTGGCGAGCCACCCGACGAGTGTACGCGGGGCTGCTCACGCCGGCGCTTGGGAACGTCGTTCCGCTCTCGAGGCGCTCAGCCCTCGGCCAGAGGGATGGGTGAGCAGGAAAGTTGGAGACGGTGTTTTGTGTCCTCGGATTGCAGTACCTGTTCCCATTCCTGCACTGGACTGCTCTTCCCTTTTTCTGTGAAATGGGCAAGGGTGAGGGCAAGGGAAGAGGTAGAGCTGAAGAGAAAGGAGAGAGGGGGGGAAATCACAAGTACCTGATGTGATCGTTCAGTTAATCGTTAAAAATAAATATTTTTAAATTATCTGTCATTTTCTGCCTTACTCCAAGGCGGCTTGTTGCGGCCGTGTGGTTGGTGGAGTTTCTGTTTTTTCGTTCCTTCTTCAGTGGCAGTTCCCTAGAGCAGAAATGAAATGGGAATTACCTCTCTGAACTTGTCTGTCACGTTTAATCTGCTGGTTTTTCCTGGCTATCTTTGCCTCTTATCTCTTTGCTCTCAGTCCCACTTCTCTTCTTCCACTAACAATTTAGTTTTGATAAGTGTTTTAAGTAGGTGAATGCTTTTCAACAAAATGAGGACAGTAGCAGGAAAAAGAAAATGCTTGTGAGGAAACGCATCTTTATGGTGTGGATTTTTTTATGTTATTTTCTAGATTGGTAGAATTAAAGTCAGGGATGAAATATTTTGCGGTAAAGTCACACCGCATGACTAAAAAGCAAACAGACAACTTAGAAATAAAGCTAAAATTATTTTCTCTTTTAAATGTACTTAAAAGTGTAATTAATGTCAATATTTGATTGAAAACCAGTTTAAGTGGGATAAACATTATCCAGATGCTTCTTATAAGAGATATTAAGCTTTATGAAATGATTTTGAAAGTTTATTTTGAGCCTGTTTATTACCCTTTAAAAAGTGTAATCGTTTTTTTCTTTTCCCCCTACCTTTATTTATTTTTAGCACTGTTGTGAAAATTGCTAACCCTGGGTCAGAGGCTGGTTTTGCAGTGTCTCTTAAGCAGCCAAAGCCAATCTGTTTTGAGGAGACTTTCCTAAGATACTTAAGCTGTTTAATGGACAACTTCTGTCTGGGAAATTGCACAGCGCGAGCCGTGCTGCCAAGCCCGACAGCGTCCCGACGGCGAAGCTGCTGGTGGATTTGACAGGGCAGTGACTGTGCAAGAAACACTCATTTCATTCATCATATTCCACTTTAAGCTTTTGAGTAGAAAACCTGAGGAAAAACAGTCTTGAGATACTGCCAGGTGAGGCAGGTCTGTTCTTTCACTGCTCGAGGGCTTATGTTTTGTAGCACCATGTAACTATCCTGTGGTGATCTCCTGGACTGAGGACCAGGGGTGCCAAAGTAGCACATCCGTGTATTTTTTCGGAAAGGCATCACGTGTGTTTGCTCAATTCAGTGATGGCATCGTTTCTTTCTTCATTTGTGCACGTGGTCCCGAGTCACAGACGGAATCATGTAGTGATGGTGGAGAAGGAATAGAAAGACAAACGTTAGTTTAGCCCTGAACTTCAGTTAATATTTCGTTTCAGTATTTGGGGAAAGAAAAAACTGAGACCCGAATTGATACGTTTTGTGCATGTGCGTAAAATTGAGTTGGGAAAGCTAGGCTTGAGAACAATCAGTTTGAAGGAATTGACTCCAGACTGTGTTGTGGTTCTGGTGAATGCTCAGGGCACAAGCTGGTGCACCCAAGGTGTGCATTAGCTGGTACTGCCATATGGCCTGGCCTGTCTTACCCGTTAATTTAGCCATCTGTTACAGCTTAACAACTTGTAGTCACTCCCAGGCCTCGGGTTTCTTCTCTTTGGTACCGTACTTTTCATCGTAGAGTGCTGGTGTATTCCCATTATCTGAGGTTGATTAGTTTTATTTATAGTAACATTTGTTGTAGACCACCCTGTTCTTTTCTGGTGTTGTGAGGAGAAGATAGGTGTCTTCAGACAAGCATTTGGGGGATGTTTCTGCATAAATTTCTGGCAAAAAAACCCCAACCACCCCAACCCTTCAATATCAAAACTCTAGCTATGAATGTTTGACTTCTTTCTCCTCTAATCCTGCACTTTGATTTTCATCAGCTTTTTTTGCTACTCAAACCACATTAGTGTCTGTGAAATAGGTTTGATTATGTACATCTTGAGTAAAAATACTACTATTCCTAACTTCTTTCTCACGTGTTGATTTTTCAGAATTAAAGCTATGACCTGACGTACTGCATAATTTGTTTTTGGTTGGTTGGGGTTTTTTTAAGGACGGTAGCATTTCCAGATAAGAGAAACTCGTATCAGAAAGGTTTTCCAGCCCTGATGTGTCATTTAAATGAAAAAGTTCTTTCAGTCCTCTGAAAAGCATGCAACGTGCGAAGCTGCAAAATCACCGTGATTCTCTTTTAGTTTCTGTGCCTGCAGCCTCTTGTCACACCGATGAGCTTATGACAATTTTACCATTGTGTAAGGTTGGCTTTGTTGTTTTGGGCTTTTTTTCTGTAGTCTAAGAAAAACTCAGTGCAAATTATATGAGCGATGTTGCCATTATGTTTGAAATTAGAAATCTATACAGCCAGTTGTTAGAAAAACAAATGTTGTGAACGCCGTGTGTCACAGTGTGTACAGAGCCGGAGTTTGATACCTAGAGCCTCAAGTAGCCAGGGATACACCGTGTGCTGAAGTGTGTGGGGCTGCAGCCAACTTCAGTTTGATGGTATAGGCGCATTACTGGTGAGTGGCACCGTAATGGTTGTTGAGCTTCGTCCTCAGCTCGTATCTCATTAATGATGTTCCCGTGTCATAGACACCAGGAAACTGATTAGCGGGCCTCTTGATGAATGTATTTTGTGATGGAGGGTTTCTGAATGAGAGCTGAGTGGTTTAGCTGGTCAAATCTGGCTGTTCTTCTGCATGTTGAGATGATCGCTTACATATTTCATGTTTCCAGTGAGCTCTTAAATCCTGGAGAGGAAGGCAGTACTGTGTGCTCTTGCTGTTGGAGGTGTTTACTGTGAATTTGTAGGGCTCTTTCCTAGGGCTGCGGCACGGTGGGATGGCTGGTTGTAAAGGCTTTCACAAAGGTGGGACGTAATCATAACGGGCTGTATTTTAGGTCGTTCTGAAGGGTACTGGACTTTGGTGGAGCCATTCAGCTGTTCTGAGAATCAGTCTCAAAGAGTCAGGGGTAAAGAGCATTTTGAAAAAGCAGATCGTGATGAATTTAATGCTGTAATAGTAATATCAACTTCATGGATAATTGCAGTAGTTATAGATCAAATATGTCTTCGGGATTCTTGGCAGACTTTCTACTAAGGGGAACGACAGAACTCCTTTCAGTGATGTGCTAATGGCAAGTCACTCTGAAACGTGTTTGAAGGGGAAAAGATGCAAATAGGGTATTCCACAGAAACCGTGCACATACGCTGAAAAATTCAGAAGGCAGCATGCCTATGGCACAAGCTGATTAGAAAGAAGGGAATGGAGTAAATTACTTTTTTCCTCACAGAATCACAGGATGTTAGGGATTGGAAGGGACCTCGAAAGATCATCTAGTCCAATCCCCCTGCCAGAGCAGGAANAGTTTTTCTCTGCCCAGCTCTCCAGCCTGTCCAGGTCTCGCTGGATGGCAGCACAGCCTTCTGGCGTGTCAGCCACTCCTCCCAGCTTCGTATCATCAGCAAACTTGCTGACAGTGCTCTCTATTCCCTCATCCAGGTCATTTATGAATATATTGAATAATACTGGTCCTAGTACTGACCCTTGAGGGACTCCACTGGACACAGGTCTCCAACTAGACTCTGCCCCATTGACCACCAATTCCTCCAGAGAATTTGTATTGCCGTTTAAGTACCATTGTGTCTGTGCATCTTTCTTCTTTTTATCCTGTGTTATTATTGCACATTACTCGATTTGTACTTTGCATTTTAAAAATATTTCATGTTTGTTTATGCAACAAACCCGCTGCCGACACAATGAATGTGGTAGAGATTTTTGTCAGGAACGGCTGCGCTGCTGATCCAAGCAGTACAAGCCAAGCTGGGAAAAAACATCACCCACATCCAGGGTTTTAGCCTCCCAGGAGTAGCAGGAAGGGATATAGGAGTTCTATTTGGGCTGCTTTTCTAAACATTTCAGTAGCATATGACCACTTTCTGGTATAGACCTTTGTCAAGTGTTTTAGTTTATTTCACTTGTAGACCTGAAGATAGGAGCATAATGTGTGAAAGTAGTTCTGACTGCTGCTCCTTTCTTCCCCCTCATTCCTGGTTCTGCTCTGGACCCTTTGGTTTAGGCCGTTCCTGGATTGCACGGCTGCTTTGTCCTTTTGGGGGTTGTTCTTTCTGTTTTGAGAGGGGTTGGGATTTTTTGTTCTCTGTGTAAGAAGATATGATGATACCATGGTATCTATCTCTCCAGAATATGTAGTTTCCTTGGAGGAAATGAAGGTTTGGAGTAGATGCAGGTGACTGGATGATGCAACCAAAGAGATTAACTGGAGCTGTTGCTGCCCTTGCATGCTGTTTCAGTTTGTGTGTTGTAAACATTTCTTTGTTTTGTTGGGGATGGGTTTATAGTTAAGTGCTACTTTCAAGTCAACTTTGAATAAAGTCGAATCCCGTATTTGTCACTTTTTTTTTTCCTCTCTCTTAAACATCTCTTATAAATCTATTTGCAGCTGGGTCTCGGGCATCTTACAGCAGCCAGCACAGCCACCTTGGCTCCGAGTTAAGGGCACTGCAGTCTCCAGAACACCATATAGATCCTATTTACGAAGACAGAGTTTATCAGAAGCCCCCTATGAGGAGTCTCAGCCAGAGCCAGGGGGACCCTCTGCAAGCAGCACACACTGGCACATATCGCACGAGCACAGGTAGGTGGATGTAAGTTCCCCGAGTGTCTTTTGATGCCGTACGCCTGATTCTCTTCAGTACTAATTCTTCTCCTCTTTCTGATGTGCTGAACAAAATGTGTTACGTCAAACAGAGTGCCCTGTGTAGATGGCAGCTCTCAGTAGAACCCCAAAGATGTGCACACGGCGGAGAAATGCTCAGTGTTGTGCTACAGGTACAGCTGGATAAGCTAATTTGGGGAGGGGGCTTTACTCATATGGAGAGAGAAAGAATATTTCTGTTGATCTTCTGTATTGTCTTGGAGAAAAATCTGTTGTCTCTAAAGAAATTACGAGATGCTTTTGCTTGCAAAGAGACGTGGTGTGTTGCAAAGGGACCGCAAAGTTCCTTACACCTGAAGCTAAAGGATTATTCGCTTGCCCGTGAAGTGAATCATACATAAATCTTCTTCCTCTATCTTACAAAAGTACACTTAGGTGTAGATACCCAGGCATAAAGTTGAACTATGGCACAGAGCAAAGCTGGTAGCATCGCTAGTTTATCCATAAATAATAACGATTGTCCATGAAACGCCCTCATGTACAAGTCCTACTTGCAGAAGGGCCTCAGCCGAATGAAATACAGCTGTCTGTTGGAACCCACAAATAGATCACGAATCAACAGGGATATTTATGGTGTTTAATGCACAAAATAATTAGAGTACATAAATGCTGCGGCCAAAATAGCCGATGTAAGCAGATGTAGAAAGAACTTGCCGTAGGAATGGTAAGTATTTTTGGTGTTTTATCTTTGTTGTGTTGATCAAAGAGGGAAGGCGATGTCCATTCTCAGATCACTTGCATTTTCATCACAAAAAAGTTAAGTGTACTTTTTAGAGCAAAATACTTTGCCTTCTTATAAAACTTCCTTTTAATTTTATTTTTTTTTTTGAAGATCATTTCTCCAAGGGTAAAGCCAGCAGGTTTTGCATATCCAAAAATTTATATTGCTTTATACAAGCGTTGAGTGCTCAGAGTATGGGAGAAAATCCTTAAAAATATTTTTTTTCTACAGAATTCTCTAGTTAATTGTGTGTAACAGCTTTATAGTTTTTGAAGAACACCGTGGCACCATTTCCCTCCTGTTAAAGAAACCGCCATAGTGTATGTTTTGTGTAGACTCATACGTGTATATGGGGAAAGGTTCTTTGCATGAAGGGGACAAGACCTCTGCTTAAATTACTGAGCAGTGGAGACAGGGATGGTGTGTGAAGCAGCTCGTTATGTTGAACTTCAAGCCTCACGTTCCACCTGTTTCCTAGATGATGCTCTCTTTCCCAGTCATGCCCTGAAGAGGTTTTCTTGTTTTGCTTGCAAAATATTCCTTGTTTCCCTGTGCTGAAGTAGCAGGCTGGCTTGTGACTGTAATCTTCACAACTCCTCCCTAGGAAGGAAACCCTGTCAACACAGATCACGATTACAGTGAATGGAACTGGGATGCAGGATGTTAGTAGGGAATACCTGAAGATGGGCTTTCACAAGGAGAGCGGAAAACCTAAAAAAGTACATGGATTAGGGTAGCAGGAATGGGGCCCGTGGAGATGAATTTCGTACTGCTGTTGGGATACAGATTTGAACGCTGCTCCAGGCTCCTTGTGAAGAACAACCCCATCAGCGCAGCTTTGTGTTGGGTTGATTTTTTCCTTGCTTTTCCCCCCACCCCTATCACTGGGGTCAAGGGAAACCAAAGCAGGTGGATGTGAACCAAGGCAGCGATCCTGTTGTTCTGTCGGTGGCTGTGATTGCTGTCAGCCTGTCACACAACCAGGCTGAAGAGCTGTCAGCGCTTGAAGGGCGTTTTGGGCTGGATCAGCTCAGCTCTTGAGACTCCTTCTGCCTCTACCACAAATGCCTGCAGGAACATATCCCTTCTGGTGGATGGAGGCCGTGCAATTTTTCTCAAATCAGCTGAAAGAAGGGGTAGGAATTCAACTCGTATGTTGGCACATACAACTTTTTATTTCTTCCGTGAGTTGTCTTAAGTGTGTTTCATTGTGGGAGTGAATAGCTATTGGTCTTGACTATTTGGTATAAGGTGTGAGGGATGTGGATTGCTCTGTAGTCTTGAGGACATGTATGTGCCAAGGATTCATTGAGTGTATCTTTGGTGTGCGTGGATCACAGTAGGCTGGGAGATGGGTGTGGGGAGATTTAAAAGACTTCAGTGTGCTCCTTCATAGACCGTAGTTCACATTCTTTTGTCTATTACAACAGCGCATTTCGTCATTAAAGCTGCTGTGTGTGTCCACTTCTGATGAGTTAGGAGAAGGAAGAGTAGGCTCTGGTGCTGAAATTCAAGAGAGGAACCCGAAATGAAAGATTTATTGGAGTGGGGTTGAACAGTGAGAGGATAAGCGGTCAAAATTTGCCTTGTCTCTGCAAAGTGACTTAGTGTGGGGCTTGACGGGTGTAGCAGGAATGCTCTGCAGTGGGTTTTCCGTCAGGGAGCGTGGATGGGGCAGGGGCACTCCCGCAGACTTTCTCGTGCGACCTCCGGAGCTGCCCGGTGTCCCTGCCCAGGTGAGTGTTTGCCAGGCACCCCTCCAGAGCAGCAGCAGGAAAACCAGCTTTGGTCTGCCCCGTTTGTATTACACCCTTTGTCCGTTGCGCTGCTTCTCAAATTTTTAGTTAGTTTTTGTTCGGTCCTGAAGTGCAATAGTTATAAATACCAAACGTCACCTCTTTCTGCTTAGGTTGTGGTTTTGTTTGTTGGTTGTTTTTTCTGGTTGGGGCCCAGGCTTGTTTGTCTTGTTTTGTCAGAAGCTGATGTGCGGTGCAGGGACGTCCTGTGATGCCACAGCTGCAGATTAATTGAGGACCATGCCGGTAAATCACACAGCGTGGAGTTCTGGCTATAGGATGTAATGTTTTCAGGGAAATTAAAAAGAAATATTATTCCTACCGCTGTATCTCGATTAGTCCGGTAATGTCGTGGTAATAGACCTGTATTCCTAACTGACATCCGCTTGATAACATGGCTTTGGGAGAGAGAATTATAGGAAACAAGTGGAGAACAAATCTTCGGTACAAAGTAAATTGAGCACAAAACACCTTAGCGATCTGCACAGTGAATAAGAAATCACCTCACAGCAATGCAAAGTCGTCATCCCATTTTATTTGACATACACAAGGTGTCTGGTGTAGCCTTAGCTGTGTTATGTTCTAGGGTATATGTTTGTAGGTGATTCTTTTTCCAGATACGGGAGCATCTTCTCTAATAAAGATTTTAGGTTTTTTTAATGTATTTATTTCCTATGAAAATTTTGACAGGTTATTTTCAACTTCAGTGGTATCCAGTGGTCACTGTAAAGCTCTGGACAAGAGCAGTGAGAGAGGGAGGGAAGTAGCAGGAGATGAAGCCCCTGCAGAACCACCTTTGTGTATAATCTCTGAGCAATATCCCCCTTATGGTGGAGAAACGTTAATCCAGATGAGATATTCATAGCCTCAAAGTGTTGAGCCCATGATTGGGTTCCACAGAGGAATTGTACCCATCTGAAGACCACCCACGTTTCACCACTGCTCCGAATAGAAACCCTTTTTAGTGGTCAATATCCACAGCCTCCTTCCTCTGTCCCATGAACAGGATACCTCCAGAGGCTTGTGGTTTCTCCTATGTGTTTTCTAATTCTTCTGTTCTCCTTTTTAATAGAAGAATGCCTTGGAGCACATCTGAACGCTTCTCAGATGTCCCTTGACTTTTACCAACTATTGATGGAGAAGCATGATTATAAAATCTTGGTCAGGGAAGTACATACATAGATTTCCACTGCCGCTGCTGAGAAAACACAGCGTTTACTCTGTGCCAGCAGCTGTGGTTATCATCAATTTCCTCTACAGATGTAGTCTCAGGTTAAAGCCTGGTCTCATAAGACTTTAGTGATTCAGGACTATGTCCATTCTCTTTTGTTTACTTCAGTCTTGTGTAAAAATATGAGCTTGTCATTCATGAAATGAGAAGCATTTTCAACACCTTTCATACATCTCCTTCTTGTGCGTGTTTGCCAAACAAAAGCACAGTGCTGTGCCTGAGATAACTACCCAGTGATGTCTTCAAGACAACAAATGTTTTTGTTAGAGGATCATTTTTTTTCAGTAGCATTATAGTTAAAGGCATTCTTAAAAATCACCAGCCTGTTATTTTTATTTCTTGTAACTCAAGCAGTAATCTTTTTTTTATTATTATTAATCTATATAAGGCTATCTATTTTTAGAGATAGTCTCTTCATCTATCATAACTTCAGTAGTTTACATGCAGGGTTGGAGTTTTTAAGAGTACAGCAAGTATTCAGAGATGTTAGTTTTCGCTATGATGGGTCCAAGAATTTTCAAACTATCATTTTCAGAAGCTGGATTAATGTTTAAGGTCTGCATATCACATGGTCTGGCACTGGAATGCAACTGTGGTTAACTTAATAGTAAAACAGCTCTCTATTCCAAAGTGGAAACTGTTAATGAAAATAGGTAAAGATCATATATATAATTATATATATATATCATTATATATAATGATATATATATTTATAAATATAAAAGGTGTTATAAAAATCCCAGTTAGTAGCCATTTTAATACTTGGATTAAAATGTACTAAAGAGGGAGAAGTCACAGCCTGAAGGAACAGACTTCCCTGTGCTCGATGGCTGTAGCAGGATGCAGTGCAGGCTGTTAAGCTGTTATTGTCTCATAATATTTATACATATTTTAATAATAACTCTGACTTTCGTTCATGTGTTTTGTTTTATGTTGGCCAGCTGGACAGGAAACTTCACAGAGGGATTTCCAGAGGAGGTGAATTTGGAGTGAAACGAGAACTTTAGTTGCAGTAGGCTAGTCTCTGTTCAGCAGTATGCTCTGGGGGGGTTTGCCGTGATAGGTTTTATGATAGTTATGATCATTACATCCCGTGCACACAACGTAGAACAATGTGGTACTATAAAGAGGAGGAAGGGGATGTGTGTGTCGTACCATTGCTCAGGATTGAATTTCACCTCCAGCCAGGAAGCTGGCACGGTGAATTTTAGTATCTGAAATTCTGAAAGAGCAGTTGCTTTTAAAGACCGTGGCAGTTGTTACTTCCCCTGTTTAAATGCTTATAGAACAAATGAATTAAACTGCACATTCTCCCCAAATTGAGGGATGCAATTCAGAGAGACAAGAGACAGTCTGAGAAAAGATCTTGGCGTAGCATCTTTAGCGGCCAAAGTTGGCATCCAATGATCGCATGATGTGGACGCATCTTTTTTGTGTGTCCAGAACAGCAGCAGTGAAACATTCTGGGAGCTTAGTCTGGGAATGGAAGTCGCAGATATTAGTGGAGATTAAAATTCTGTCAGACTTAAAATGTATTCAGTTCCTGGAGGTGGCAGGGAGTATTACTTTTATTTTTTTTTTAATATCGAAACCTTGAAAAACGTGACTTCTGCTGTATCAAAATGCACATTTCTAAGATAGATGCTCTGTCACCATTGCTACTTATTTCTTCATTAAAATTTGCTTCAGAGGTACAAAAATCCTTATGGATTACTTTATTCATAAGGTACATATTTGCTTCCATTGCTAACACTGATGGAACTAGGTGGTTTCAGATTTATATGAGCTAATAACGTGCTTGAACCCTTAATGAAATAATCACTAGTAAAGAAATGCCAAGTCTAAATTGGTGATTAAGAAAATTGTTCCATATGCTAAGGGTTAGGCAATGGTAGTAAAATGTCTTTCCCCAATGAAATTGTTCAATAAAAGGAAAGAAGAAAAAAAAAAAAGGTATATATTTCAAACAAAAATATGAGCGTGAAAAGGAAACTACGAGGCAGGCAGTGTGAGAATGTGCAAACTGAAGTGAAACAGTCCAGCCAAAAGGAGCCTTCAAAGTGACCTGATACCAGCTGTTCTGTAAATGGGGGAATAGCTCAGAAACTGAGGAAGAAATATTTTCTTTCGTTGAATCTTTCTGCATTATGGAAAAACATCAATTTTAAAGCAAAGGGATGTTTAGCCTTATTGTAAGAATTAGTGTCAGACCTCAAGAACGCTCTTAGAAAATCAAAATGAAAGGATACATCAGTGCAGTACCAACTTCAGTTCTTCCTTCTTCAAGGATTGTCGGTTTTTTTGCCTTGAAAGAGGATTTAGGGAGTGTGACGGTCCGCAGAGCGCAAGTGGTATTGGCCGCCGTGAGACGGGGAGCTGTTCTGCAGAACAGCGGCGTGTCAATGCAGCGATAGTCAAGAGATAGCTTTAAGATTTTTTTTTTTTAAAAGATTCCAGTAACACACAGGTAATAATTCATTGCTGGGGTGTACAATCACTTTTAAGTATGTTGATGGTGTTCACTAGGCTTGGTACTGTCCAGCTGCCAGTGGTGGGAATGGGCCTGTTAACTAACGTAGAGGTACGCTGTTTCCCACAGAAGTGATGATAGCAGAGTGGCTAAACAGCCGCCTCTGGCTCTGAACATGGGATGGAAAGGTATGAACAATGTGTCATGGGAACATCCGATGATAAAAATCTTCCTGAATACACGCTTGCAACAGTGAGCAGGCACTAGGTACAAGTAGGCCCGAGGGCCAGGTGTAACCAGGCCTTGAGGAGATTGTCGCTGACGTGTATGTAGGTGGAAAAAGAGACATTTTTACTAAGTACCATGCTGCTCAGTATCTGTTTCTTCTGTTGGCTTGCACTTCCCCATAGGGCACGTCGGGTTCCCTTAGAAAGGCACATCCAGCACTTCAGGGAGGTTGCCGTGCCCGGCTGCTGACGATGCTGTGCTGAGCGCGACAGAGCTGGCGGGAGCGAAGGAGGTTGTGTTTTCCCCGAGGTACACAAAATAGGAGCTTCTGGAGAAAGCTGGAACCGCCAGAAAGAATCAGGGGGAAACAAAGCTAGCTGAGTCTTTGAAGCTGAACTAGAACTCTCTGAGAGGAGAAGGCTAACACAGCAACTGAATGTCTAATGTAGAATAATAAGAGGAAAAATTCACAAGCTAGCGTCCACAAATCAATTAACAGCATCGGCCAAGTAATTTTCAGCAAGCTGTAGCAAAGTCTCAGAAATTAGTTTCTTCTTTCTGAAGGTCTGCCCCTACCTGTGCTAACTGGGCAAAATGCCCCCCGGCTTCTAGGAAGTCTGAACTTTTTAGCAGTACTTATGTGAATTTGGTCTCCCTACGATACTTAGGTGTGGTGCGACAGCATCCCTGCCTAAATCAACGCCTTCTTGCTTTTGGGGTTTTGTTAGTTGTTTTTAGAGACATCACAAGTTTGCAAAGATGATCCAAAATCCGAAAGCAAATTTCTAAGTTGAATATCTCATTATAAGCCTGTGAGCTTATTAAGTGATACATCTAAATTTTCGACATTAATGTAAAAGTTCCTGTATCGTTGTTAATATTATGCAAAAGCCATAGAAAATTATAAAGGCTGGTTTTCCTCTATGCTATTTCCGGAACCAAGGGACCCATAATCAGGGCATACATCAGTTCTTTGGAGAGTTTCCTTTATAGTTAATGGGGACGTTTCTGTCTGTTTGGCAAAGATTTGTAAGAATGCAAATGTCTCTGTGGTGCTTGAGACACTCTGTTTTCTGGGGATGTGATTTTGGTTCCGCAGCAGCGATGGATTGAGATGATACTGCATTTTTAATGTATTAATGGCACTCCAAATTAAAACAAGACCTTAAATCTTCAGGCGACCCACTGACATCTCTTCTGTGAGACAATAGTTCTTGATACGCGTAGTGTGAAATACTCATTTTGGAAATTCACAGTGAAACCCTTTTCTTAACCCAAAATTAAAATTCTCTTCTTCAAGCAGTTCTAGCATCAAAGTTTAAAATTTCATGAATGTCTAGAGACACAGTCTGAGTAATGCTGACCAACAAGCTTATTTGTGAATGTGTAAGTCGTAGATTTGTCTCATTCTCCTATTTTGACTATGTTCATTGTGATAAAATTCCAAAGGAAGTAACAGTCTGTTAGGAAGATGATTTCAGAAATGAATCAGAGCAACTCAAAATGATGAAGGTGTCAGGGCGCAGCTACTTTCAGTTCGTATAAATACCTATTTTGATAACAAGACAAAGGAGAAAAAGGGATGAAAAGTTTACAAGTAATTTAAAAAGAAACGTGATTTCCTGTGAATGATCTTGCAAAGGAGAGCAAGGGAAATACAGTGGAGTATTTTGCAAAGCAGCCTACACTACAATGAAGTTCTTGTTTTCAGCTGTCTGAGTGTCGAGGGTTTTTTGCAATTCCCCGTATAATGTGTCAAAGTTAGCAGCCTATTCTGTGGAGCAACAGTGCCCAAGAGTGTCAAGGCACCTGACTTTGGTTTTGAGCTGTGTGTTTTCTGTTAAAACTTCCTTATGTCTTCCTAACGCAGGATTTAAGGTGATAAGTATGCTAATACTGTGACTGCTTTTTAGCTGATGCAGTTTGATGAAAAGATCTGTCTGTGTCTTATTACTCATTTCTTAAGGCAGTATATGCCAGCAATAAAACAAGAGCAATACTTGTCAAATTTTGCTCTATATTTAAGTTAATGTAGTCATGCACTCAGACTGGTTTGGGTCGTGGGGACCTTTAAAGATCGTCTGGTCCAAGGCCCCTGCTGTGGGCAGGCACTTCGTTCACTAGAGCAGGTTCCTCGAAGGCCTGGTCTTCAATGCTCCCCGTGATGGGGCAGTACAGAAGGGGGTGATCCCACTTCTCTGTGTTTGTAAGAAAGGAACAAGATGGTATTTGTTACTGTAAAATTATATCTTTCAGAACCATAATTAAAAAAAAATAAGACCAAAATATTATACAGACTTAAAATTTTCGGGTTTTGTAACTTTGACGAGCACTAGGTCACACAGAATCGTATTTCAAGTTCACTGTATTTCATTTGTCAACACTTTGAGGTAAAATGCTTAAAGTTTCTTTTGTGGACCCTATAATGTATTAAATACTTCTTTTCTTAAAATGTAAATGTGCATGTTAATTAGACATGACTGGGAAACAGATGATGGAAAGCTGTCTCTTGAATATGTGCTCTTGCCTACGTTTTGGCCTATCAGTTTGAGCCAGCTAAGAATAGTTCTAGACTCAGGCCCACTCCTGTTGGCAAAAGGATTCTTGTTTTCTTGGGAGAAGGGGAAACGGGAACCACCACGAGTTCATGTGCCGCTTCAAACAATCTGAATTTTCTTCTGAGCAGAGCCAGCATTTAATTTGCGTTTGTTTCCAGGCCAGAGATCGTGTGGATATTGGTCCTCTGGTAATCCATTTGCTATTAACTGGACTGTGGCTCAAAAGTGTCACATGCATAGTAGTAATCATAAAGCAGACCGAATCTGCAGTGCACGGTGCTGTAACGGAAAGAGAGTGGGCTGCAAGAGAGATTAATAGATTTTTGAATCACAAAAGCATTAAGTCAGTTTAAAACTATTGGTTAAGCCGCTCAAAAGCAATAATGCTTTAATCCAGTCTGCGAGCGCCGCCGTTCCTGGCACGCGTGAAGACGGCTCTGTCATCACCTGCGGCTTAGCTCTTCTTCAGGCTGAGTTAGCGGCAGCAGGCCCCTCAGCCTTCCTTAAGGTGCAACCCGCAGAAGATGGGTTAATCGAGCGTACGCAGTAACTTTGCAGTAGCGAGTGTCTGGTTTCGCCCGCTTTGTGGATCCCAGGACCGCAAATTTGGGATGCCTATGGCTGTTCCTTCTGCCATAGAGCCATCAGTCTCAATTTGGACTCTTGAGCCTGGTTTGAGCCGCCTTCTGCTGGTGGATCCGAGTGACTGCCACGCCTGTAAGGACTGCAGAAGCCTCGCTTGGTGGTGGTTGGGAATCTTAGCTTGACTACTCCCGGGCTGCTCTGCACTTTTTTTTCATTTCAGGTTAGTACAGTTAGAACCCCAGGTGAAAAGCAGTGCTACAGTCTGCTTAACTGCTGTGAAGGTCTGCTAGTCCAGAAGCAGCATGCCATTTAGAAATTTCATTTAACAGTTATTTACTTCAATGGTTTTGAAAATGACAATGTTGTTTGTTTGTTTGTTTTCTCATTCTTTTTGCACCCTTGTTTTATATGTGTGTGGTTTTTTTGTTGTTTTGTTTTGGTTTTTCCTCTGCCTAGACCTGGTTAACCATTTCTGTGAACAGGTCCTCAATTTTTTACTTTGTCCCTACTTTCCTGTCGTAGCCCCATCTTCCCCCGGTGTCGACTCCGTACCCTTACAGCGCACAGGCAGCCAGCACGGCACACAGAACGCAACAGCGACCTTCCAGAGGGCCAGCTATGCGGCCGGCCCGGCCTCCAATTACGCAGACCCCTACCGACAGCTGCAGTATTGTCCTTCTGTTGAATCTCCATACAGCAAATCTGGGCCGGCCATCCCACCTGAGGGGACCTTGGCTAGGTCACCTTCCATTGATAGCATTCAGAAAGATCCCAGGTGGGTGAAAACTTCCTTATCTACTATTTCTTGCCTGTGCAGAGGTTTGCAATTGCATTTTACTTTGTATGTTTCTGCTGTTAAGTATTAAAAAAAAAAACAACAAACCTGAACCAAAACCCCATGATTATATGTGGAAGATTTTGTTTGCGTAACTGCTTTGTCCTGATGCTTTGCCTTGGAAAGCTCTCATGAGCTCTTCTGTGGAATGAGATGATAGGTGTGATCTTGGGGGCGTGTGTGTGTTTAGCCTGCTTTCAGTAGCACCACCCCTGAAAAGCTGATGGAAACTAATTTTCTCTGAAAATGGGAAGAGTGGTATGACTGTTGTGACTCGGTAACCGCTGTGGATTCGATTTTCAAGTTTCTCCTTGGTCATGAGTTGTTGTAGTTCTTGGTTTGTCCACAGTTAATATTCATAAAAGCTGTAGAAAAGGGTGTTCTGAGACTGAGCAGTGTGGAAGCAACACATCATCAGGCTCCTGATGCTTGCGGTGTATGCTCTTCTCAGCACCGGGACGTCGGAACGTAATGTGTGTCTTACAGCTTTGCAGAAAGGATTGTTACTGTGCGTATTTTTAAATAATTAACACAACTTTTCAATGTTTCTCTGAGGCATGACCGTCCTCATGTACCTATGGAAGGTGCAGAGAGGAAACTTCGTAGCCCTCCATACCCCAGGCAAGCAGATGAATTAAGAGGGAGAGAGATTTCTGGCAAGTGATTTGACTTCTGTAATAACAGATTTTCAAGAGCTGCGTTAAGTTGCGTTGTATTTCTCGAAGGGTTGTAACTTATACCTTACACAGCAAGAAAGAGGTAAATATGTTGGTCAGCAGATGGACTTTGTCTACTGATGAACTTTGAGTTTCTTTACAGACCCGTTGCTCCCTGGGTTAGCTGGTTGGGTGCTGATTTTTGTGACTGATGGGGAATTTTGTGACTGGCGGGAGTTCCAGCTGCTGAGCCTACCTGTCCAACCAGAGCTCCAAACAAATACTCACTGAGTGGGCAGAGAAAAAATTGAAAGACAAAAGAACACTAATTGCAGGCTTTTGCTGTAGATTAGCGAGCTCAAGATGAGGAATAGGTACCCTGAAAAGAACATGCTTGTATGAATAAGCAATGAGAATTCCTAAAACTGAACGTTATTTTCTGGACTTTTCGGCCCAGGCAAAATTTATTCTGAAGTCCCAGAAAAACGGTTGGCAGGCACTAATGTGGTTGACAATTTTTTCTATTGTTTTCACCAAATTACTAATACTCCAGTTTTCTATGTCTTCTGAGCTGCCATTTGGCAAATGGAATTTTAGCTCAACAGTGTTTCAGCATCATCCAGCTGTTGTAAAGTGGAGTTTAATGTTCATTAATCTCAAGTTCAGGACAAAACCTTCTTTCAAAAAGTACACAGATATTTATTGTCAAGTTTATGGTAGTGAATAATCTGTAATTTATGCAGGTAGACTGTTAGCTGGTATGAGCTCATGTAGCAGGTACTAAAAGTTATATACATCTATACTGACACAGAGTTTGAGGCTTTGTTTTTTAAAAAGGAAATAAGCCCCTTATCACTTGTCAGAAATAAAACCTAAGTTCCCTGTGTGGAAAATGGAAAATTTGAATAGAAAAGATAAATTACAAATTGATTCTTCCGAGCATTTGTGCCAAAAAACGGAACTGAAGTAGGCCTGTGATATAAACTGTTTCATGCCATAATCTCTTAAAAAGTGACACAGGGATGCAGGGAGAAAAGATAGTATTTATTTTCTAATTATTGTCTTACTTTTGGTTCCTGCTGGACTGTGAATGAGAAATGTGAATGAGTATTTTAAAGTATCAGAAATATGTGTACGTGTGGTATTTTCCAGCCTACTTTCATTGAAAGAAAAAAAAAATATCTCTTGGCACCAACTAATTATCTAAGGTTTGTCCATTCCTAGAGTTTAGGGGAGCTGGGGAGCCCTAGAGACAGGAATGCCAGGATCCAATAGTCAGTCTGTGGAGTGCCTTCCAATTTTTACTGCAAAATCCCAACTTGACAAATATGCGTAAGCTACTTAATTTTTGAGTTTTTAGCCTACTGAGAAGCCGTGCCCCTGTACCACTGCTGATAAATCACACTTGCTGCACAACAGGTGAAAAATGCTTCATTCTCACATCCTTCAGTTAAATAAGGAACCAAGGAAGTTTTGCAGTGACACTGGTTTTGCTTGTTTATTGTCTCGCTGTGTCTGGTTTGATGGGGGGAGTCAACAGATTTCCTACCTTGTTTTGTGACCTTCTCTTCTTACCTGGTTTTATTTACGCGCTGGTGTACACATATCACCTTCTCGCTGGCAAGAAGCTGAGTTAGCAGCAAGAATTTGTGGAATATGTTCCATTTAAGGTTGCCAAAATGGATTGGAGAGTTTAAATGCCCATTTTCATATTGCATTGAACTATATTGATCTATACTTAAAGTTTTTTTCTTTATGGCATTCCCTTTCCCATGATACATGTTTCAGAACCTTTAAAGCTATTTATTCAGAAGAAATGAGGTAGTTTGGTGAATGAAGCAGTAAAGGGTTCATTCTTCATTGCAGAGCAGACTGCAATAATAATTGGACTCTTGCTTAAAAAAAAAAACAAACCAACAAAAAAAAAAACCACCCAAGCCTCAAACAAAACAACCACCACCACCAAACCCCTAGCAGCAGAATCATGTTGCAGCTTTGCAAGGCAATACAATTTTTGAAGCCAGCTATCTTGTAGTGGTTCTCACCTTGAGGACTGTCTTGGTGTCGGTCAGCGCAGAGGCAGAGCTTCCCAGGTACTGGGTGATTTAACTGCAATACCCTGAGACGTTTCTACTCTCTTCTGCGTTTGCAGAGTTGGCTTTCCATTTCATTACCTCTGCTGGCCTTAATTTCCTCCTAAGCCGAAGATGATGGTGCTGTCTATCTTCTAAACTCTTAAATTGTCTTCCTTTCCTTTTTTGAAAGGTAGTACATTAAATAAGAACTTTTTGTGTGAGCTGTAAGTTCACATGGTTGCTCTGTTTGCAGAATACAAGCTGGAAAGCTTGCTGGCTCTATAGAAAAAGCGATAGAAGGAAAATAAACTCCAGGTAGAATTTCTGTGCTCCAGTAAATCTGCCCATGAGATTAGCACACAGAGTTCGGAACGTGACCTGTTACAAGACAAGTATTTCTGCAGAAGTCTATCCCATATATTTAATCTCGCTTTGTTCTAAGGATTGTCAGTAGAGTTAGGCTACTGTGAATCTGAATAGCAGCCAAGCACTCAAACACTGTAAGGAGGTAAGAAGATAACAGTGTAAACCTGTGCGTGTGGGAGGTTGGACATATTGGTGGGAATGTGTCTGCTGTCTTCTTTGAGAAGGGTCGTCACCTTCGGAAAGACACTTCTGGTGAAGTAGACAATCTTGTGGCGACCACAGTACAGCTGGTGGCAGCTGCTGGCGGTGCAGCGCTGCTGGGGTCAGCCCTAAGATGTGGGCTCGGCTTTTCTGAATCCAGATGGCTGTGGGTGGCTCTCTAACTCCAGAAATGAGAGAGTGAAGTTCAGATTCCTGGTCTGGGTGAGACAGAACAGGGCTTGCAAATGCAGCCCCCTGCTTTTACATGACACGGTGTGTGGCAGGCAGCTCTCCGTTTCACTCACGAGTTTCCAAAGGCCCCTCTTACCCTTATCTAAAATTAAGGGTAAAATAAAGAGGAAGGTGATTCTCCAGAGGTGATGGTGGTGGGGAAGCCATGGGAAACATACTTGTAGTGGATCTGAATATGTAAATGTTTGGCAATGTAGGCATATCTCCAGAAGTAAATGGTTCAACTGCCTAGGTCCTGCTAACACCCTGCTAAGATTTTTTTTTTTCTGATTTTTTTCATCAAATTTATGTGGGTTAGGCCCCATGTATTGGTAGAACCAAGTGGATGATTCTACCATCTGCTCATTTTGTGGCTCTGTGTTTAACTTTCATTAAGCAAGGAAATACCTGGTTTATTTTCCCTACGTGAAAATTGTACGGTCTCTCAGGCTTTAATGTATACTCCTCGTGAGTATGAAAAAATGACCCTAAAAGAAAATAAAACTGAAGAGTCTAAACAGCACAAAAATACACTCAATTCAAGAATAGCAAGTCTGGAGCAAATTGCAACTCCTTGTACTCATCTTTTCGATATAGAAGACATGAATTTTTACTTAGTCCAAAAATAGTTTTGAGAAAACATTGCAGATATGATAAAATAAACAGCAATCTGTTTCCCCTTCTTGCTGTAGGTAACTAAAGATGGAGCCTCCTTCTTAAAATAGGTGAAGCTGGGTATCCGTAGGCTGTCCTGCAATCTGTTAGTTTGGGATTTCGAGAGACTTTCTTAACTGGAAACTTTTGACTGGTTGGGGAGGCACTGGACATGCAGTAAATGCAGTTCTGCATGCACAAAAGCATCCGCTTTGTTCTGGCATTTTCATTTTTTATTTCTGTCTGGAATTTGCCCCGTGTTGTTTCGCAACCTCCTTTCTCTAGGAGAAACGCCTGGGGGGAAAGCAGCAAACCTAAAACCAACCCGACGTGTACTCTGCAGGGCTGAAGTGTCTGTGCTTTTAGCTCCTGAAGCACTAGTACCTACTTTGTCTCCTCTGTGACTTTGTGCCGTTTTATTGGCAGCGCAGGAGACCACTCCATTTTCTTGCTGTCCTGTCTTTAAAGAAATCTGATGCTGTAATTAACAATTCTGCCCTATTGTAATCACAGAACACCACAGTCTTCGTATAGTTCTTGTAGTTTGAATAATGAATCTGTCCATAAGTGGTTACAGCTCCTAAACCATCCCCAGAGTAAAGAGGTTGATGCTGTAGCAAACGTATTTGGTAGGTTATTTACGCAATATGCAGATATCATTTTGAGAGAAAACGGTGTCTCGTCTCTTCTTTTGATCTGAAAGTTTAGCTCTTACAATCCTCGCCCTCCACCAGAAGACAATTCCTTTCCACTGTGCTGGAGGTAGAGAAGTGAAAGGCCACATGAGGTACTTGTCAGTAATACAGGGCGTGCAGGAGGGTGCTGGCAGGAGCTCCATGTAGTGTTGATCAGTGCACGTCTAATAGTTGCAGGGAGAAACGAGGCCAATGTCTCCGTTTTAGGCATTTTATTACTCTCCCCCACCCCCCATGCTGGTCTGCTGCTTTAGGAATAGCAACAAAGCCCTTGCCAGTGCTTATTTCTTAAACTGTTGCTTATTTTAATGGCTTCATTCAGCCAGGAAGAAGCAGGTGGAGAGTACACCTCATCCTGTCCATAGCTCATTTTCTGGTTCTTGACCAATTTGACTGAGCTTCTAATGGTGACTGTACGTCTTGGTGCAGCTTCTGCCTTTGGTTGGCACACGTTTTGCTCTGTATCCTTTGGCTCATTTGCAAACTTTGACAGATGCAGAAGCTGCGTGGTGCCTTTCTGTGATGACAGGCTGTAAAAGCCAGAAAATGTTGTAAGGTTATTTTCTAACCAAGCATTGAAAACACGGGGAAGAACCATACTTTGAGGCTTTGCTGGGCTCATGTAAGCTGTTACGATCTCCTGGCAAGATAAACCACACAAGAAGCTTCTCAGTGGTAGCTGTTGGACGTCTCATCAGCCAAAGGGGTAATAATGATCTTAATATTTACAGGGATGTTGAGAGTAAGTCGTATTTGTAAGGTGCTTTGAAGTACAAAGGATAATCTTGCTCTTACTCCCATGGGAGATGTGATGGGAGGGAGGGAGGCAAGGGAAATGTGTTAGGTGGAGAAGATGAATGAGGAAAATGTTGAAGAAGCTTGCTGAAATCACAACTCATAGTCTCAAATTTTCTCATTAAAAAAAGCAACCTCGATACTGAGACATAAATCGCTATGCACAGGTCGTTAGGTTCTGAAACTGGACCTTGGCATGATGTCACACAACTGTTTTATAAGCGGGAAACAAAAGCCAGCTGATTTTATAGCTGTTGTACAAAATACATTATTGAGAATGCAGGAGATACCTGTAAGAGGATAGCACCAAGAGTTTGCTGAAATAATGTTTCTAGTGTTGAGTTGAGCTAAAAATCATGAATGGAAATACCGATCAACAACTTTTATTAGTTTGTAGCAGAATTTTATAGTTTTTATAAATGAAGAGCCTGGCTTTAAGAACCCTAGCTCTATGCAGGTTAAATATCTTGGGAATAGACCAATCTCTGCCAGCTCTCAAGATCAAAGCCTGATGTGAAGTCCAGCCCCTAGCCTTCCTTTCCCCGGTGAATCGCCGTTCCTCTGCCGATCTCCACCACCTTCACTTAGGTCTTTCTTCCTCAGCCGGCTCCACTGCCCTGCTCCGGTACCTCAATGACCAAGTGAGGTTCAAAGGTTCATCAAAGTTCTTAGTATTAAAGCAAGTGGTTTCCTGGGAAGCCAAAGCCATCTCTGATGCCGTAGAAATCCTACAGCTCTTGTTGCCGGGGAGACTCCTAATCTCTAGTCTTACCATGAAATATTTGTTCTTTTCACTTGTTTTTTTCTCTTGTGTTGTTTTGTTTGTTTAAACTGCTGCAGCAGCCATGGGATCGCTTGCTGTTTAGCTTGCCACCCAGCTCGAATAGCCTGGGGGTCATGTTTGTCCTTATTATGCAGTGAAGTGGAGAGATCTGGATAGCTGAAGACCTGGAAAGGAATGGAAAGATTTTCTTGGTCCAGAGGAGGACAGAGTGAGATCTCTAGGTTTCCTGAATATACCAAAGGTAAAAATCTGAAAGAGGAGGGCACGTGTGAGGAAGGGAGGAGTTGGTGCAAACTCTGTCCCAATGGAAAACAAATAATTTATTTCGGGAAGTGAGCAAAAGCTACACAAGTGCAAGGAATAAAGTATTTGAATTTGGTTCTGTTCCACACTGGGAGATTGATATATTTGGTTCATATACTACATTTCGAAGAGGAGGGCTGGTTTTTCCTTTTTGTGCTGATCGATGCTGTGTGAATTCGAGCATCTCAAATATAAAAACTTAGTCTGAAAGTTTATCCCCAGTAGCTGGTGAGGCTAAGGAAAAGTAGGTGATCGGGGAGGTGTGCGTTGGTGGCAGTGGGAGGAATGAACACTGGCAACACAGGTGTAACAGTTTCTTAAGAAATGCAATTCCATTTACCTTCGTGTTTGTCAGGCCCGTGTCATGGTTTAGTGCTGTCTCAAGCTGTGTGGATCCATCAACCTCACTTGTTCCAGCTTTTGTTACTAGTATGAAAAGCGGTCCCTCTTCTTGACTAGTACCGGAAAGATTCACAAAATAAATTTCCTGTTGCTGCTTTTTATATAATTTCCTTACCCTTAAAATATTCAGAGTTGATAACTTCTCTCAAACCACTGCAAACTAGCGCAGTGTTTGTAGTTTGACAGTCCTGGCTGTCTAAGTATGGAAACCCCAATGTGATTCCCACGTGGAACCTCTCTAAACCTCCAAAAATCATCAAGGTTATTTCCACAACAGTTTTGCAGTGTGGGGTTCTCCTGCTCTTGGCTTATAGATGGTTGCAGAATATCGTGTTGCTTTCACATACCAAACAGTTTTTGGCAGAGTAAAGAACAGAGCCAAAAAAAAAAAACCAACAAACCAACTTTTCTGTTTTATTTCTTAAGATGTGTCAAAAAAGAAGCAGGAACGTGTTTCAGGGGTGGATTCCTTTGGCCTAAGGCCCGAGCAACATGCTGTGTAAGAAGTTCGGTATGATGTTGATGACCTGGGATTTTTTGCATCGGCAAAGCGCCGATGCGAGTGGAAAATTACCACGCTGCTTTTCCTCAGCCTCAAGGTGACATGGGGACAGGCTGTGCCCACGCTGCCCATTAGCACGTTACTTGGAGGGGACCTGCCCATGGGACTGGCGGTGTGGAGATGGTGCTGGCTGGAGTCCAGCTGCGCCTGTGCCCCTTATGCTGCGTGTACAGCCAAGGGATGCAGGCAGGAACAGGCTGGGACAGAATCGCACACCAGCAGCAGAGGCTGGAGCTGCTGCTGTAGTTGCTAGGAGGACCCGAGGGAACCACATAGGTGAAGCCCAGAAGATGCCTGCTAGGACTCCAGGCAGAGGGTGAGCCTGGAGCAGCTACAGGATTTTATGTTTCTGTGGCGTCGGTACTTTCCTGTTAGCTGAATTCGATTGCTGCTGTCCCCTTTTTGGCTCAGCGCTTTGAGCTACATAGCAAGGTCCTGTGTCTGGGCTGGGCCAATCCCAGGCACATAGACTGGGTACAGAGCGGGTTGAGAGTAGCCCTGAAGAGAAGGACTAGGGGGTGGTGATTGATGAGAAGCTCAACATGAGCCGGCAGTGTGCTCATGTGGCCCGGAAGGCCAGCCCTATCCAAGGATACATCAAGAGGAGGGTGGCCAGCAGATCAAGAGAGGTTATTCTCCCCATTTACTCTGCTCTTGTGAGACCCCACCTCGAATAGTGCATCCAGTTGCGGTGTCCCCACCGTAAGAGGGACATAGATCTGTTGGAATGAGTCCAGAGGAGGCCACAAAGATGATCCAGGGACTGGAGTAGCTCTGCTGTGAGGACAGGCTGAGGGAACTGGGATTGTTCAGCTTGGAGAAGACTCTGGGGGGACCTTGTAGCTGCCTTCCAATACCTGAAGGGAACCTACAGGAGGGCTGGAGAGGCAGTCTTCACAAGTGTCCAGCAGTAGGACGACGGGAAATGGTTTTAAACTGAGGGAAAATAGATTTAAACTGGATCTTAGGAAAAAGTTCTTCAGTACAAGGGTGGTGAGATTCTGGAATAGATTGCCTGGAGAAGCTGTGGATGTCCCCTCCCTGAAGATATTCAAGGCCAGCTTGGATGAGGCCTTGAGCAACCTGGTCTAGTTGAGAGGCGTCCCTGCCCATGTCAGGGAGGTTGGGTTAGATAGGCTAGAAGGGACCTCAGAGACCAAGCCATTCTAGGATTCTGTGATTCCATGGTTCTGAAGTGTGAGTGCACAACTGCAGAGAGTCAAGGTATCTGGGCCTGCTAACAACGGATACTTTCCCTGTTAATAAAATTTACTTCAGCTGAAGATGTAAAATATTTGAACTGATTTAGTCAGTTGTAATTTATGTCCAGTGATTCGTGGATAGAAGCGACCTCTCCTGTTTGGTGATGTGAGCCTATAATCCTGTAGATGTTCGTATCACTGTACCTAAATTTATGGTCTTGAATGGCTTTAAAACGGATGGGATTTATTTTTTTTTTCCCCTGGAACAAGTTAACAATTCTAAGGGCTTATCCTTTTTATGCCAGACTTTTCTGTGTAATTCTGTGATTCTTTCCAATAGCTTTTAATAGGGAAGACTTGACATTTTTCTGCACTGGAGCAGTTGCCAAATGTCTCGTAAAGCTCTGGCTGCGCACAACTTGGCGCACAGAGGGTGTTAGCTTTTTTTTTCAGGAAAAAGTGGGAGAAGAGGGTTTGATTTCTCCTGTGGCTTTACCATCCTAGCCGAGAATGGAGTTTGCTGTGGGTAGCCAAATCTCAGGACCTCCGTTTAGCCAACCATTTCCTCTCATGTATGTAGAAAATCTTCTAAACGCATAAAATCTTCTCTGTGGGATAGTCTTCTCTGGCGGATAGTTATTTTTTTCCATTTGTCAACAGCTGCATTTTTTTAAATGAAATTTTATCCTAAGCTGCAAAGGTTTTATCTGCAGCCACTAAGGGATAACAGATCCTGTCAGCCGCTGCATTTTCTGTGGCACCGCTTCAGCAACCATCTGTTACCTTTCTGCTTCTGCACGATTTACGCATCAGAATCTTCCCTCCTTAAAACGACAACAGAAAAACCCCAAAGTAGTGCTGCGCAAAAGCTTCGTTCTGAAGTATGTGACAATTATCTAGCTTAGTTCAGTGAAAATGGGGGTCCCGTTCTTGTGTCTGACAGGAGAGCGTTACGAACGATTTCGTCCTGCTGTATGGGGAGCAGGGCCTGCCTTTGCACAGGGGAAACTTCTCAAATGGCATTTTCTCTTTGACAAATGCGTGACTTTCACGGAGACATTCAAGAGCTGGTGTCTCAGAACACGCGCTGAACACCCCTCCACCGTTTCCTTTTCAGCTCTGGGTTCTCAGATTGAGGTTTCAAGTCGACTAGGTAGGAATACTTTTGCTGAGGAGCCTGTTTATCACCCCCCGTATGCCTGTAATCATACTGGTTGGGCACACGAGTGCAGTGAAACTGAGCTTAATAGCTCCTGATCCCCAGCAGCCTTATTACTAGGCCAAATTTGCCTCATAATAATAAAGCAAACAGCTTCTTAGAATAACTTGAAATGTGAATGCAGAAGCCTTGTTCTTCTTCTGTTACATATTCATTGACATAAAGCTGTCTGATGAATTCCATGTGTTATTTTAAAATCAAATCAGAATTTGCTTAGATTTTGCTTTTTATTCATGTTAAACATGATGCAGTTTCACACTCTCAGTGAAATGTTTGTGGTTTGGGGATTATTTTTTATGAGTCTTTTATTAATTAGCTGTAAGAATGGGCTACGAGTCATCAGATTCTCAGCTGTCTTTTGAGAATCTGATGGGGATAAGTCTGCACTTCGTGGCTGAAAGGAAGAACAAAAAAAAGTGTTTTGGAACAGTGAAATGAAGAAGTGATGGAGCTATTTTCCTTTAGAAGAGTGTTTGGGGCGGGGGGGGAGGGGGGAACCAGAAGAGCAATCTCTGCATCAGTCTCTCTGAAATTTATTTCACAGCATTATTGATATTTCCTCTGTACAATTAAGAATAGAATGATAGAGCTGGTAGGTGAGAGCTGAGACGTGCAGAGCAGTGAAGGTAGCCTGTCACCCTTGTGTTGACAGCTTCAGCAGAGCCTGCAGGGTAATGAAATGCACAAGAGTATTCAGAAACATTTTAAAAGAAACTATTTATGAGCTCGCTTCTCCAACATTTTTAAAGTTCTTTGGAAAATGGAATTCTTTGGCTGTGGTGTTGATTTAGTTCCGTGGTATCCCAGGCTTCCTGGGAAAGCTGAGCTCATGGTGCTCCCAGTTGTGCTGAATAGAAGCAAGATAAGCTAAATCTTGCAGTCTTTCCAAAGAGGAAATTCCATTTACCTTGTAACTTCACATAGTGCAAAGACATTTCTAAATGGGAATTTGACCATGCATCTTGCTCAACAGCTAAGAGGCAGATTTTGACTTCTTGGAACTCTGTTAGTTTTCGTAAGAAAATGAAGATGATAAAGCTTTCATATGGCATTTTATTAGATTAAGATGAAAACTAGTGAATTTCAGAAATTCAGTGGTGATAGTTTGACATTCAACACTTTTCTCAGCACAGGCAGAGACTGGGGTTTTACCAGTAGACATTACTTCACTTTGTGAAGCTCCCTGTATGGGGAGAAAAAAAAATGTTTGAAGAGCACTGCTGTCAAGTTCAAGAAATATGCAGAGAAAACTTTCTCAGCCTCTTTCCTCTAAAATGCTCTTGTAATTTCTCTGTTAAATGCAATAGCTGAGTCTCTAAACCTGGTCACAACAGCTAGAAGTAATTCAAGCTCTTTTTTTTTTTTTGTCTACTTTCAGACAGATAAAACTGTTTGATTCAAACAAGAAAATAACATTTCTTGGATAATAATTGTCTATTAAACTAACTTATCACTCAAATATTAAGATGTCAGTTTAACAAGAGAAGTATTTTTCTACTGCCAGCGTATCTGTAGAGTAAGGATTTTGTTTCTATCTGGATGTCATGGATCCAGCTTTAAAATTTTAATTAAACCTATAGAGAAACACGTTTTAGATTTTTCTGGTAAGACTGAAGCTTGAACTTATTTCTCAGTGATAAAAAAGAAAATCAAATAAACTTTAAGTAAAATTTTAGTAGTGGTTTTCATATGCTGTCATTTGATTTTGGTTAGTAACTTCAGAAAAATAATAATACTCTTTTGAAATAAGCCAGGGAGGGGGGGGGAAGGAAACTAAACAGAGTAAATGTATCTTTTGAGTTTTCTGGGAATTCAAAAACCAATTGAGTGCTTAGAAAGCTTAGAGGGAGGAGAGATGGCTGCTTTCAGCTGAGTGTTGTAGTATTGTGAAAAATATGACCTCTGACTTTTTTTTGGTTTTTTTTTACCTCAGGGAAAGAACACTTTGGGGAATAATATTTGCCTCCTTGTTCTCCCCAAAATAAAATTTAGGCTTTGTAATACTGAACTCTCTTAGGATCTCCTTGAAAAGGAGACTGGGGTGAAGATTTCTGTCCTTCTCTCCATATACACACAGGATGGTGCTAATGATGCAGCTCCCATGAGAAGATGTGACTTGGAATTGAAGCTCTGAGAAGTGTTTGGTGAATTATTTGCCTTCCTTACTTTTTACTGTGTAAAACAAAGGTAAAAGCATGGGTTTGTGCTGCCGTTTCTCCACATCTTGCTAGTATTTAAATGGTCCGGTGTTTTCACCTTGCTGTACAAGCTGCAGTTACGTAAAATTGCACCTTTGTCCCAAAAAGCTTGTGTGCACTATGAAATGTAAAAAGCTAAACTGATCAAGAGCAAGATAAAGTAGAAAGGAAGGCAGGGTTAAAAACAAAAGCAGTAAAATTGTTTAGTTATCTCAATAGACTTACTTCTCTGAATCGGTAAAAGCTTTTATTCTTCGCAACAAGCGATTATTGGCATCCCCAGACTGCTTTTAACATAGTCACTTTTTGCTATGTTTTCTAGTAAGTGCGTCTCAGTAAAAAATTCAAATATTATCCTTAAGAAAGGGGGCAGTTTCTTTCTGGATAGATCAGCGCTGAAAGCCTGCAGGAAGCATGTCCTTTGAAAATTACAAAAATCTTTCTGGAAGACTTGGACAAAGAAGTGCTCAAGGTTGCTGTCCAAAGAGCATTTCAGAGAGGGTAGCAAAGCGCAGAACTCTGAAGGACCTTGGGCATCTATGGAAGCTGTGTGGGAAATGTAGCCAACCGTACTCAACAAGCTTATGCTGTCACCTCAAAAAAATCAAAACCGCTGTGAAAGATGGGTTGCTGGAACAACAAAAAACACAAGTCTCAAATAATCTAACAGTCTAAATGCTCGAGTATTAAGTCCAGTTAACCAACTCAGAAAAGAAATAATGTTGGGTTTTTTTACTACTCCTCTCTTGACTTTTGCTAAGCTTTACTTACTATATATATGCATATATAGTCTTTCTACTGCTCTGTCCAAAGTATCTTCTCTTGTCTGCTTGGAAACTGTGAGCTCAGGACCTGCAAATTTTACATACCCAAATTCATTTGCAGCAGTTAGTTTTATTGATGTCGTTGGGATTGGCTTGGTTATAAATTGGCAACTGCAGTATCGCTTCGGTTGGGTTGTGTTTCTGCTGCCTTTCACTGACGGACGTCTCGGTCAGCAGACGTGCTCGCTTTCAGGGTTTTGCTAACGGGCAAGTTACAGAAAACTGAATGGCTTTTTCTTCTGTGATTTCAAACACAGCATGAGTACCGGTGCTTTGTTCAAAACAACAGTAATCTGAGTATTTAAAAAAGGCGAGTTTTGTTGCTGTGGTTCCACATGATGTGGATTCATTGGAGCTTCCTGCTTTGCGTCAGCCTGTGTGCACTAACACAGATCGGGTTCGGTGATCGACCAGACTGACACGCTGAACCAGACTCTGTGATAAGGAAGGAGAATTCTGAAGTGACAAGGACTCTTCTGACTTGATTTACGTCAACTAGACTGAGGTTGTCTAGCTTTCTTTCATGTCTGAGTTGATAAGAAAGAAAGTAGCTTTACAGTTCAAAGGGGGTAAATAGGGTTTAGTTTAGTCCTGGCAAATTTGCCTGCTAGGCGATGTTGCTGCTCTTGGAAGACTTAGGAATGAGACCTGAACTTGCCTGAACTTTAAAGAGTAGTATTAGTATTTTTAAAGAGTAATAGTACTCTGTGTGTTAAATACATATGTGTATTTATTACATATTTCACACATAGGTGACTGAATCCTTTCTTGTGAAAATAGTTTGCTCTATAGGACAGCAAAGTTAGTACTTTTCCATGAGATTTGGGCTGATACGGTAGTATTTCATTTTGACTTTGTTTTTATTTTCAAACTGAACAGAACTATTGTATTATTTGTTTTTTTTGAAGGACAGTTGTCCCTGACTGGGGACAAAATCCTCTATGGATTTTTGTAGGGTTAAAATGCGTTTTTGCTGAGGAGACAAGGAATACTTTAAAACAATTGCATGTTTTATCACATAAGAAGCTGATTCCTTCTTTTGGGTGACTCAGACTCCCAACGTGCTTAATGGATGATTATGTTTTATCACCTATTAGAAAAGACTGCTCTGCATGGAAGCTCAAGAAATTATGGGAAGTAATAAAAGCAGATTTCCTGGGTTGGGGTCTTGGGGTTTTTTTGAATAATGCTGGGGAATCTCAAAAACTTTGCAATAATACAACCCTAATAAGAGTCGAGTGAAGAATCCACCTCGTGTATTACTTCAACTGGAAACCAAAGACTTTGGAGACTAAAGCCCTTAGAATAGCTATTTTCTTTCTGTCGTGTTCTCTCATGTGACAGTTTAACTAAAGGTAGTTGAGTGGTCTTTAACAAGTAACTAAAAATGTGTGGGAGAGTGACAGATATAAAACTAGGACGAATTAGAATGGTCAGAAGATTGATACGGAAATGTTTCTTCTAAATTTGTCAAAGGGAAAAGCACAAAAATACTAAAGACCTAGGGTAAAGCAGACTTGCCTTTGAACCCCAAGAACAATATTCCTAGTTGTAAGCTTGCTTCCTGCTGTTCTCATCCTAAGAGATATTTCTAGCTCCTGGGCTTCTGAGCCCTTCAAATTTGGAGTACGACCTGCAGGACATGGAAGTTTCTAATATTTGGGGAAACTGTAGCACGCACGTGTCCTGCCAAATAACGCTTCCTCGGAACGGCGATTAGTGTCTGTCTGCCTTTGTTTCCCTTTGTCCTTTCTAGAACCTCTAGCCGTGTGCTGCGTGCCAGGGACACGGCCACCTCATCAGCCACAGTTTTCCACTCGAAAGCGTCTCTGCTTCCAGTGGGAATTCTGTCCTCTTGCTTTATGTGCATGCCTTTTTTTCCCTTCACATAGCAGGATGCAACGTTATTTTGTTGGGATGTCTGCTGACTTCTCTGCTGCAAGAAGAGGAATTCAGAGCAGAATTTCCTTGTGGCGATGTGATGCGCTCCGAGTAGCTAGGAAAGCAAAGCTGAGCTCTTACTTACATGCAGGGAAGAGTGGAAGAGGCAGTGTGGTGATACTTCAGCTGGGAAGTGGAAGCCTTTAATGCCTCAGGGTTTAGAATAACTCATAGGGCAAATTACAACTTCAATTTGGTAGTGGAAGAGAGGTGCCTCCTTGCCAAGAGGTACATTCCTTGCTGTGCTACGTGCAGTGTGTCTGTCCTGTACCAAACTTTGATCCTCAACTTGCTCATCATTTGAATTTTCCTTACTGGCAGAGCCTGAAGTTTTCAGGAGCAGGTCTAACAGACACAAATGTGTTGGAGTTGATAGAAGAAGCTGTGAGTGCTGACAGTAAGCTGCTCTTGAGAAATTATTTATGGATTAGTTAATGGGAGAAACCATTTTTGCCTATCAGGCTGCTGTGAAGGAACACTGGAATGATGTCTGGATTTCATTTATCAATGCTACTGGATGTATATTATATAATTTAAAAACCTATTCTCACTTCACCTTAGAGTTTAGAGAGTGTGGGCATATTATGTTGATGACTAAAAGGCACACACAACCTTATTATGACATGTTTGGTGTTTGGTTTATAAGTAGAATTTTTTTTT
>VWZK01010312.1:135926-180622 GCA_013396935.1 Baryphthengus martii | reverse complement strand
ATCTTTTAACTAGCGGGGGGTGTTTCGGAGGGGATTCCCTTTTTTTTTTTTTTTTTTTTTGCCATCCCCCTCCCCCAGTCTACTCCACAACGTGTAATAAGACTGGAGCAGAATTGAAGAGACATGCATTTTATGGTATCCCATATGGAATGCCATATGGGAGAAAAAAAAGGGAGGGATCGGGAATCTTCTGTCATGGAAAACTAATGAGTATTTTCAGAATTAAGGCAGATCTGTAGGCACTAACTTGACATTGTAGTTACTTGCTTTAGGTTATATCAGGCTAATGGTCTCAGTAAATTTGGAAGTTACTGAAAGTGCTAAAGAATTCCACACTTCAGGAAAAAAAAACAACAAAAACACAAAAAAACCCACAACAACAAAAAAAAACACAAAAAAAATCAAGAAGAAGGGATGAAATCTGCCTTTTCCAATAGATGGGCAATCGCTAGGAGGTCTGAGGTTTCTCATGGCAGCAGAATAATAAAGTTTATGATAATACAAACCCCTGAATTATTAAAATATGTCCTTCCTGAATGTTTACTGTTTTAAAATGACTTTAATGTGTTCTGAGATGCATTGTCTTGGTATCTTCATTCTGAATTTACAACACAAATATTCTAAATCATTTCAAACAAATTTCAGTTTGTTCTCTATTTTGGCTTTTTATATGGTCAGAGAAGCACGTAGACACATTACGTAAGAAATGTGCCATTCTGTAGCTTTCCATAACTAAAGGATGAGTCGTACAGTTGCTCTTCAGTCTCTGCGCTCTAAAATACTAAGTTGTCTTTCAAATAGATGAAAAAAGTTGTTTAATAGAATGTGAGTGTAGAATCTGGAGTATAAAATGCTGGCAGGAGGAGGTTTCTCAGTGCTTTCACATAGGGTAGCTTTCTTCACAGGCTGATTTACTGTAGGATTTCTACTTTGCTCTTTGTTTTGATGAGAGGTTACACTTTCCTGTGAGGTAGTAGCTACTAACTCGGCTAGAGATTTCATCTGCTGACCGTTTGCCAAAGCTTTGTTTCCAGTGTAGTAAATAAAAGATAATAGGCAAAACCAGGGAAGATGCCCAAATCCTTAGAGTTTCTGGCAATCAGGTGTTCATTTCAGTCACTTACACCAGTAATTCTTTTGGTATCAAACTGATCATCCTGATACAAAGGTCTTGTGAGTGTCATGAGTACTGAGGACAGCATATCTAAGGATAAGCTACATAATCAAAATCAGAGATTCTTTTTGGTTTACGTGTTTCTGAGACGCAGTAAGTCCCTATCAGAACAACCTGTATCAGTTGGAAATTAATGTTCTTATGTGGTAAAATTGTTGTGTACCAGTTTAAATAAGTAAATAATGTATTTAAATAAAGTTCATTTACCTAGCTTTTTAAAAGGATCATATAAATGCCAGGGTATTTCACAGGTTTTGAGAGAAGACATCTCCATTTTACCTCTAAAATTTACCTTTTATGTTTGAACACTTGATTGCAACTCATCTGTAACAGAAGGTTCAGTATTTGATTCAGAAGAAACGCTCTAAAATTTACTGGTTCACAGACATAAAACAGAATGGAGATTATTTTCAACCCCTCTTTAAGTTCCTGGTGTTGAAGATGATGCCACTTTTCACTAAAGGTTAAGTGTACAGTACTGTTACTGTTGTGCAGGCAGTACAAATAATATAATACAAACCTGAGCCAGGCAGCCTGGCTTTTGATAACAGTGTACGGAACCAAGATCATTCTGCAAAGCAGTCCAAAAAACAAAGCTATCAATTGCTGTCTCAGTGGGCAGGCGAGGCAGCTGTAGCTGGAAGCTAGTTTGAGTCGAGCTTGTGCATACTCTGAAATTACTGAACTCTCTGACAAAAATTGTCCTAGATTGTCAAGAAAATCTATTTGCTGAACGTGCAAGAAGGATACGTGTTTCTGAGCCTTCCGGAGGACGGTGTGTGAATGCACGACTGCCTTTACAGAGTGTATGATTTCTAGCACGAATCAGCTCTGATGCTGAAAACGTTGTCGCCTTACTTTCCACTCTTGTCTTGATCGGGAGGCTGATCACGCTGAGCAAATTGATACACGTAAGCCTGTGGGGACGCGGGTCTGCATCGCAGGAACGGGCTTCACCTAGGAGCCCAAGAAAGGATGTGGTGGGAGAGAGTTGTTCCTGTTACAAGTTCTACTGGTCAGGAACATTCGCTATACAGGGAGGGAGTATCAGCTCGCTTGAAAAATAGCCACAAGGATGCTTAGGAGTTTGTCGGACAGCACGCTGAAAATTATCTGTGTGACTCGTCGTGTGTTAATTTCTTCTGGTAGCTTTATCTCTCTCTTCGTACATTGGAAAAGATAAACTAGGCTTAGATCACAAAGATTCTTGGCTTAATTTTTCAGTTTTATAGTTGTCTTCGTATTATTAAAGTGAAAATCCTGTGGGATGCTAGAGTTTCTCATGAACAACTGTTCCTCGGTGGCCATCTGGGCTTTTAGATGATAAAACAATGTAATCATTTTTTCTAACACTATGATATTCTGGAGTACAGTGCAAGATCTGTATTAAAATCAACTTCCCTAGGGGGCTTACCCATCATCTGTCTCTTCTGCACCCTCCCACCGCGGTATTTTTTGTGCCTTACCTACAGACTTTGCTTATTTAAAATCCCAAAGGGACAATGGCCTGCGTGGATTCTGAGCATTTCTTAACTTATATAGGTTAAAGTAGTTTATAAGTTTCCAATATGTTAATTATTTTTATTGCACTATACAACATGGAAAGAAAGAAATCTTCAAAGTTTTTAGATAGGTTAGATTTCAAAACAATTCCTTATGCCAGACTTTTTGGGGATGTTTTTATCTCTGAAATTGCAACTATCCTAGAGAAATCCAGAAGATGTAGCCAGATAAAAGAGCACAGCGATGACATGGTAAGATCTTCTGTTCCAAGTCCAGAACGGTCCTTGTCCATGGGAGTCCACCTGCTTCAGAAATGCCGGTGTCACTAAAGGGAATAGTCAAGAAATGCTGGACATTGCAACTCTTGAAGCCTACGTTGATTAAAGACTGTTAGGAATGAAGAAAACTGGAAGAAGTGAGTGCTTCAGAGCTAGTGCATTTCCTTCAAGGCTGTTTTTCCACACCTGTAGAATATGTTGTTTCTTTCAGTCCAGGGCAACAGTGATAGTTGACTTGTACATAAGGTTTTCATTCCAAGACAGATGCTCCTGTGGTTTTGTAACCCAGTGAAGGAAGGATTACTGATTAAAGAGAAGATTCTTTAGCAATGCATAAGAAACGAGCCTGCCCTTGCAGGCTAATAGTACGTCTGGAACAAGGTGGATAATGGTGGGACCATAGGTGGCTAAATGCCCGTCGTTTGAACTTAAGGGTTAAAGGAGGTATCTCAGCCTGTTGTCTGCACTGAAGTTGCCATGTATTCTCTAAATTCATCTTTAGAGAGATGACAAGAAATACTAGTTTACTTTACAGACGTTTTCCTTTAGCTGGTAGAAGTGTTACAGATCAGCTTCTAGGAAAAGATTCAGGGCTTTAATTCTTTACCTCTCCTCGTTTACATAGGTGCGTTCTCACAAAACCCTGTGAGAGAGACAAGAAATGCGGAGCTTGCTGAAGAGATTGTTTGAGCTCATGGGGAAGCTTTAGCACCTTTTGCTTGCACAGTCTCCTGAAAAGCTCAGTGGATGCCAGGAGCGTGGTAGAATATTATTTGGATATTCTGAGACCCTAATTCCTTGGCTCCTTGAGAGGCTGGTGAGGACTGAAAGGGGTACTGTTGCACAAGGGAGGGATAGTAAGGGCAGACCCCAGAGGAACGTTACCTGACTGCTACTGTCAATCTTACCGAGCTGTTTTGTCCCGTTTCTTCCAAATTCTGACAGTAGCTAAGGGAAACCCTTTTCCACAGCTTCTGGAAGAATAGAAGGAGCAAGGAAAAGCTCCAGTTGATAAAGAAAGCATTGGACTAGAAGCAGGGAGTCTGTAGATATTTTTTACAGGAAGGTTCAGGGGTCTACGTGCTATAAATTGTGAAGGTGTGACAGGAGATCTCAAAACTGATATATAATTAGGAGCAGTTTAGCTATCTGTAAAATTTGTTTACAGTTGACAGCTGAACCATCTGTTCTCTCTCCTTGTGTCGTAATGAGTTGAGGTAGATGATATTCTGTAATAGGTGAAAGGTTTTTTTAAAGTACGGTTTATGTCTCTGCAGGTACATTTATAGAGGATACCTCCTAACGAGGCCTGGATCCCTTTGGTGCTGTTTGGGGATGCCACTATAGTAACGACGAGATATTATTACATGCTGTTAATGCTGTGTTTTCAAAGCATTTCCATTTAAAGTCGTTATGCGAATGAAAGTTGCCTCCTTTCTCCATCTGGTTATTTGCGTGCGGGCTACAGCATGCTTTTCACGGACAGAATTTTTGGTATTGCCTTTATAAAAGGTTTACCTTCAGTGTTGGCTTCTGTCACAGGGGGTCATCGTGTCCCTTGCCTGGAATTGTCAACAGCACATGGACTTGTTGGATGTGCGGCTTTGCGCTCTGAGTCGTGAGCTGACGGGTGGTTGAGAGCACCAGTGTTATGCTCTGTGCTCACTTGCTGCTTAGGGTGTGAAGACTGCTGCTTAAAGAATCACAGCTGCTTTCTAGGAGAACTGCGTTGGATTCGTTTTTATTGGCACAACATGGGAGTGAGACTAGAGAGGGAAAAGATCAAGCTGAGGTGTAAGCATACTGTTGTAATATTTCATCGTAGTTTACATGTTCCAAGCACTTTAGTAACTCTAGACATTAGCATCTAATGTCTAAAACATCTCAGCATTTTATAAGGGAATTAGTAGTTGAATGGTAAATATGATTTAAAAAAAAAAAATCTTCCATTTTAAGAAGTCAATTTAAGGATAACCACTATTAAATACACGTTTAAATTGAAATATTGGGTCTATCTTCATCCTGACAGCCCATGTTTTAGCTGAAAAGCTCATCTTCAGCTTCCCTCAGAGCACCCATGCATGTCCAGGTGGTATTTCTGAATTCCTCCTTCCACAGCCTGTCCTCACCCCCATTTCATGTTCCCACACTTGTCCCACAGGAGCTCAGTGGTGAGTTGCTCACACTTTCTACTTTTTATGCTGATAGAAACAATCTGGTATGCTCAGGATTGAAATTTGGGGGGGGGGGGGGTGTTTCAGGTTGTTGCTTCTGTTGTCAGTGGCAAAAGCTGAGGATAAAATGCCAACAAACAAATCACTTGATCAGCCCTAATTCTCGTTGTTTGAATTAATTTTACAAGTAAAAGTATTATTAATGACATAGGTCTGGGATTTTTTGAGGAGCTTGAAGCAGGTTTCTGGTGATAACTGGATCTTGTCCGTGGTTTGTTTCCTTGTGTAAATTCATGCCTGTTAAATTCATGTACTGAAAAATTGAAGACTCTTTCGATGATACTCTTCAAACCTGAGAAAAATGAGAAAAATAGAGCCTGTCTGGAAGAAATTAGATACAGAAGATGTAGTATTTGTGAGTCTGTGTAGCCTTTGATTCTGTCTGTCATGAATTCATAGTAGCTGAAATAAAAGCTTGATCTCATAAAGGAAAAAAAAAAAGCTAAGACTGTTGAGAGAATAAAATGTAAGACAGCGATGTCGGGATAGACAGCAAAGCGTATGGTGCCAGGAGCTTGACGCTGGGAATTGTCTGTCTTCGTTATTAATTTGGGAAGAATGTAAACATATGCTAACTTTAATTTTATGTTTTGTTTTGCATAGATAGAATCTTATAAATTGAGGAATCTTGTAGTTACCGGTCAGGACAGAGTACAATGTGATTTGGCACAATTTTTTTATTATTATTTGAAAAAAAAAAACCCACAACAAACAAATAAAAAAAAAAAAGACTAAATAGTAGTTGACTTGGAAATTACAAATTAATTAAGAGGAAATGAGCCAAACTTATTTATTCAAAGACAGAGGCAGACATGTAGGAAATAGTGGTTCTAGAAGAGACCTTTGGGATCCCTTTTTGCTGGCTGCAGGATGAGAGTCCCGAGAGCCGCGTTCCAGAGCCGCCTGCTCGTGGCTGAGGGGAGAAGGAACTGCCCTTTCCCACAAAGACGTGCTGCTGTTCTGCAGAGGGGAAAACAGGTCAAATTGGGATTTAACTACTAGACTCTGTTCTGAGTGGCTGTAGACTTTCTGAATTTAGTAATTTCTGATGTCTGGAAAGTGTTGGTATTTCAGCAGCAGGTATCTTTGTGCCTAATAATATGGCTTTCTTCCTTATTACTTCCACTCTGTGCAGAATAGGGGGTTGGGTTTTGTCTCATTCAAAAAAGAAACAAAACGAAAAATAAATCCATGACCCATTAGAAAAATTTCAGAGCTTAAACTCTGATCTGCTTTCACCTGTGTTTTCATCTATTTCTTTTAAAACTTTTGTTCAAACAGTAAGTATAAAAAATAAAGAGTAATTAAATAATGACGTCTCTGCTGCATTTGGTGTTATACTTGACATTTGCTTGATATTTACTGGCATATATTGCTGGTCTTATTCCCTGTAGCAACTTAAGACTTCACTTCTGTAATATATACTGAGAAAGTGCTTTTTAGCATTTAGCGACTAGCATTAGCTTAATATTTAATGAGTTCATTAAATGTTAAAATAAAAATTAATAATAAATACAAATTCAGAAGATGAAGATACAGTGCAATTGTTGGTACCAAATAGGTGTTTTTTATTTTAAATGAATTGTACAGGAAATTCAAGTGCCGTTGCATGCTGTGTTCCTGCTACAATATTTTTTAAAGTTGGTTTTTTTGTGTTTGTTTTTTTGTTTTAGGGAACTGTCATCACACAGTAAGCTAGACAGCTTTTTACATAGCATATGTGACACAGTATTTCTGTGAGTCGCTTCCTATAAGGATTGCTCTGGAGTAATAGCCATGCGCTAGTTCTGTAACAACCGTCCTCTTCTCTCTGTCATGGCTCCCTGGTTCCAGAACAGAAGGAAGAGCGGCCGTCTTTGAGTAGAAGGTTCTCAGCACAGCAGTCATTTCCCCATCAGTGGGCCGGTGCCGTGTCTTCCTGCCACATCATGTCCTGGGTGTTCATCTGGACTTGATGTTGTTTTGTGATGTTCCTGAAAGTCTTCTCTACCAGTCTGTGTTTGGAGACCAAACTGCTCACCAGTGTCTCTGAAAGTGCTGTCCACGACCATTGGAATGTGTTTCTCTCAGTTCCTTCAGTCCAGCTCCCTCAAAGAGGCTCCCAAAGACACAGTCTTGTGCACCACAGTGCATCCAGACTGCCTTCCTTAAGAGGCAGGTGAATTGTGCAACAGATGGTGCTCTACCTTTATTTTTCTATCTGGGTGTGTAGTAGTGGTTCTTCAAGTTGGTTTCTGTATCACAGTGATTTACCTGACTGGCAAATTTCCAAATGTTTCAAATTCCCTCTGGTTCCACACTTCCATTTATCTTGTCAGCACACTTCCATTTAAGCTTCCAACAGCTCTGCTCACGCTGTGCTAGGACTTGCCTTGCCTCCTGCAAAGACTTCTTGCCTTGCTTCTGCTTTTGGATTTTCAGCCGCATCTTCTCTCCCTCTCTCCTTCTTGATACCTCGAGTTCTTTCCTGAGTTTCTGTCCTTAACGTTACTCAAAAAATTCAGAGATGAGGCTGAATTTTTGGTGATGCAAAAGGGACAAAAGAAAAACATGTAAATATTTTATGGTGCACGAAGTAATATATTCGCATAGCATCTACTTAAATTACTGGCGAAACGCTAGATTGAGTGCTTTTTGAAATAGGAGGATTTTTAAACATGGTCGAAACAGAATTTCTGACACTTTTTATTTCAATTTAAACAAGCAGTTTACTGGGGGGAATTGTACCAGGGGCTTTCTTGGCTTTAGGCGTCAATTAGAAAATACACAAAATACCAAAACCCAAATAGATCACGACTACCTTAGTTTAAGGAAACAAGTCCAAACCCAGGAATTAGTCACGCTTAATTGTGCAATGGTCTTGAAGCATCCCGAGCTGTGTTGAGCTGTTTCACAAAAGCACTTCCCGAGCTTTCACTGCCATAGTTTATTTTATTTTCCACTGCTGTGGCTGCATCTCTGTGTTTGGTCGGAGTATGATAATACATTGTTCTGTTTTCTTCTGCTCAGCATAGATGACTTGTGTTTTCTGAGGTATTTTGCATCAGAATGAGTTTTGCATAAGGCAGGACAGATAGCTGCTGAACACTGAATGATTGAGCAGTGTTCCAATGGAACAGGCTTTGACATCTAGATGTGTAAATGATACCTGCATTCTTCCAATATACACACTTAAAACGTGGGTTAGTTTGCTTACCCTATTTTACCTTCGTCTATTTATTCATTTGTAGCCTGGATGTTTTCCCGAAGGACTGTTTCAGACATGAATTACAAATTTCTGGCAGTCAGAAAGCTTCGATGACCATTGTTTCGTTATAATTGTCTTCATGCTTGTATCTACTACAGAAAATTGAATACAGATCTATAATTTTGGTGTTTTCTTAGCCTGCAAATCCTCTGTCTGGCAATTGGAATATTTTAGTGGTATTTGGCGGGGGCAGGTTTATACATTTGTATGGAATCTGCTAGGATTAAGTTTTGCATTTCATACTGTGCCTCATGAAATGTGACTCAAATTAATTCGCATATTCTCATTTTCGGTGTTGTCATCTATTCCAAGAGCTTATTGAAAGGCTTTAGATTAGGCACGATTATTAAAGCTTGTGGTTTAGGTTGTGGAAAAATACCTTTTTTTGAAAAGCATCTCTGTATCTGATCATTTTAAACGTGATGTCCTTATTAAAAAAGTGGAAGAGGGAGTGAGGAAGCATAGCAGTGAAGTCCATGCATGGTTTGGAAGCCTTCAGTGCAGTACTTCAGGAGGAGAACAGAGAAGTACGAAGGAACCAGAAGAATCAATAAGTAAAATACTCGTATTTGCATACAAATTGGTAATGTGTTCGAAAAAGGACGTGAAGAAGGAATGATAAAGAAAGGCAGTGAATGGCAAATCAGATATTTTTGATCCGTGATATTTGAGCTACTGTGGTTTGCAAGACTTTATGTGATGAAGTGCGAAAAAAAAAAAGTATCACTTGCAAGCTAAACAGGATAACGTGCAAGAAAATATTTTTCGGAAGATGGACGGGAACCTGTGTCTGCGTATTGCTTAACACAGGAAAGCAAAAGTTAATTAAAATTCTCTATATTACTTGCTGTTTGCAAGAATTTTGCTATTCCTTTGGGTATCCAGAGTGTAATTGTTTTCCAGTTCACCTGAGAAACGTTTACTGAAAGAATGTAAATAATTGTGTTTATCTAAATCAAATTTTTACTCTTCATTGAAGAAGTAAATTGCAAAATCTGAAAATAATGGAGGAGCAGATCACATAAACCTTTGTTCTTGTTAAAAAGAAATTTATAAAGTTTCTCATTGACTTTAATATTAGAATAATTGGAATTGCTTTTATACTTTGACTTCTCACAAAACAGTCTATGACATTTTTTTTCACTGAAAAGACCAAAGCAGGGAAAATACCAGAAACTACTGTAGTGATTAGTCTTCGGCTTGTGTTCGTTTAGCTAGTTCTTCTTTCATCGTGTTGTTAATACCAATTATACTTGCTGTCGGGAAAGAATCTTCTTAAGACAGTGAGATTTGCCGAGACTGGTATGCTGAACGTGATCTGTGTCTGCATTATTCCATGGGGAGAGAGAAGAACATCGAATGCTGAGAGTACATCAATCTGACTTACACATTTTTTCCACTCCCCTCTAACACAAATTTTATGGGAAGAAACATAAGCTAGAACTAGTAAGAAGTTCTGAGTCGCAGTATTTAGAATTTAAAAGTTTTTCACTGTTGAACTATTAACCCTGAATTTTTTTTTTTCAAATTTTACATTTAAAAAATTTGATAAATTTTAGCTTTCACACACTAAATTTGATCTTTTTTTTTCTTAATATGCACGAGCCATAAATGAAAACAGTGTTCTCAAATCTTGAAATGAGTTCTCTAATCTCAGCCTGTTGCCCAATGGATGCAAAGTATTGCTCAAATTATCAATGAATTTCCAAACCAGAGATGTCTCTTTTGATTTTGATTTTTCTTAAAAGATTTTCTACAATAATTAGGCATTTTTTTAGAGGTAGGAAGAGGGTGAATGCAACATTCAAGCATCAGTAATCACAAAGCGAATCTGTCTAGTGAGTAGATGTGAGACTGATTCATATGTCAAAGTGGTTTGTCATTTGTGGAGGAGGTAGAACATGGTAAGAAATAAGAATTGTTATTTGTAAAATTTTAAGATTCATAATAATTGTATTTTTATGAAAGCTTGCTTGAGATTCTGATATAATAGTGAGTCTTAACCTGTACTAAAATGTTTCTTGTGTTTTAAAAACAAGCAAGTTTTAGAGATTGTCCAACAACATCTGCCTGTTACAGACCTTTTTCTCTTCGTCAGACCTTCCTACTGAAAACTTCCAAAGAATGGGCAGAGATCTTGGTTTTGTTGAAATAGCGTCAGGCTAAAAGCCGTGATGACAACCGTTTCATCATTAAGAACATCATGAGGGATTAGTATTACCATTTGTGAGTAAAAGAAGTGATGGATTCATTTATCTATTCCATACTATTTTTATATACGGAAGGCAAAAGGGGAGTTCATGACGTACGTCAAGAGAGTCAGAGAGTGCCCATTCTTCTGCTCCCGCTGGTGTCAAAACTATGGGCCTTGATTTCTGGTGAATTAAAAGATTTTAGTCCATAAGCAATACTCCACAAAGTCTTCTTAAAATCTCACCCACCAGTAAGGTCTATTTTTGTTTTTTTGACTAGAGAATCTTTCCACTCGTAAAGTTAGACCTTCGTCTTAAATTTAACTAACCAGATTTACCACTCACTGTCCTTTCTTCCATGGAAGTGTTAGTCCTTGCACCTGTCATCTGAGCTTTTGCTTTCTGAGTCCTAAGTGGTGGTGACAAGTGTGCCTCAAATAGCCTTTCAGATCACGTCCGTAGTTCTCCACCACAAACGGCTGTTTTCTGTGCTGTCCCAACAGTGCCAGTCTAACTTCAGACGTTTCAGCTGTAAGGACAGTGACCCAGCTATATGATCCACAGCAGGCTTTGACATTTAAAAATGCAGGATAAAGCTGAAGATTTAAGAAAAACATAATTACTTAGCTAAAATGTACATTTGTACAGTGAAAATGCTACCAAAAAAAAAAAATATCCTGCTAGAAAATACTCATTCATGATATTTGTGGTAGGGATGAATTTTAACGTCTTCACACTCCAGAGTAGGAAAAAAAACCCCTAAATCCATTAGCACACAGATTCTCACAGTCATTGCCTGTGTGGGAAGATACAGATGGGGTTTTTTTTTCTTCATTGCAACAATATCTCTAACAGCAGGAGCCTGAAAGGTACTATGTCATGTCAACCCGAAACAGATTAGGATTTAAGAATCTAATAAAGTTGGGATTGCTCGGTAGCGTAGTTTGCTAACAGAATGTCATCGCGCACAAGCGACGTGTGCTCAGGGTTGAGTAGCTCTGGTAGTTAAAATCCAGGCGTTTCCCCATGGTGCCGAAACACCGGCAGCGACCTCTCGGCGAGTTTCAGCGTGGTGCACGCGTCCCACGTTTTCCTTGGCACTGGATGATGAAAGAGCTGTGTGGTCAAACAGTTGAACTGAGCTTCCAGTTCAGTTCCATGAGGAAAAATATCTGGTAAGTTATCAGAAGCTTAAAATCTGCTTACCATCCTGTGAGGGAGCGATGCTGCCTGTAGTGCGCAGACTGACGTAAAGCCCTGTTGACATTGTCATGAAGTATAGCACAGAATTTGTTTTTTAAAAATCTTACTAGTTGGTTGGTTGGGTTTTTTCCCACAGAACTAAGTATTAATTGTAGCAATTTTGTATATTATTTTCTTAAGAGTGAGAAATAAACGAACAATTTAGTGGGCAGACTTTTTGTTTTATCACCAAGAACAGTAAATGTTTTCATTTTTGCTTTGTTTATAATAAGCTCAGGTTAAGAAACATTTAAGGTGTCTTAAACCTGATTTCAGTTCATGGTTACAGCCATGTCCGGACAGTGCGGAAAAAACCTATGAATATGGAGATGTTAATGGCATCTCAGTATTTTCCAGAAGTGTAAGCTTCTTACTTGGTTATGGTAGCTGATAAAAGTGGTTCTATGGCAGATAATGGGAGCGCTCTTTAGATGTTTACCAGTTAGTAAACAATTGAGACAGCTGAATGAATAGATAGTGATAAAGGTTGAGAGGTGTTGGTGAGTCTGGTGAGCGCTACCAGATAAATACTTGGCACTTAACAGACCTGTTGAGATTACGTGAAGTAAAACCCATCTTCTCAGGCAGATGAGTTTTCCTTTTGATGTCTCGGTATTGATCAGTCATTCTACTATCACACTGAGAACTAAAAGCAAGTCTAACTTGCTGAAACAGTCGTGAAACTTCTCCAAGTGTTCAGCTGTGAGAGACATTCACCTATTTTATTGACAGCTTGCCATGGCAGAACAGGTAAAATGTTGATTTAAGGTGTCATTTTATTAAGTGCTATCCTCAGGGGGTATTTGCGAGCGACTGTTCTTGCAGCTGCGTACACTGGGATTACTTTAATAAGACGAGGAATTTTTTGAAGCCTCTCTCTCTTTAGGCATGTGTTCTGTTTATGTTATCCAAGTAGTGTCAGTTCTCAGTAATGGGAGAGGAGGAGCCTATCCCAAGGAAATTCAGTGTTTAGGGCAAGAGGAAAACATCTGACAACAAAAATGAAAACCAGAACCTCTTTAGGCACGTGAAACAAATTGCCTTTTACTAAGCTTCTCTCATTTTCTTTTTTTGCACAGTGCTGTGCTTACATTGTAGTCAATAATCTGCTTCACGATGGTTCTTTTTGTCTTAGATCTTCACCCTCGTTGAAACCATCCAAGTCTCAGTGACTGCTCTGCACTTCTATGGCATCACCGGTAATAACATTTTGCCCTGGAGTTAGAAATTTTTACAGCAGGCTCTTAAAAATCTTTCTGAAGAGCCTTTCAGAAGGTTGTGAGGTTTTTTTACAGGTAGCAAAGCAGATGTTATAGGGAAGTGAGATGACGTGGGTAACAATACATTCATGCTTGCCATTTCCTTGTCTCTTGCTGTGCTTACTCTGCACGATCTCTGTCTGACCTACAGGGCTTTTTTTCTTGGTTTAATTCGTTGAGTTTGTGGCTGTGAGTATATCGCTTTGCTTTTATCTCGTGGCTTCAAGTCACAGCTCTATCTCCTGACTCAAAGCTGCAGGACCGAAGGCTGAAGCTGAATTTCTTCCTTCTCAGCAGTCTGATGCTCTGGAAAGAAAAATTGACAGTGCTAAATAAAAGGAGAAAGAACAAGACAAACATAGCAGGCCAAGATTTTAAAAACTGGCTAGTACTTTTAGGTGCACTAATTTGGGATGTCCAGTTTGACGAACGAAGACTTGCGTACAGTCAGGCCGCTGTAGTTTGCAGCCAAAATCATTCGCTGGTTATCTTTTGATAGTCTTGGCTACCTTAATATCTTTTTAGATAACTTGATTTTAAACAGATAGCTAAAGTGAAATTTTATAAGCAGAGGTGATTGAAGTCTGTTGGGAATTACGACTGTTTTTATTGTGCGTGTATTCTGGCCTTAACTACCACAAGAAAAGCTAACCTTCTAGAAAAGGTTAAAACTTGGCTTCTGATGAGTTAGCTTGTAATTTCTGCTGCGTTTAACTCCCTTTTGAAGGGGTGGCTTTGTGCCGCAGACCAAAGCGAGCTGAAAAGCTGTGGTCATAAGCTGACCTGGCTGAGGCTGGTTCGGAAGAGGCAATGAGACGCCTGGAACAGGAGGACCCTTCTGAGCAGCTCAAGGGCCAAGCAGGTTTTGCAGGTGCAGAACTTGTCATCTGCGGCCTCGCCGCCGCTCTTCTGGCTTCTGCCAAAGTGGGGGCTGCCTCAAAACCAGGTTGTGTATCTCCCAAGCAAAGAGAGCAGCAGAGCAGCTTCCTGGGGCATCTTTTTCAGTTTCCTTCGTGCTTTTAAAATTCTCTTGAGCTGACTGTGTTTATATAGTCTGGAGATGGTAGCTGATGCATCATTTATATGTCTAAGCAAAAATAAACATTATTTTATAACCTCATTTATGATGTATTTCCTTATCTTAAATTCTAATTGAGCAGAGTTTGCCGAGCTGTACATGTTCCTAAGAAATTAATGAGTTGAGATAGATATTGCTGATTTGCTTTCCTCCAAAACCTGATTTATCAGTTTCCATTGCCCTGAATTTATGTTGATTTTTAGGGCACCTCCTCACATGTTACGTTTCAGCAGCAGCAGCAGTCAGTGACTGATCAGTATGCAGAGACCGTTTTGGTCCTCGTCTTGCTTAATAGTCCTAACCTCAAAGTAAAAAGTTAATTAGAGCAAGTAAAGTTATTAAAAATGCCTGTGTGATTTAAAAGCTGAAGTCTACCTTTTCAGGAGAGTCTTAGCCGTTTTGGAAACCTGATTAAATTAAAATCCTTCATGAGGTTACACAAAAATAGGACTTGGTCTTTAAACCACCTTGGTGATTCTGAAAATCTTACCCAGTGTCTTTCATGATCTTCACACAATAAATGGTAATCCTTCAAAGGTGAAATTGTCTTTATACCATCCGTAACTGTGGAAGAGTGCAAGGACATCCTCACCAAGAGTTGAAATCCTTCACAGAGCCCAAGAGCACTTCAGATAACAGTTCATTTTAAATTACCGCTACTTAGAAACAGATGACAGCACAAGCTGGTTTGTTTTTTTTTGTTATCTTTTTTTTTTGCTTTATTTTAGTTCTTCATTGTCAGGAGAGACTCACAGCTGTTTGTTATGGTGGAGCCCTCGAAGTGTTTTGTGTATCTTTGGGAAAAGCATCTTCAGACGCTCCTTGTAGTTGAGTTAGTATTGGATCGGTGTTCTGATTTACTGGTACTATAATAGGTGTTTAATGTAGCTCTGCCTGTCTCCCTTTCGTATACTTGTCTGGAATATCCTTGGTGTTTAAGACCAACCCTTACGTCAGCTGCTTTATTAAAGAATGTGCTGTGGAAATTATGCTAATTAAGATGGAGTGTAATTATAGGCTAGAAAGATTATTTCACAGTCAGAATTGAATTGTTGTAGATAAATGTGCATTAACTTAATAGTGTACAGCTAATTAGTTTTGCTATTTACTGGTAGAAGTTAAAAGAAAAAAAAACATGTAATCAGTTACAGAAAAGCCTTAGAAATGAATATATTGCAAAGCCAATGGGAAACGTACTCTGAATCTCTCTTTAATTATTATTTTGCTAGATTTTTTCTCAGTTTTCCTATTCTGAAATTACAATGGGCACAAGTAGCTAATTAACCTACGTAACTGTATTTCTACTTAAAGTATATACTGTACAAGTAAAACGTATGGTTGCGGGTTTCAGTTACATATCTGCAATCCATACTAAAGTAATAACTACCTCAGGGTGTCCTGAGCTCTCTACAAAACGTAAAACATTTTGGATGTTACTGTGATGTATCAAATGAAGGTAGACGCTTTATTTGCTGTGCCTAACTAACTTTATTTTCTGTGTTCATCAGCAAGCTGAAATTTGTGTTTAGTGTGTTTTAAAGGAGGACAAAACGAAGCACTTACGTGCTCGACACATACGCCGAGTATCACTTACTAGACTGCAGGTGCGTCGTTGTGATCGCGTACTGAAAACTAAAGAACGCAGAATTACTTGACCCCCCATCTGAAAGACTGAAAGCCTTGAGGAGTTTTCCAACAAACATGTAATTTTGTATGTCCCAAAAATACCCGTGTTTGCTGGAAGTCTCAACCATTCACAAGTGGGAAAACCAGGCTGCAGAATGTTCTCCTTAATGTAAATTAGAATCAGCTTCTGGAAAAATCTAACAGTAATTTGATTTGTGGATGTATAGAAATCCTTTATTTCTATAAAGAATTACCTCTGAGCGTAGTATTTCTTCTGTTGACTTCAGAGTGAGGGAGACTCCAGTATGAATTAAAGTCATGGTTAAAAAGGGCCATCTCAAACTGCACTGTGGTGTGCTCTGAACTTCCTCTGCAGTGCTGCCTGCAGGGCTTTGCTGTATGACCACTTTCTTTCTGCTCAAATGGAAATAAGTAGAAGAAGGAGATACTTTTATGAAATAGAAAAAAAAAAGAAATCTTATTCGATAGCCTACGTAGTGATTTCTCCACTAATAACTAAGAAACACCAGATATAATATGCTCTGTTGCAGAACAGTTCCACTACTTTTCTACACTGAGTTTTAATGAAACTGGCTATCAGTTTCATTTTTATCAAGTTATATCAAGAACACCAGCTCCTGTGTGAATTCATATTTGTTATCAGAAGAAAACTGATGAACAGCAAGTATTGATGGGGACCTAGAAAAATCTCAGGCTTTTTCCGCTCCCAGCCTCCCCTTGTGCAAACAGGACAGCTGAAAATCTGTGGACTTTTTTTGTGTTTGAACTTGACTGAGAAATTCGCTGCAGCAATTTGAAACGTGAATGTCAAAATCATTTCTCATAAAAGGAACAGAAATGCAAAATTAAGGATATGTAAGAAATGTATTTTTTTCTGCTTGTACACGTTAAAAAAAGGAAGGGAAGGAAAAATCAAAGGTTGCTTTTGTATCATATGTGACCTGTCGTTACAATTTTCATCGGTCTGCCAGAGGAACCCACCCTTCAGTTTTGGGAGCATTTTATAGCAAAATGTAATTTCTGAAGTAATTCTGCTCATGCTCCGTGACTTGCACATGCTGTAGAAGCGGTACGTAAGCCTTTAATCGCAGTTTAAACTACTTTTAATGCTAAACATACCAGAATTCCATTTTACAAACAGCAATGATACCAGTTGCTTAGTTGTATGTAACTGCGATCTGAGCTCAGTTGCTGGTCTCAGGCAGTGGTTCACAGTTGAGCTCTAGGATGTAAACGTTGGAGGTTTTCATAGCTGGTGTCGATCCTCTCAGCTGGACGCATACAGAATGGTTTCAATGTCAGAGGGAGTTGCGTTGTCCTGTCAACTTAAATAAGGGAGTTTGGGAGGAAAAGGAATTAGCTCCAAGGTGAAGAAAGGGAAAGGTGCAATTCACAGTCTGTACTTGCATTGAGCAGAATATATCGCCGAATTATTGGATCAGTGAAGGTAATGGGCACTGAAATTCAGCGTATCGGATGAAGAATCCCACCCAGGCCATGTTCCGTGGAAGCAAGTGCCGTGCAATTAACAAGGAAGTACTACATGAGTAACTCATCCTTCTTCTGTAGGTGGCTGTACTTCCACTGGCTGAGAAAAGATTTTTGATAGATTGAGGTATATAGTTTCCTTTAATATATTCAAATTTCAAAGATACTCATTCTGACTTCTAAATGACAGATCCTTGGCAGTATTTCCCTCGTTTGTTAATAAGGACAACTGCCTTGAATCAGTAGCATGATTATTTTCTGCAGTGGATTTATTAGATATATATATATATATACCATGTTTCACAGTTCAGCTACAAACATTTCTATAGAAGTGCTGTGCAGAACGGTCCACAGCCTCGTTCTTTTTGTCAAGGATAGAGAAGTCGTGTCCCAGTTGTAATCTGATAGGATTGCCACTAAGGGAGGAGCTGGTTTTCTTCATGCAAATGATGGATTTTTTTTCCTGTGAGTTGTGTTTTACTCCAATAAAACTATCAAATATGCATGTCTATTTTACATTTATTTAAAATCTACAGCCTGCTTCTGCACCGAGAGTCTTCCACGTAAAATGTTTTTTTCTCTGATTCAGCTTTTGCATTTTTTTGTTCTTGGTCTGGTTTTGTTGCTAACACAGAAGTTGAGGGTTGTGGGTTTCCCTGGTGGTGTAGAGCCCTTTCTGTCCGTTGTATCTGCCCATTGAGAAGATCACCATTCTTTTAGTGGCTTTTGAGTCATCGTGGAGACTCTCCGGTTTATCCTGTGGCCCAAACAGAGACGTTACCGTTCTAGATACCCAGCTCGAAACCGTCCTTTCCCCATTTATTTCCCCCTGCAAGTGCAGAAGTGCAGCCTTGGTTTGTGATGGAGTACTCTGAAAAGTGGAATAGGTGTTGTGTTTGGGGTGCTTTGGGTAGAATAGGATAAGATGGAAACACCCTGTTAGAAACAATACAAAAAAAAAGTACCCTTCCTGAATGAATGTGTGGGACAAACCTTTTTATTTGTAAAATGAAACTGTTGTTTGGGTCAAAGAATTCTGAGATTGATTAAAGTTTCCCTACAGGAGGCCATCTTCAGCTTGACCAGTGCACGCTGCAGCACACGTGCGAGAGGGCGGGAGACTTGCAGGCAGGAATTGGCTTTGGTGACCCAGAAGGTCATGCCTCTGGAATGCTGGCCAGATCCTCTGCATTTTTATCTTCTCAAAAACCTTTTGCAGTCAGCTAACGGGTGAAGCAGGGTATTTGGTTCAGAGCGTTGAAACTTAGGGCTGAGGATTGAATAGTGGCTCTTAGATCTTTGGCATTTTTTTTTCTATTTTTTATCAATTTGACTCTCTTGTTATTGATCCCATGAACATTCTGTCTCCCAAGTGTGCAGTATATCTTGCATGATTACATTTTTTTGGTGATTGTACCTTGAGATCCATCAAGCTAGTGTATGGGAGATCTGTTTTTTCATGCTTTATAAAAAAGGGAAGAAAAAAGACAGCAAAGAAAAGCCTTTAGTCTGTATTTCCCTTTGAGAAGAAGATCAAATTCAAGTGCATTTATAGAATTGTGCATCTTGCAATTTTAATGAATAGAATTAGTTCCTCTGTGTCTCTAAAAAATCGCATAGGAGTCTAGCTGTAAGAAAAGAAAATGAGAACATTTTGGTTGGTTGGGTTTTTTTACTCAGTTTTAGAAATTTCTGTGACTTTTCCTTAGCTTGATGATTAGGAGCAAATTCCGGGGCTTACCAATTTTAATGATATTTTGAGTCAACTATAAGTTTTGTTGTTTAATATTCATTATTTAAGCATCGAAAGAATGTCTACTCAAGCGTTTACTATGCTCAGGAAAACAAGGAGTGCTGCAAAGATAGATGAGAAGGATGCCTGGGCACGTACGTGTGGAGATAAGGTGAGGGCTGCAGCTGCGCAGCAACAAGCCAGTCGAGGGCTCCATGGAGTGATCACTGAGGAGTAAGATAGTGCAAGATACTTTAGGATTCATCCTTTCTACTACTTCACATGGACTCCTTTTCCTTGGTGCCACCCTAGCTGTAAAAAGTGCTCTGGTTGGGTTTTTTTGCACTGAAAAAAGGTGCCCTGTTGGTGTTTCCCAGTGCCTGCGGTTTGCACGCGTATAAAATGCGCAGCTCCTGATTGCAGAGGTCTCTGCTTTCCCACGGTGGTCTGCAGGTTACGCAGGTGATGATCTGTCCAGTTATTTGCAGGTAGATAGGAGGGAAACTATGGTTTCCATGCTTTTGCTTTTTTTTTTTATTGTATTTTTTTTATTTTCCCAAACCTGAAAAAGCTTAACTTTCAGCCATCCCTGCTGGAAAAAAAGGTAGAAACAGTTCTCCTGTCACCTCCGTGCAACTGGGCAGATCTGGGGCCAAGGGCTTGATCAAGCAACGGGAGCGATGGGGAGAGACGCTCTGTTTGTTGTCACGGCAGTTACCGGGGGACTCGTCGTACTTAGTAACTCCACGTGAAAAGCTTTGACTGGAGAGAGCTGGAGTGCCCCAAAACCTTTTGGGAGCTCTTGCTGTGGGGGTTTTTGGTGAGAATGGCATGAACGCTGTGAGACTTTCAGGTAATCTTGTGAGTGGTGCCAACTTCCTCCTCTGCAGATGAGCACGGATTTGAGTGGTTACCATTGATACTGTTAGGCTAGTGCTACCTTATTCCTGCTGGGTTTTTGCTTGCTTCTTTTATAGCTGCAATGCTTAAGGTGTTATGATGCATGTAGGTGGATAAAATAAATAGCTGCCTTTGTAAAGTGCTCCTCCTGTTTTCCTAGGAAAATCAGGGTTTTGGGGAGTGACTTTTGTTCTTTAGAAAGCATACATTTCTACGTGGCCAGGTGGGAGCAGAACCTCAAAAGCTGGGTTTTTTTCTCTGAAATGCAGGGAAGTTTAAGAGGCTCTGAATGGGAAGACTAGCTCTAGAAAAGGAGACAATTTTGATTTACAGGTCTCCAGAGACAAGGAATCTATCAAATCTCAGAGAAAGGCATTAAAGTAAATGACTCTGCCTGACAAAGTGAGTCGATGGCAGTGTAAAGGCCGGAATCCCTTACGTCTGTCTACTGTTTTAATCTCCTCTCTGTGTTTCCACCTTTCTGATCTATGAGGAAAACACATCTGTAACAGCTGTTTTGCCAGTGAATAACATTTTGCAATCTTCTGAGATCTTCCCTGTGAAGTGTGAACTCCTGTAGATGGAGAAAAGCAAGTGTGAGCTGGTATCTGAGGGAAGGAAGGGTTCCTTGGGCATATTTTCACAGCTACAGCGTGTTGTACTACTGTGGGGCTCTTCTCTAGCGGGGGGTCAGGAAAATGTTACCTGTCTTAGGGAGAAAGAAGATAAATTAGACGGCTTAAAGACATCTTGATAGCTTACCTGATTTGCCCCTTACCCTTGCAGAAGCAGTCCTTGTGTAAATAAACGCCTGCGGAGGAAGAGGTGAAACATTTTCAAGACTGTTTCATCTCAACGGGTCCAAAAGACGAATACCACTTTCTAAAAGCAAACAAAAAAAACCCCCAAACAACCCAACAAAACCAAATCCTAAGCAAACCATATAGTACAAGTGGCAAAATTACAGATACCCTAAAGCGCTGAAGTCCTTAACTTTTCTCTGTTCCCAAGCCCACGGTCTAGAGGAGAGATGATATTGTACCAGCTACAACAGGGCACGGCTACCTCACGGGACTGGCAACTTTTTTTTCTGAAAAGCACTCTCACTGGATGTGAGGGAATTAAATTTTTTATAGATCAGTACCAATTATTTCACGAAGATTCATACATATATTTCGATTAAAAAGACATCTGTAAATGAAATCAGGGTAACCTTGAGCAGATAATACTTACTCCTGTGAACGTAATCTGTACTGGAGGCGGTCACCTCCAGTGTCATTAGATAATCTTTGCTCAACTGTGTCATCTTTAAAATCTTTTCCTCACAGGATGGAAATATTCAAGAAATACACAGACAGTTCAGCTCCAGAGCATTTTTGTCATGCCAAAGTAGTTCTCATCTTGCCTCTATTCGTATGGTTCCCTTATTTTAAAATCTGCATTACAGGTGGTGATGTTAAGCCAGAGACTTGATGCCTTGTTGGCGAACGTGTAAAGGATACAAAGGCGGAGCTGCAGGAGGGTGTTTTTGTCGTTGTGCAGCTCAGGTTTGGCCCTTTGCTGTAGCAGAGAGGTGATTTTTTTTGAAGTGCTGGCTTAGCCGCAGCGTGTTCTTCTCTGCACCTCATCAGCAGACACAATTACCTTGTAAAACCCACATTTGGGATGACTCAGTGGCAGCACAACTGCGTGGTCGTTCTAGTTTGGGCCACGTGAAAGTATCGTCATGTCATAACCCAGGAGCGGCCTGCAGGTTTTTGGCAGGATTGCCAAATGTTTGTGCAGCTGTTTTACATTCGACTGTGCGGAATCTGAAATCTAAGGAAGGTGTAAGCTATGTGCTTAACTAAAACTCGTGTATATATTGAAGTGCAGTCAGAAGTTGTTGTCGGCCCGTGTTTTGTACACTTAAATATTTGATTTAAATATTGCCAGAGTGCAGAGTGTTGCCCATTTGTGTCAGTGACATTACTGATCTGATAAAGTGGGCCCAGGTGTGGTATGGGAACACTCCATATACTGAGACAGGTCTCACTATACCTCCATAAGTAGATCCAGTGTGCTACTCAAATGAAAATCAGTAGCTGTTGGGCTGAGAGTGTCTCTAATGTTTGCTTACTCAAGTGCCGACAAGCTCTGAAATAGACTTTTCCCATACCTCCTGTGTCATTAGAATCACGACTGAAATACTTTCTCCTCTTTCTGATCCCATTTGTACATTTTTTTGCCTGCAAATTAAATTTCCAGTTGTGCATATATTAAAATGTTAAGCAAGCTGGCAATGAAGAGGCTGTTGCTCGCGTTTTTTCATGTTACAAATTCATTTGGTGAACACGCTGCTCTAACAGCAGCAGCTCTTCAGAAAGGGTTAAGAACTCCTTTAGAGGAAGAAACAAAGGGTGCGGGTTTGTAAGATTCCAGAATTACAGGTTGGGTGAGATGCTTGCATTTACTCTGACCGGGTGATGCTGGGTGCGTTGGCATCAGTCACACACAGAACCCCAGCCAGGCTGCAGTTTTCAGCTTGGAGTAAGCAATCATGGAGATGGATTTCTTTGTTTCATTAGAATTTACATTTTTAGTCGTAGAAGACAAGTTGATGGTGCCTTTTCTCTGTCCCTACTTCTGGTGCTTCCAAATTTAGCCTAAATTCTGTCGGGTTATTTTGTTCCTGACTTTTCCAGTAGTCTGGGTTTGATTTGTCTGTCTTGAAGGCACAAAACATGGAGCTCTCTGCTGATAAGGGTTCATTGCTGCCCTGGGGGGCAAAAAATTGTTACTACATCTTGTGGATGTCCGTTGTCCGTTCTCACCCTGGGGCTGAAGATGAAGGCAGCCAGTTGCTCGTTGCTTCTTTGGCCAAGTTTGGCTAGAGAAGACAATATAGTGAAGGGTTTGGAGGATTTTTCCAAGGAGTGAAACAGAGATTGACATCTCTCTCTTTTATTTCCTGTTTTATTTCCTAAAATTGTGTGCTAAAGGTACCCAATATTCCTGTGTTACATTTTCCATGCAAAATGAGTAGTTCTGCCTCCTCTTAACCTGTAGCAGATGATTCAGACCGGGCTGACAGTCTGTGTGTATGTATGCGCTTGCGTAAGGTGAAGTAGGTTTGAAAAGGGGAAAATATTTTAAGGAAATGCTTCAAATTTGGCTCCCAATAAGTTAAGTGTAATAAATTGTGTTCACTTTTGTTTGACCAACTGTCACAGATTCACGGAAAGAAAATGAGATAATGAGCTCATGACTTCTTCCTCTTAATCCACAGACAAGGACGGTGATAAAATGTTTTAAGTATTTTTGATTTTTTTTACCAGTTAAGTTTAACATCTTGTCTTTGCTCTTTTTAAATGTACTAATATCAAGTCCTTAAAGAGAGATTCCTGTAGTATTAATATATTCCCTTCCAAATATTTTAAATAGAAGCAAATTTCTCCCTTTAAACATGAGAGGTAGTGCTTTCTTTGATCTTCTCTTGGCTCTTGATTAGTTCTCCTTCTGTTTGATCCTGCGCTACATGGAGTTTGGTTTTTACCACTAATATCAGAAAACCGTTCTCACAGCTCTCCTTTCAGAAATGAGGCAAAAGAGGTTTTCAGGCTTCCTTTATTGAATTTTTGGAAGAGGGGAATAGAAAAAAGCAAGACAATCTAAGACTGTCTCACATAGACACATGCATCTTAAGAGAAGCAGGTGTATATGGACCAGTCTGGTTTAAACACGCAGTTTTGTAATAGGTATATATAAAATTGTGCGCTTTCTTCCTTTGATAAATACTTGTTGGTAGCTCAGTCTTTGTCAAGCATATGGTTATTCGTAGCAGGCGTCTCCACAGCGCTGCTCTTGGGGAATGCTGCTGAGACAGGAATAGCTCTGGGTGTCACTGCCTGCCTTTGCCAACTGCTTGATCAGATGTGAATATTCTGCTCTAATAACGTAAATCAGAAATAAGATCTCAAGAATCTCTCATGAGATTCACTGTGACCAATGGATGGAGAGTAGGCAGAGCCATTGCACCTCCTTCTCCATTGCTGTGTAGAAGCGCCGGTATCCTTAGTTATCAGCTGGAGACCTATGCTTTTAAAACCTATTTTGTAGCCTTTTAAAAATCAGATAAAGATGTAACAGGAGTTTGGGGTTTGCTCTTCTGTTTGTCATCAGCGTTTGCAGTAGCAGCAGAAGAAAATTCTGGCGTAGTTGAAGGAAGTATTTGGATATATTCATACATCTGTGGTCAGGAAGTATTCGTACATCCTCTGTATTCAGCAGCACCGTTAAGTGATCCCTCTTGGCCGTGCTGCTAACATTCTCTGGTAAATCTGCATCTCCTTTACTTTCTGACGTGTGCTTGTGATTCAACGGCAGGAGCAGGAACTGGGTTTGATGCAAAACTTGCTGTACCCAGGCCAGCCTGGATTTCTTCAGGTTTTTGCTGCTCAGTTTCAGAGTTGTTGTGTCTCGTGTCCACCTCCTTGTTGATTCTCTTCAGCTGTTTACAGATGAAATGTAGCTTATTTGAATAGTCTAAGCGTGGGCATGGCCAGCTTACATACAGCTCAGTGTTCCCCTTTGGGTCCTCTTCCAGCCCTGAAACAGCAGCCTGCTGTAATCCATGGAACATCTGCCTTAGTCATCACTTCAGGCTAAAACCTTCTGCAGGATTCAACATGAGGTCAATCCTACATTCCTAGAGCACAGTTTCCATCAAAGAAAGAAGGCGGAACACTTCAGCGTGCTTTGGTCAGTCTCCTCAGAGGAGGACGCTTCCTAGAAATAATGCGCTTTTACAACCTGCCAAAATATTTGGAGTTCATGGCACATGCTGCTTTCCAGCCAAAGCTGTGAAGTCCTCGCACAGCTGTCTTTCTCCTGTGGAAAAGCTCACAGCACCACCAGGGCTTTTAGCTGACCTGAACAGCTTGATGTTGGTACTCCCGAGGAAGGGTAGGCAATAGGGGAAGGTCTCGCATGTCCAGATGCTAGCTGACTCTTCGGGTTTAGATCAACTACACAGATACTTGGTTAACATTCGGCAATATTGCATGCCGTGCCCTTCCTCACATTCATCCCAGCCTTCTGGCTTCTTTCACCATCTGTGTGGATTGTCCCTCTCGGATTTTGCAGAGATAGGGATGTTAATAAAGGGCACAGGCTTAGCTGATGTTTGTTTAGAGTATTCACAACAGTTTCAAATTTTGCCCAGTTCAGCTTCATAATTTTCTTAGGGATTAGATCCTCCTATGTTGCCAGTTTAACTAATTTCCATGTGACACACTACCAGATGTTTCACAGAAATGGAGGTAGATCAGGGTTTCGTTATGCTTCTCCTTTCCTTTAATCTGATGTTTATCTTCACCAGGTGCTGACCCTACTTCTGCTTTTTGTTGGTAGGCAGTAAAAGATATTTTGCTATCCGATTTCAGTTACCTTTCCAGGATGCAATTTTGTTTATTCGAGCTCTTGCCTTCTATACCATACCTTCTTCCTCCTTTTTTTTTCCTCTTACTTTTTGTTTGACTCCCTATTTTAATATGTACTTTTTGTTGTAGAGGTATGCTTGGAACCATGGCCCAGAAGTTCCCCCACTTCTGTGCAAAATGTTCAGAGAGTTTTGTACCTTTGTCTTCAAGAAATTATAGTCCTCCTCTCTCCTCAAGACCTCTGCCAATTGATTTCATTAAGTAGCCTTCCTAACTTTTCATAATTAAGCCAAATTTAAAAAAAAAAAATTAAAGATCAGTATTTATATTTTCCAACTAAATGTTAATACAGCTGCAAGCTTGCTGTTCTAAACAAAGAAGTTTTAAAAAAATCCTTTCTTCTTCTAGCCCACTCGTTTTTCCACCTATAAGAGACTTGTATAAAATAAATGAAAAATTTAAACCCCTGGAGACTAGTACTTCTTGCCCTGAAGGCTGCTAAAATTATCACAGTTATTCAAGCAAACTTAACAGTTGACAGAAGTTTTTGTTTGTTTTATATAGCTACCGTATTTCATTTAGAAACTACTAAAAATATAATCATCTTAGAGACTATCTGTTTGAAATGGCAGTGCATACTGGGGCTAAATTTTTAATCTTTTTTTTCCCAGCTTTGTTCATTCTCTCTTCTAAAGCTGATTCCGTGACAAACTCAGTCAGGGAAAAGGCACAGAGAATTGAGTATGTCATGCACGGGTGCTACAGGCATCTCTGGCTCTTTGGACAGAAAATCCAAAGCCATTTCATGAATGATTTTACCTGTGGTGGGTTGACCTTGACCGAGCGCCAGGTACCCACCAAGTCGCTCTATCACTCCCCCCCACCTTCCTTCAGCACCACAAGGGGAGAGAGAATAAGATGGGGAGAGCCCAATAAAGGCAGTTTGATAGGAAAAAAAAAAAAGCAAGCCCCGTGTGCGCAAAGCGAAGCAAAACAAGATCTTATTCCCTACTTCCCACCAGCAGGCGGTCTGGCCTTTCCCGGGAAGCAGGGCTCTGGTACGCGTACCGGTTGCTGGGAGGACAAGCGTCTTCACAACGGATGACCCCAACCCCCTCCTCCTTTCTCTCCCTTTTATACTTGAGCTGACATCACAGGGTGTGGAATATCTCTTGGGTCCGTTTGGGTCAGCTGTCCTGGCTGTGTCCCCTCCCAAGATCTTGCCCACCCCATCTCACTGAGTGAGAGGCGGCGGTGAGATGTCGGAAAGGCAGCCTTGGTGCTGGGCGAGCGCTGCTCAGCAGTGGCCACAACACCGGCATCTGCCTCTCAATACAAAGCCCAGCACCATAAGAGCTGCTCTGGGGAACGTGAACTCCAGCTCAGCCAAACCCAATACAAACACAGAGGGGACATTTACCTCAAGTGACAGATTGATTTTAAGTTCAGTTCTGGAAGCTGCAGGATACCTGCTGGGAATTGTTCCACACACTTGCATTCAGTTGTTCATTTGATGCTGATGGTGTTTCATGGTCTGTAGGATTAATGAAAAATATGAAGACTGAGTCTTTGTATTTGCCTAGCTCCTTATGGATTCAGTAGTATGAATGCAGATTTAAAAGTAATCCGATGTGTAAGTGTGTGTTGTATAACTGTAAAATTACAGAATCACAGAGGATTGAAAGGGACCTCTGGAGGTCGTCTGGTCCAACTGCCTGCTCAAGCAAGGCCAGAACTGTATGATAATTTTAGACTGAGCATGGAAGAAATAAGCCAAAAGACAAAATAGGTCATTGCTTTCTATATAAGATAGCAATTCATGTCCAATCAAGATTGCAAGAAGTAAAAAGGACTTTTTGACCAACTATCATTTCATAGCAAACCATTTGTGGTTGCGATTCTGGCCTCCGTATTTTAATTTTGATAGAGAAAGTATAATCGTATGGGCATGTATTTTATTTCTTTTCTCATATTAAAATTTAATATAGCCATTTTTCTTTAGGAAACTTTAGCAGTTAGAGACCTAATTCCTAAGTTATTTACTCTAATGCTACGCTTTATATAACTTTTTTTTTTTCAGAGAAGTACTGTTTAAGATGAAAAATGGCTTCATGTGTGTTTTAATGTTTGCCTTGAAAATAGTGAGGGGGAAAAAGCCCCAGGATTTTACTTAGACGCATCTGTCATCTTTGTTGACTCAACTGTTGCCACATTTACCCACTAACAGCAGAATTTTTGATGAATCTTTCTGGTTTGTGTTTGCACAGAGAGTTTGGATGGCGAGATCCAGAGCTTCCAGAAGTTATACAGATGTTACAGCATCAATTTCCTTCAGTACAGTCCAATGCTGCAGCCTACTTACAACACCTCTGTTTCGGAGACAACAAAATAAAAGCAGAGGTAAGATTTCTAAACCCTTTTATTCAGCAATAATGATGCCTGCTATTTATGATCACCAATTATTTATATGTACTTTAAAAAGAGTTCCAAGAGAAATCGTGTATGTAGGTCTGGACCCATTTTACTCAAACTTTCAGTTTAGTTGTTTGGTGCCGTTAGAGAAAGTAAAAAAAAAAAAAAAGCATAAAATAGTATTGTCACTCTGTTTGTTTTGGTTTTGACTGTTTTGATTGATCACGTACCTTTAACCACTCTCAGTAGTTGTTCAATAAACAGCTAATGGAACAGTCTTGATCTCACCAGGCATTTCCTTAGGATTTTCAAAGAGAGATGTTTGGATACTAAATACAAAAACAGAAGATGAAAATTTAAGCCAAAGGATTCCAAATCAAAGCCTGCTTTGGTGTACAACTGTGTGAATAGAGTTTAATTTCCCTGGGTTTGCAACCTGAACTTTGATCGTTGGTCTGTGATCTTGAAATTGAGGGCAGACTGTATCTAAAATGTAATTCTGACAGCAATACAGAACTTAGTTCTTCACCTGCAGCTGATTGGTACTTTTTGCTTGCTTGTTGTTGTGGTTAATGGAACCAGTTCAGCTTTTGGCAGAAGTTGAAAGAGAAGGCAGGCAGCTCTGGGGGCTCTAACAAAACACACAGGAGTCAATTAAAATTGAATGAGCGAAGCTGTTACCGACCCCGGCTGCCTCCCCCTGGCCCTCTCAAAGACACTGCTGATGGGAACATGTGGTGTGCACATAAATCTGTGCCTCTACAGACACCTTTTAGCCTGGCATGTAAAGGTAAACTGGGATCAAGGTCTGCTGTGGCTTATTTGTCAGAGCTGTGCAGTGATGCTGGCTTGCTCGTGCTTCACCATCCTGACTCTCAGCATACAGCCACTCCGTGGGTCCGTCTGGCTGTAGCATCTTCCCTTTCTATGCTTTTCCATGCTGAAGAAGTTCCCCAGTGAGTAAGTAAGTGGTCTGCTGGCACTGGCAGAAAGGCACTGGTTATGTACATCACCTCAGACATCTTAGAAATAGTAAAAAAAAAAATATTTACATGAATGTGGAAATGAAAAATGTTTGTGCACTGGAAAAGAGAACTGTTGTCACAGATATTGCTGAAAATTTTAAGTGCACGCTCTCACCACACTTTTCTCATCGTTACTCACAAATTAGTTTTTCAATAAAAAAAAATGATTGATCTCTGAGAAAGGCAGTTAAATGATGAGAACAGTTTAGTTACAGATTGTACGATATTGCTTCCTGTTAGCCACTCCTTGAGAGCCCTTAGGTAGCTAATGCATGGGGGGGAAGATGATGATCTTTGTGGCTGGCTGTTTAGGGAAAAGGAAGAATTGTTGATCTAACCCATCCCACCAGGATAATCAGCCTCTGTAAGCCTCAGTCTCAGGAGCTGGAAGGGTGAGGGTAAGTGTCTAGAGCACTTAAAGAGCTCTCTCAGCTTCTCTGAAAAAAACAAACCAGATCAAATGAGTATTTCCCCCCTTCATTTGTTGTTATTCCGGGCTTTGATGTATTTGAACTCTGTCTGTATCTATCGGTCTCCCAACGTATAGTATTTAATGACAAGTCCTCTTGTGGATGTGTCTGAATTAGGAGTTGAACTAACATCTCAACAATAGCGAGTGATATCAAGATTCATTCTTTTTGCAAAGTATTTGCGTTGCAGTTGCGTGTTGTGGCCACTTCTCTGTCTGAGGATGACCACCTTTAATATCCGATTCCTCCTCTGTGGAAAGCAGCGCGCTCCTCCTACCTCATGCGGTCACAGGGCACCGGCACACAGCCTAATCTTCATTTTCTTTGCAACCTCTTGTCAAGTTAGTAATTTTGCAAATCCAGGTGTAAGTTTGAGATTACAAAGCTGAAAAATTCCAGTTCTTTTGAAGTGCTCTTTTAGCAATGCCAGGATTCAACATAGCAAGTGTCTTGGACAGAAAGGAAACTGTCTCCTTGCTCTTTCACATCCTGAAGAAAAGACAAGCAAAGGAATGCTAAAGGTACAGAAACTGCTAACATTTTCCACACCCAACAGGCACTGAGGAAGAAGGAAATTGAGTTTACTAAATAATTCACTAGGTTTCAGTGTCTAGCGTGCACTTGACCATACACACAAACATACAGAAAGGTTAGAATTATGCAACAATTTAATTTATTTACTGGTTGGATTGAATTTGAAATGTAATGCCTTTGTTAAAGTTTCGACTCTGGAGTTATCTGACAGAGAAACAATAGCATTCATTTACCTTTATCACTGATGAGCATCAAATGGTCGCACTGCAATTTATGGCTGTTCTTGCCAGAGTTTCTTGAAATAACTGTCCTGAATTTTTATTTTTCTTTATTCCTTTAATCATGATTTATACTGTATTGCCTATAAAAAGGTAGTTATTAATCTGTCCTCTGAACCTGACTATTCTTTCCATCTGCCAGCGTCAACTACAGTTTAAACAGAAATAGAAAACAGCAGCTATGACTACATGCATTTCTGAGATTCCTAACACCTTTTATGCTTTTGCGCTTTCCTCTTCTAAAATATTTTACTTGCTGTGACTGATGTGTGGAACACTACCCCTTGCTTCCTCTGTCCCCCTCAAGAAAAGGAAGTGGAAATACTCTGTAGAAGAGACCTGTGAAAAATAAATTCGGTCCAAAACATTGGAAATATGACTGGGAAAATGAGAGACCTTTTTCCCTTTGTGACTAGGTTTTTTTTATGGTAGGTGTTTTTTCTTAAATGTATTGATCACAGGCATACTTCTGAATTTTATGATGTCGCTCTAAATGTAGCTTTATTGCTACCTGAGCATAAGCGCCCTGCAGTGCAGCAATGAGCTCTGCAAGCGCCCCTCTCTGACTTAAAGCTGACTTTCAAACAAATTTGGTACCTATTTATGTGAAGGTGCCCCCAGGCTGGCCCCCAGTCCTTGCTGAAGATCTCGAAAATGTGAAAGGGACGTAGGGAGTCAAAGTGTAAAGGTGGTGAAAATTCCCAGGCAGCCCATTAGCATTAGGCATAATTATCGTGAAATTCAGAATCTCAGAATTCTTTAGTGATTCGTTATCTAAATTATTCTTTTGTTGCTAACAGTGAAGAATGCAACTGAAAGGCAAAAGGGAGGGCGGGAATTAGTTTTGATCAGGTATTTGAAAGCAAATGAAAAGCTGATCAGGCAGAAGAGCACAAGAGGCCTCTTTCAGATGTCGTTTGTTCCTTAGGAGAGGGCTCTTACACCAACAATGGTGAGATTGTGAGCAGAGCCAGTGAAGCTGGCCCGGGGTGCCAAGAAGGAACAGACAGGGGATATAGGAAAAGAGAAGCATTTTAAAATACTCAGTAGAGAACATTTATTTAAAAGAGCACGTTCTATTAAACACAGGATTCATTCTTCCACGGCAGTTTTTCTTCCTGTAATGACAGCTTACTTCTTTGTATGAGGTCACCCTAGAAAAGGATTTAAGTTGTGCAGTTTCACACGCCAACGCCACTCTGCTCTCATGGCAAGTGGCAGCCTGCCATCAGCTGCAAAGGTGTCACAGGTCACTCGGGGGTTTAGCACCAGTGCCTCTTTTCTGCAAGCTAGGAAATTAATTTTTGCCGTCAAAGCTAAAACACTCGAGCTGCTTCTCTCTGGAAAATTGTGCAAAGGTGCCGAATGAAAGGACAGCAACTGCCGAACATGAAGCTTTCCCATGCATCCTTAATAAACGTCGCTGGGTCGGACAGTTTCCTCTTTATCTTGGAGAGCTTTCCCATACACTCCCTCCAGAAGAAAAGTATCAGTCCGGACATTATTGCATGGAGTTCTGGAAAGTAAGGGATTGCACACTATTTTCCCAAATAGCTCAGAAACATCATTCACATTCATTTTGTCATGAAACTTCAGGTGTTTCTGCATCTTCCTGTGTCAGTTTTTCAGAGTGCACCCAGGACTTTCTCAATACTTACAGTGTTCTGCAGGATTCCCCTGTTTCCATAAGAAGTCCCAGAGAAAAGAGAATATCTTTCTTTTCCTGGAGAAGAATCATAGCTTTGCATTCACCTCCCCATAGCCTTCCTCTTCTCGCTTTCTTTTTCCTCTAAAATCTCTTCAGTTAAAGGCTGGAATTTGGCTTGTCCAGTGATGATACCGTCAGTTTTCAATTAACAACATTATGTAAACTCCCTTGATCCCTGCAAGCAAGATGATATAGATCTGGTATTTAGTTTGAATGAGAGAAGTATCTCATAGGTGATACTAAAATGTAATGTAAAAATTGCAGAAAGACTCTAAAACGTTTGTGGAGAGTGCATTTTAGTGCGGACAATAACCGCCTACTTTTGGAGACAGTAAGCTTCCCTGTTCAGTTATAAATATTTTATTAGGACTTTGATAACCATAATTTTCATATGTTAAACATCTATATGGGTAAATATTCACAGTTTGAGAAATATTTCCCTAAATGGCTTTGCAAGGAATGTACTATTTTAATGATGGTTGTTTATGTGAAGGGACGCTTGCCTGCACCTGATTCCCAAAAAGAACACTGAGATGTTCAGGCTTTTGCTCACCTGCAAAACTAAATGTCAGAGAGTCCCTTTCAAATGCACTCTCTGCGTGGTTTTCACTGGTAGAAATTACTCTAATGAAGCGAAGCAGCACCCAGTGAAAGAAAACACAGAAACAGCCTTTATGTAAGAAATTAATGGTTTTATTTTATAAAACCTCATTAATTATGATTTTACAGGCCTTAACCTTCCGATTCTTACTGACCTCTCGTCTGCTTTCTAAGAAGTCAATCAACAGATACTGTGGTGGTTTGCAGTACAGGTTGGGATCTTTTACTGTCAGTTATTCATAAACGAAATGCTATTTGAATTCTGTGACTCGAAGGAGCACTGACTCGTCACCTGTAATACGTGCCCATGACTGAGTATTTTGCCTCTTTAATAACAGCTTCGACAGAGAAGGCAGAAATGGCTGCAGTGGTCTTGACACAATAGACTAGGTTAACATTGTGCTTAAGACCACTTACACTCTTAATGACCTTAAACCATTACTGGTTTGAATTATGCTAATAAAAACCATGCTTCCATTCACTAGCATTAAAGTATCTTAATTCTGTTCCTCTCCAAACCTAGAGTCTAACACTGAGTTACTAAATAATCTTTGTCAGAACATCTCAGTCTGGTTTTTTTCTTACTAATAAATTGTCTTTACATTGGTACTACATTCCAGAAGCATGGTTAGCTATTAAAAAAAAAAAAAAAGCTATAAAAGCTCCCTGTCGAGGAATTAAATCGTAAACTGATAGTCTTGCTTTCAGTTTCACCGTCTGATTTCTGCACTTAGCATTGTCTGACACTTCTCTCTTCTGCTGCTAGGGTGCGTGCCTTTGTTTTGTGCACAGCCTTTACGTTTCTTAAGGAATGTCAGTGAGCGCGGTGCAGCGTGCCCGCGGTCGGTGTGTTCTGTGGCACAGGAGGAGTGCCATTTTACACTCTGGGATCCCTCTGGGGTCATTTAACTGTAGTTATTCTTGATTTTATCATTAGGATATTGTGCCGGAATGGTGATAATAGTGATTTACTCTGCCTTGGCATATATTTCACTGGATGTAAGATTAGGAAAATATTACAGCTGTTCAATGAATGAGTTGATGACAAGCCCCACAGGAGTAACATTCGGTTAAGGGAGGAAATTGAAGAGTGAGGATGTTCACTGAAGGCTGCACAGCGCAGTGGTGGCAGATTGCACATGCCACTTCTTGTCTTCAGCCCTCTGCTCTTCTGAGGGTCTCGATTAGTGCTTTGGGTTTATTGCAGTCACAGTTCAAAATTATTCCTGTTGAAAAAACAGCCTCAACTGGGAATGAAGTGACAGTCCTGTAAAGTGTCATGGTTTTAAAATTAAACAAACGAGTATGTTGTTTCGCAAACATAGTTGTGGATGTTTCTAGTTTCTGAGCTAATGGTAGACAGGCAAAAATTAGACATTTTGCTTGCTGCCTTCCCGTTGCTTTCAGTCACTTTGTAATATGGCATCGTTCTCTCTCATCTCGCAGAGACTGACTGAATGGAATAAATTTACAAAGTGACTGAAAACAGTATTATTTTACGAGACGTTGGTGTTAATACTGAGAATACGTATTGGTATTTTTCCCCGTGCACTGCTTTACACTGCATCCCTCTCCACTACCCTGTCATTCCCTCTCCACAAAATAGCCAAATGGAGAGAATTTTACCCACTTCTCGCAGAAGTTCTGTAAGATTCATTTTTTTCTGTAATACTAATAAGTAGTCAGCAATGACTATTTAGAGCCAAAGCAAGCCAAAATGTTAGTTGTTGTTGTTATTAATGACTCTGTACTTCCTATGGGTGCTTGCGGCTTCGCTGCTGTTCTCTGCGCTATCCCGTTTCATTATCCTCTGAATGAGTAACCACACAGAAGAGAATTTCAGGCAATAAATTCAATTAGCCAGAAAATGCAGATGTGAACATCTGGTGATAATGCTTTTCATGCAGGTAGGAGGAGAGGTAAATAAAAAAAATGCAGTATAGCATGCTCAAGCTGAACGCCTTCGCGCCTGTGTGCTGCTTGCCCTGGCAAGTCACAGAGGCAGCAGCAACGTTGCACTGTCATGAACCTCTCCACTGATCTGAGGAAAAAACGTCCCACTTGTATTAAAACATTTCTAAAAGCTTTATCTTTAGAGTTTGAAAATAGAAGGTAGTAGAGAAGGAAAGGTAATACACACTGAAAGGCAGTGTCATTGGACATAAATAATATGGTGTTCCCACATTGGGAATGGACAGTAAATTTATTTGCACGTTTTTTAAGCAGCGTAATGTTCTACCGTATGTGTCATGGATAGCTTTCTGTTCATAACTCAGCTTCCAGTTGCTTCTCTGATTTATGAGGCTGATGCGTGAATGCCGAGGATGACTTTCTATTGTAGAGCAGATTTTTTTATTACTGTTCTCATGATGCAGCGTGCCACAGTAAGACTTTGCACCCTATATAAATAGTCAAATACAGTAACTTAGATCTGTATCGGTATCTGTAATTTGATGTTTTCTTGACATATCTGTACTAAAAGTTGGCAGCAAAATTTATTTCAATAAGGTGAATTCTAGTCCTGATAAATAGAGCACACCAAATGAAACTTGTAAGGTAAAGACCGTCCGATGCTCTCCAGACTGTATTTAGAAACACAAAGAGGTGGCTGTTACCGAGTCCCCAAGAGTGTTTGCAGCAGAAGGCACAGGTGTGTAGAGGCATAAGGACATCTAAGGCGCTAAAAATAAATGTCTACCTGTCTAGCCAGCCTTTGCAGAAAACTATTCTAAGTCACTGGAGGCAGAGTCCTTAGTGCAATCTCAGAGTAAACTTAGAGCAGTGCTGCTGGAGTCAGTCCTGTTCTTCTAGGGCTTACACTGCTATAACTGATACCACATAAAGAATAAAAGAAGAAAGAAGAAAACTGGGGGAAAAAAAAAAAAAAGGAATTTTCTGTGATCTCATTCATGACCACTTTGTTCCAAGATTGTATTTGTATTCATATTGACTGAATCCCACTAATAATACATTTAGCTGAATGTATTTAATTACAGGTTCAGAAATTTACACCTAACACTAAGCTGATGTCCTTTGTTACTGTTAGACTATTTGAAGTACTAACTTACTGCATTTGTCTAAAAAACTTACTTTTTCTTTACATAAAAAATTGTCACATTTTCTATATCTTGTTTAGCTTCACTAGGAGTCTGATTCTAGGAATACCAGGATGTTCTTAGGTGAAGTATATATGCTGATTTATTTTTTTTTCCCCTCCCCCGATAATAAATGTAATCCTTCATTCTTAAACAGATGCTTAATTATTTTTGAATACCAGAAAGTAAATGATCCAAAGCCTTGGCATTCATCATCATTTTTCATTTAACTTCAGGCAGTACTAGATCAGTGCTTGAGTAATGCCAATGTCTTTTGTACCCTAAATTGATGTCACTATTGCATTGTCTATAAATTGCCCACTGCTGAACCTTCTGTGATATTGGGTCTCTTTTGACTGTTGTGAAAAGCAAAGACCCCAAATTAAAATCAGGTAACTACAATGCCTTCTAAGAGCTTTTTCTCCCTAATTTCAGTGTGTTGCTCAGTATTATTTTGTACCCGCAGTGATTCAAAGGCAGGGAAGCCTTGTGAGTGCAGGTCAACGGCGGTCTGTTCATTTTAGGAGATTCTGCTTCTAACAGTGGGATTGGAAATGGCTTTTCTGATGCCTTTGCAGTCAGACGAGTGCTTTATGCCAGCTCTGCAGCTGCAGTTCAGTGTCATTTGGATGATCCCATTAGTGCTTGATATTTAGATTTATAATAGGATGCTCGTGGCGGCCTACAGATGTCCTGTTTTTTTAAGAGCATTAGGGCAAACTGCTTTACTACGACAGGTAACTTATACCTAGCCAGAGTTTTTTTTAGTTCAAAATAAAATCATACTAAAATCTCAGTTTATGACAGGCACAGTTTCCCTACCGAGGATGAAAACCAAAATGTATCACAGTGCAGAATACATTAAGACTCCCTGACTGAAGACATTTATTTGTATCTTTTCAGGGCAATTTTATAATGTGATTTTAAGTCTCCTCCTGTTCAGAATATGTTTCTGAGACTCTGTTAACGCCACGCACAGATCCTGGGGTCTGAAGTGGTCACTTAAGAGACACGGGGAAAAACACGTGTGTATAGTTGGTTACAGAAATAGAATATCCACTCCTATAAGAAAAGCTTCTAAGTATTAACCTTGTGCTGTACATCCTCACCTGTCATATATATTTTCCTCAAAACACTCACCTGATTTTTACAGACATAGGAAAAAGATTGCCTTCCTTCTCCACGTGCTGCGGTTTAGCACACAGGGAACGATTCTTATTTAACTTAAAGCAAAACATGGTATATGTACCAGTGATTTAATTTGTTTAAATTATCCTGTTCACAGCTCTGTGTTGCCTTTGTATCTGATCTAACAAGTCCCAAGGACAAGACCATTCTTAAGATCCAAATTCTGACTGAGGTGCCTTAATGGGATTATATTTCAGAGCTAATGCAGCAATTTCTGTAACATTCCACTCTATTTTAAGATAAAATTGCTCAGCACTTTTTTAAACTTGTAGCAAATTACTTTGCTATTGAGACTAAATTACTCTGTGATGTTACAGGTAGATTTGTCTGTAATAAAGCTCGTGTGCATTTGCAACATAAAGATTTTGTGTTGCCCGTAGGCACAGCAGAAGAAATAGTGGAGAGGAGTTAAAATTTGAACCTGTACATTTATCTTAAGAGACATATTGTACTAAATACTATTCCCATATTCTGTCCTGAGTTTTTTTTCCCCTTCACATCCATTTTAGGTTTTAGGAATCAGGTCTCTGAAGCTAGATAGCAGTGAGGCTGCCCATCTTCCAAACCCTCCTCCGAAAAATAGTATTCTTTTCCCTCTTAGGTGGAAGTTGTTTCAGTAATGTAAACAAGGCAGGGATAAGTTAAAGCAGAGGTCTCATGGAGAGGGTTTTGGAATTGCAGCAAAAAAATTGAGAATTATAATAATTTGATGGCCAGATTTCCAGCAGCAGACTTGAATTGTCCTTTCAATTTGCAATATAGGATGTTGTCATCTGTGCTAGCCGTTAGTTACTTCTTAGTTCCGTTACGTATGTAAACTAGTGGAATTAAAAATAAATCCCTTGTGTTTAAACTCTTGTATTTTGATATATTGAAACAAGCTTTCTAAATAACAGAAATGTCAAAGAAAAGTGGTGGGTGATGCATTGTGTTACGTCAGTTAAGCTGGCAATTAATAACTACGATGTCTAAAAAGGTTTTGATCGTTCACCTCCTTTGGATGAAGAGTTATTCAAAAGTGATTATTAAGAAACATATGGAAAGTAAGCCTATAGCCATGAATTAATCTTCAAATTATGACTGTGGAGTTGTTAATAGTGGACCACTTAATGTCTCATTGGGAAGATGAGATTATGTTATTTTAGAGACACACTTTATCACTCTGTCAGTCTCTTAAGAGTTTTTGTCACTATTCTTAATCCTCATCTGTTTCCATTATATTTTACTTTGTAAGGCAGAGTAGTGAGAATTGAATGCAGAAGAGGATGTTCCAGTTACACCTAGTGGCAAAATTTGAACAATATCTCCGATACCCACTTGCTGAGTATAAATAGAAGAGGGAAGGGTGTTTTGGTTTCTATCACAGCAGTATTTTTAGGCTGTGTTGGAATACTTCATTTTCTAACAGTCTTTGGCTAAACTGTTTAAAACTTGAAGCTTCACTTTTCTTCCTTTTTGTATGTCTAGCTGTGATTTTTACTACTTTCAAAGGGGCAATTTCCATAGGTAGTGATTGAGAGAAAGGAATTTGCTTCATTTTTTCACTGCTGGGAGGAGTAGAATGTTTTTTTGTTTCCAAATAAGAGTTAAAAAAACATAGTAATAATCGAAACAGCAAACATCTGTTTGCTTTGACTTTGCTTCTGCTGTTGCAAAGCCGTAGGCAGCAGCCAGATTCCTGGGCCACTTTTCTCATACCTTGATGTGAAGAACGAGCACTCACCTATATTTTGTTCACATGTGAGAAGTTACCCATCCTTCTAAAGGTGAGAAAATAATACTTTTGATTGTAAGTCAAAGCATGAGTTCTGCTCAGTCTGACAGTCCCAGTTATCCTCACTTTTGAGGCAAACCTTCCCCATCCCCAGGGAAGCGAGCCGGTTGGGTTTTCACATCTGACGAGCAGAGTTTAAACAGAGCCTGGAGGAGCAGCGCAGCTTCTGGGCTGAATCGGTGACAAGCAGCGTGTTTTGTCAATTAAGGTCATGGATTGTAATGCTGTGACTGCTTCCACCTGACAGCAATTCCCTTTCAAGCTGTGTTGCAGTTTGTGCAAGCTTTGCCATGCATTTGTCATCAAAAGTAAGAGGTAAATTAAGAAGGCTGCGGTATTTCCTACAATACTTACACTTTAATTTGATGGGTTTTTTCCTTAGAGGTCCCATGTTCATAAATTGTCCTTCTGTCAGTTCTTCTTAGAGCATCGAAAGTATTCTTTGACCAGAGCAGTCTCCAAAGTAGTGGAGGTTGTATTTAACCAGTGCAATACAAAGCAGGGAGAATATTCTGAGAGCTGTAGATCCAGATGTCTCATCCAAAGGAAGCTGGATTGTTTTTAATGGCGCTCTGTATTTGATCCTCTGACTCTGACGTTTCCCTTCTATAAAAGTATGAATGCTGCATGAACCACCTGCTCCAAACTGTGGGATTAGTGTGTAGACTACTAGTCTTCAGAGTGATTGGGGCAAAACTTTTAACCGCTGTCTGGAAAGGGAGCAGGACGTGTTATGGCGTTGCATTGGAAGGTGGGCATTTCTCCGCTAGCCTAGTTTAACAAGCCGGTTGGTGCTTCCTCTTGTTCTGTAGCCTTCAGTAAACACGGTAGAAGGCTGAACACATAACCCAGGTAAAATTTCAAGTATAGCGTAGCGTATACTAACCTAAATTATACTAAATTATGTATCTGCAAAACCAATATGATAAATGAATGAGAAATTAATCACATACAGATTACCCTAGAAATAAAAGCGTCCCTATTAATTTGTTAGGTATGTATGTCAGAGAAGCTTGGATCTCCCAACAGATCAGCACAACCACAAGAACAGTACCTGCACGGGCCACCCATGGGCACAAAGCAGCACTCACACAAGCAGTGATACGTGGGCCCTGTTCTCCAGCTGCTCAGACTCTGAGGTGGCAGCTCTGGTTTCACAGGCATGCAGGCTCAGAGAAGTCTCTCTGGTAGCTGGCACACACCTTTGGTCGGCCTAGTAGCACGTCCTCAGACCCTGGTCTCGCCGCTATCTATCTCCCTTTCCCTACCTTTGCCCTTCTACTGAACATCCCAGAAGTTATACACATGGCCGCAATCCCTCGAAAGCATCCATCGTTCCCACGAGACCCATGATAATCTTGGCATTTATTCTTCCTTGCGTTGCCCCACTTCCCCGTACCGCTCACCAAAGCTTAGGCACAGCCTTTCCAAGCTTTTGAGTGGTTCCTTCGGCATCTCATCAAACAGTGACCTCACAGACCTCTTCTCTGGTATTGTCTCTTGTTCTATAGGGTTTGCTTACCTAAGTGTGGTTTATTACTTTTCCTGTCTCATCTCTGTTTATGGTCTGGACAGCCATTGACCAGGTGTCCTCCAAAGCACATGTCCTTACATTCCAGGTATCTACGTACCCTTGACGTTCTGCATTTCTTTTCTTTCTACACATCCATCCAAGCTCTTGTATTGAATGAGAGAAGCAAGCTGTTGATTCATATGCTAAAATCATAGAGTAATCAAGTATATCTATATTTTTGTCAAGCATATCACCAATATATTGTTGACTTGTTTTACCAATGCATATGTCTCAGACTAGTCATATGTAACCTCCTGGTAGATCAAATATCTAACAGGCCCCTGTCATTAAAGATTTGTTGTGGTAAACACCACTGAATCAAAGGTCAGCCTTGAAACTGATAAATTACATTTCTCAAAGGCTCTTGGCATGAGACATCCAGGCTCTCCTTGTTAGGAACATAATTCGCATCTTCACTGCCACCAGCACCCATCGGCACCTCTTCTTGAGTCCAAATTCAGCTTGTATCTTCATAGTGCAGAAAAAAATGTGTTCTCAGATGCAATGCAAATACAAACTTCATATGTTGCCAGAGGAGAAGACTCTGGTGTCAGGCTGAGCTGAGCGCTCTCTTACCAGTCTGTGGGCCAGAGAGTTTAGCGTCTTTTGCTCTCCTGTCTGTTGTGGCATCGTGGCACTTGACCAGACCAAGTGTTTCTGACCAGCAAGTAGACAGTAACAATAATGGTGAAGGGCCAACTTTAACAGGAAAGTTCAAAAATTTCCCGGGAAAGAAAACACCTGATTCATCAGGCGAAAGCACCTCTGTGCAGTCTTGCGTGGAAAATTTTTCATGGCAAAATTCATGCAATCTCTGTTCTTCCAGTTTTTACGTTGATCAGCATAGATTTACACTACACAGCGTAGATTCCTAATTTATTACGAAAGTTCAACAGAATGAATTCAGACTTAGGCATACAGGGATTCCTGGTCCTGAGAGGATTTGAACATTCCAAAATTAATGGTGTCCATGAATGAAGAGTCATGGGAAACACCCCATCACAGATTCACACAACACTTTTAGTACTTCTAGTTTGATTGGGGTTTTTTTTTGAGAAAAGACAGCGTCAAAACGAGCAATGTGTTCAAGACAGGAAGAATAAACGTTATGATATAACTAGATAAATTCAATTGTGCTGCGGAGTTGAAGCTCATTCCTTCAACTTCAGAAGTGGCTGCTCCGGGATTGGTCCATGTGAGTTGTCTCCTGACAACTTGATGCAGTGCTGTTTATTTGATTCTGTTAGGCAAGCAGACTACAACATATTCTATTTCCTTTTTCTTCTAGTTGCAGCAAGGCAGCAGACACTTAACGTGCCAATAAATATTACTAAGAAATGTTCTCATAAAGTCAGGAGGGAGACAGAATTATCTACCGAAAAGTCCTTTGGGGGAGTGGAATTTGATGCTCCGTTCGTGCACATTGTTGCCTATCCGCTCATGCCAATATTCTTGGCAACGACATTCGGCAGGAGCGCTGCTGAGCTCACTGGATCCATGACAACTCAGCTTGGCTGAGATCTGTCCCAGGAGACTCACTGGGTCAGAATTGTCCTTCAGGCTCTGGTTCTTAACTCCACAAGGGACTTGAACAAATAAAATAAATAAATAAGACAGAACAACCTGATCTAGTTAAAGATGTCCCTGCTCACTGCAGGAGGCTTGAGCTAGATGACCTTTAAAGGTCCCTTCTAACCCAAAACATTCTGTGATTCTATGAAATAATTTCATTTCCTGTGCCTCAGTTTCTGTAAATGTAAAGAGATTCTGGTAACATCCATCACAGTCTCGCAATTTGTCAGGCGTAGTTAAACCTACTGGGGAATATAGCATTGAACAGCCAAATAGATCCATGATAGAAACACAAAGATGGGCTGATCTCTGATGAATAAAGGGCTGTTGGAAAAGAAAAACAAAACAAGACAATAATTCTGATAGAGAACAGCATCAGGAACTGAGCTCTCAGATGGGAAGAATCAGTTTCTCTGTCTGCTACTTTGCCAGGTATCTGAGCCTGGAAATTCAGAGAAAGTTTGCAAGCTAAGTCTTGTTGTTCACAGGTAAGAGTAGGCTCTTTCTTCAGGAGAATCTAAGCTATTTTGTCAAGTTATATAAAGTGTTATGTAACGTGTTTCATTTCTGTGGTATTGCCCTTTTTTTTTTTTGAGAAATGCATTTTATATTAATATTTAATGCTCTAGCTTTTAAGAAAGTATCTGTGAATCACTTCAGGCTGCTACTGACTTCAGGTTTCCTAGGAGAGGAGGAGCTGCACGAGCTGAATTCTAGTGTGCTGTGGGATACCATGACTGGGAAGGGAAGGTGCAGCTCAGGAATAGCAGCTGAACGTGGTGGAACCACACGGTTTGCCTTAGAAACGAGCAGAGGACAGCAAAGCTTGTCACCTGAGAGTGTCCCCAAGAGGAACTGCTGAAGAGCATGATATGCTCCTGGGCTGTGTCTGAGCCCTTTGAGTGTTCAGGTTAATTGTAGTACGCTGAATGATTTTTGCAACAAAATTAATACTTCTCATTCTTAATCTTTTTTTGTTGGTGGTGTTTTGTTTTTTTTTTTTCTTTTAATCAGTGAAGCAGTTAAAATACTCATTCAGGACGTTGTGCTTTAAAAATAAAATTCAGAAAATTCAGCAGACGTATTTTCATTCTCTCGTTCGTGATATTACTTACCACACCAGAACAACTTGTGGATTTTTTTAAACCGTGTTCTTGCTTCTATCAGATCTTGTTTCTTTTCAGAGATTGAAGTGTGAAGCGCAGTCTTTGCTTCACCTTTTGTAGAACCGACGCATAATTTTTTGTTCCTAGTGCGTTTCAGTAAATATCATCTATTTGGTAATGTAGGTGGCTCTTCCTGAAGTGTGCTTGGTTGTGAAAATCTGATTAGTAGGGGAGGCAAACATATTTTCATCTGGAGATTAAAAGGTGATGGATTGGAAAAATAAGCAAACAAACAAGCCACCCCCCCACGCACACCCATCCCAGATAAACTCAATAAATTTTTTCTGGCTTAGAAAGGAGCAAATGATTTCATTGCAAGTTCACATGGATCAAGTTTTGATCAGGGAGAAGGATTGCAACCCCTTTTCTCTTTGATCTGTTTTTCTGGTTTCTGAACTGAGAGACATCGTGGTTTCTCTGAGCAGTGGAAGCACGGGCTCTCAAAACGATGAATGAACTGTTCTGCATCAAGTTGGTGTGTTTTGCCAACATCCATTCACATCTCTGTGCTCCCCGTGGTGTGTCGGCTGCCGTAGCCTTCCAGGTGACCTGCGTATTGCTCAGGAAGACGGACGTGAAATGCTGATACAATGCCTATTTAAGGAACAACAGTTGAAACGCTGTCACTTTGGCATTTAGCCTGAATCTGTGTCACTGCTCTATAGACAATGAACCGTTGTTAGAGAGGTTCAGGTTTTGTGATTATCACTTTGGCTTGTTTCAGATAAGAAGACAAGGCGGAATACAATTACTGGTGGACCTATTGGACCATCGGATGACAGAAGTCCACCGTAGTGCCTGTGGAGCTTTGAGAAACTTGGTCTATGGGAAGGCAAATGATGACAACAAAATTGCTCTGAAAAACTGTGGTGGTATCCCAGCATTAGTACGGTTACTCCGCAAGACTACAGATTTGGAAATCAGAGAACTGGTCACAGGTTTGAATCTTTGAATATTTTTTGTTCCCACTCTATATATGCCCTGCAAGCACAGTGCTGTGGTGCGGGCCACTTGCTCCACCAGTAACTCTTTAATTTATTGCCATCTTCTTTGCCGTCACAAAACATTTCCGAGCCCTTTGGATATCTGTACTGTATGAATAGCTTTATTCAGTATCGCACAGATGGTTTATGGTTGTAGAAGTGGTTTATGCTCACAGTTACTGGTCACTTTCTCCTTGGTTAGCCACAGGAGATGTGCTCCCCAAACAGCTACGCTGTGGTGGGAGTCCTCGGCTCTCCCTCCTGGCTAGTGTGAGGCTGCACATGCAGGAGTTGAGTTTTACTGAATTCTCTTAGATGCTGTTACTTGATTCAGTGATCAATGGCTCGAAGTCCAGATGGAGAGCAGTGACAAGTGGTGTCCCTCAAGGGGCCGTACTGGGACCTGTACTGTTTAATATCTTTATCGATGATATAGATAGTGGGATCGAGGGCACCATCAGCAGTTTGCAGGTGACCCTAAGCTGAGTGGTGCTGTCAACATGCCAGAGGGATGGGCTGTCATCCAGAAGGACCTGGACAAGCTGGAGAGGTGGGCCCAGGTGAACCTCGTGAGGTTCCACAAGACCAAGTGCAGGGTCCTGCACCTGGGCCAGAGCAATCCACATCATCAGTCCAGGCTGGGGGATGAGGTGCTAGAAAGCAGCCCTGCAGAAAAGGACTTGGGAGTGCTGGTGGACAAGAAGCTGGCCATGAGCAGGCAGTGTGCGCTTGCAGCCCGGAAGGCCAATCGCACCCTGGGCTGCATCAAAAGAAGGGTGACCAGCAGATCGAGAGAGGTGATTCTGCCCCTCTACTCTGCTCTGCTCACACCTCACCTGCAGTACCGTGTCCAGCTGTGGAGCCCTCAGTACAAGAAGGACATGGACCTGATAGAATGAGTCCAGACGAGGGCCATGAAAATGA
>VWZK01010312.1:100201-135712 GCA_013396935.1 Baryphthengus martii | reverse complement strand
GGTGCCCTTAAACTGACCCACAGGGTGTTCCATCCCATAGACGCCATATTTGGCTGCTGAGGACCCTTGCTCTGGGTCCTTGCTCGGATTCTTCCTCATTCCTTCAACGGCTGGAATCCAAAGAGGACTCTGTCCATTCTACCTTCGATCCTGATCAGTGTTCCTGAATCCAGTACCAGAACCCAGCTCCTGAACATGTTTCCCATCTGCTGCTGGGCCCTGTCTGGGACTTTCCCAGTGCCTGCTCCACAACATCAGTGGTGACGGTGACGTACTTGCCATTGGGGGATTTGGGTTCGATACTGTGTGTGTATTTGTATATATTCCATTTGATTCTTCTTATTATTTTCCATTTTCGTTCAAGCTGTTCTAGTTTCCTTTTCTAATCGCTAGGTCTCTCTCCCTTATTCCTTTCCTCTTTCCCTTTGGGGAGGGAGCGGGGTTAACAGAGAGCGTCTGTTAGGTTCTGGGGCTGCCCTGACCCTAAAGTGCAACAGTGTGTTAGACATAGGCCATGCAGGTAGTGGCAGAGACTATTTCTTTTCTTAATACAGTAGAATCTGGTATTTTAAAGGCTGTATGGACTTTTTCTCTTATGAAATACAAAGGGTGGGGATAGCATCAGAAATGCTGTCAAACAGCACAAGTCTGAAATGTTTGGAGATTTTTCTCCCCTTGCCCCTAAGCTATCCTGTTTAAAATGTGAAACAGAAGCTAGATGGATTTTCTGATTTTTCACCTTGTGATTTCATTCTGTTTGATTGCTGACATCAATGTGATGATTAATTTAACGCTACGAATAAGAAATCTTAAGTTCTTTGCATTATCCTGTTACAATGCTTGTATTTCCTTTATGTTTTTCCTGCTAAAATACATAAGAAAGGTTCTCATTTCTGTCATAAAAGCATCAGAGTACATGCTGTTTGTGCTTCGGCAGAAATTACTTACTCTTGTGGGTCAGGCCTCATTTAAGATAAAACTGATAAGATTGTCATCCTCTGGTTAACTCCAGGTTCTTTCCTTGAGGATGCCTGAATAAACTGCATGGTGTTTATTAAATGTAGATTTTTGTATTTAATTTTGTTTCTTAGTTACAAGGCTTCTCACCTTGTTAGGCAGGATTAATGGGGCAGAGATACTGGGTTGCACAAGCTCCAATGATGCCTCCCGCAGAGTGACAGAATTACGGACAGATCTAATAAAGTGTAACCACCGCTTCAAATTCCGCATCCTTGTTTGTGTCTTGGTTATGCTGTCTGTGCCCTGGCTCCGGGGAGCGCTCTGCCTTTTTATTCCGAGTAGGAAGTGGCAAACTGCTCATGAACATCAGCGATGCACCTCAGCAGTCGCAGAGGCACTTCCCGTGCCGTCTGTAGACAGAACACGTGAAGTCACTAGGTTATTTAAAGAATAGATACTAGGCTTCGGTTCCCATTCCTTTCATTGCAGAGTGTGTGGTTAAATTTTCCTGAATTCCCACAGAAAGAGAGGGTGTAAGTACTAGCATGCCCTCCAACTGCTGCTGCCAAGAAGAGCAGGTACTGACCGTCGGCAGTAACTGGCCGCTGTACAGGTAGATGCAGCCAGGGACGGAAAGTATCAGGAGTGCTGGACGTCTGTGACTCGGGAGCAGAGCGGGATGGTGAGCCTGGGGGATGGAATCAGGAGTTGGTGGTATTTCATGATTTTATTCCTGGGCCTGTTTGCTTTTGGTTTTCATCTTTAGTGCCCTGTCACTGCTTGCCCTGTCTGGGTTTTGTGCCTTTCAGAATGCAAATTGCTGGCCTTGGCTTTAAAAATGCAAACCCGGTAGCAGTCGTGTTCTGCAAAGCTCCTTTCTGAAGGAAGGCTCGTAGCGGCACCTCTCATCTTGCATCCCTTAGGAAACAGGCTGGAATTGCACATATGAATCCATTCTCATTTGCTTTTTTGTGAAGTGTTGTAATGTGACAGCTACCCCAGTTAAATTCCTTCCCTCTGTCCTTTCTGGGCAAGGAAAGATGGCTCCTGCAGCAGCTGCCTCAGTAATGAAAAAATTTGGCTTGGTGGTAGGCATGAGGGAGAAGAAAAGTATTTCCTCCTACTTCCCGTCAGCCTTCTTGAGTTGAGGTGGCACGAAGATAATTATTTCAGTAGTGCCGCCATAGCCTGAAGGAGGTACAGGAAAATAACGACAAATGTGTGTTCCAGGAGCGAACACAATATTTTGAGCCTTTCCATCTCGTGCTCGCATTGTGCGTCCTGTCCGTATAAAAGCTGTTCTTGTTTGTTACTTTCAGAGAGGGCACAAAGTTCCTGCCTTAGGAGTTCACATACGCTCTGTCGTCCCTGCCCCTCCACCGTTTTGCTTAGGGCACTTCTCTTAGGTGAGAATGTGTCATTATCTCAGTTGTACAGGGCGGGAACTGAGCCTGTCTGGTCTAAATGACCTGTCCAGAAGTCTGGCAAGATGGAGGTGTGAATCACTCTGAGTAGGCACTTAGCTGCAAGGGAAGAAATATGGGCAGGAGAGGTTTTTAGCAGCTCCGTTTGTCTGAATAGCAGCGCAGGGTTCACTGCCTGCCCTGCGCACCGTGATGCGCACATGCGCCAGAGCCAAAGTTAGGATATCGCTTCCTCTCTCAAACATGCGGCACATGTCCTTACTTCTTGTTGCTTCTCTTGGAAGAGATTATATTTCCACCGATCTCGAGAGTGGGTTTTGAAGGGTATTTAAACCTGCTGGCCAGCTATCTCACCAACTCCTTGCTCATCAGGTTTGCCTTCGGCAGTGTTTGTGGCTTTTCCTCTTTTCCAGAGATTTCTTTCTGCCATAATCTCTCCCAAATGGAGTTTTTCACTTCTTCCTTTATCTCTCCTTTCTCCTCCTCAGTAGCAGAGGTCTCAGGCTAATGGAGGAAAACCTTACCGTGCTCCCATTTTTGGATTGCACAAACTGAACCTTATTGCAAAGCGGTAGAACTTCAAGTCTTTTTCAAATGGAGCAAATGGTTTTGGTGAAGTCTCCCCTGGAGAAGCCATGAATGAAGCGTGCTGGCTGGCTGTTAGGAAATTAAATGGTGTTACTGCCCAGGAAATACTTCCTAAGATATTGAAAGATTATTCCAGAAGTACTTCCATAGTCACTGTTTTTTTTTTTTCTAGAAGGATCTGGATAATCTGAGGTATATCTGTGAATTATACATTTACGCAGAAGTTAGATTCTCTGATAGAAACAGAGATTTCAGCATGGCCTACAGCCTCTGGTAATTTCCAGATTAGAAGACAGTACAAAATTAGCACCGATCCTGCAGGTGGTAGAAAACAATATTTTACCTTGTTAATAGTGACAATGAGGAGCTGATTTCTCATTCTCTTGCCTTTCCTGAGTTAATGATGAACCCTCCCACAAAATTCTATTTTAGCATTCTTTCCATTTGTTTTACTATCAGGAAAAAAAACCTTGACAGGAAATCTGCTGATGTCTTGTGGAGAAGGTGAGGTCGAGCAGCTGTCGCTGGCTTCAGCCTACGTTTGCTCCATGGTCCATCCGCTCCGCTGGTACCTGTGGGTCTGGCTCAGGCAGAGTGATTTGAACTGCTGTTCTTCTCATTTTGACAAACAGAATCTGTCACAGCTAGAAACACAGTTTCTGCCTAAGACCAAGAAACTAGCACAATTAGAAACAGTTCTGTTTAAAGAGGCCCCCTTGTATGACTGTGTCACCCATTTTCGAAGTGTATCTGCACCATATTTGATTGAGAGGTAGAAGTGGATGATCTGCTTTTGGAAGGCACATGATGATGAAGAAATACAGCTCTAAATAATAATAAGGGAAATTGTTTTTTCCTCTGCTGGCAGCCAGTCTGATGCTAAGTTTGGTTGACATTAAGGTGTCAGAGATTTAACTACTGTCTACCAGAAATATATAAATTATGAAAATTATCATATTTAACAAAAAAAAACCACGAAACATAAACTAATGCTGTGTATAGATATTATATGTAGATAGATAGACAATATTATATGTAGATAGATAGACATAGACTCTGTGTATTTAATTTATATTCTTATTCATTGAATCAAAAAGCATATATTCCATTCCTGCAAGAAATTATGGGACTTTTGTACATAATGCTGCTTTCACAGAAGCATTGTCGAAGTGTATTTGGCCCGTGGTTAGGCTGAACAGGGGGAAGAAAATAATTTACTCCCCAGATTTTGGATTTCAATATTCATTAGTGTTGTCTAATTTCCGCCGTGACCAGTTGGTGTTTTGACTTGGTTGATCCTCTGTAGTTGTTTTGCATTTCTGTTCCATTTGATAGTAGATGCCACATGTTTATAATGAGTTTTTTATAACCTTACGGATAGTCTGTCGGTGTTACTGAAAGCAGTTCTGTGTTGTCCTCCTTATATCTGTAACTGCTGCAGTTTGAACCTCCTTTTGACTGTACAGTGCTTATTAGTGTGTGCATAAATTGTTGGCAGGTTGGTCAAGACGCTCCAGAAGGTCTCTTTAAGCCTTGTGTGTGTCTTTGCTAATCAGTGCGATTGCAAGTTAGTGAGCCTGCACCAATGTGTAAAGCAGGTTTGAGGGAGTATTTCATTTAAATGGACCTTTTGGCTCGCTTCAGTGAAAGATTGTTTTTTATGATTTGAAATTTCTTTAGAATTTTTAACTTCCTAGTACAGTGGCAATTATTCTGTTGAGTGTTCCCAAAGTCAAAAATCACACACCTGCTGTTGTTTCCTCTTTGTGACGTCGTTTTCTAATTGGGCTTTATAGGGGGTTACACTTGTCATTTTTTTCTATAATAAATCTTATTTAACAATATATAATGGCAAAGGGATGACTGCTTAGCACTTAAGATCTTGAAGCAGTGTATCAATTTAATAATTTTCTGCAAAAATGTCCTTGACATTAGCTTAGTTACTGGAGTGTATAAACACAGATGTGAAATTTTATTGTGATATAAACATTCATTTAGAGCTGGCAACTATTTGTAGCCCTATTGCTCTTTGGAAATGTGGTTTGTATGTGAATAAAGGCTGTTTTATTCCACTCTGAGGTGACTTTCCCACAGACTTAAGTAAAGAAGAGTCAAACTCTTCTGAGTTACATTCTTACGGTATTTCACCGTGATGTAATTCTTAAAATATCTATTATATCCTACTTTTTTTTTTTTTTAGCTTTATATTAGGTGTCGTTCCAGTGCTGATCATATTAAATATCCCATTCTTTAATTATATTCAAATTTTGTAATGGAGCAATGCAAGTATAAGGGAGCCTGGCCAGTGAATTGACAGCTTTTGATACTCAGTGTGAAAAGATGAGTGGAGAGATCAATGTGTAAAATGGGTTACTTTTGGAACCAAGGGGAGGATTTCAACAGTACATTAACCAAAAACTAGATTATAAAGATGTAATACGGTTTGGGTTCAGATGCGTATCCTGGATATTACAAACCTTTCAAACAGACGAGGTGAAAAGCCGTCTCTGTGATGGCTTGTCGTGACGGCGTAACCATGGTAATACTGCTGCTGCAAGGTTGATGTAAATTTTGTTCGATATATGCTTAGCTTAGAGAGTAAGACTGCCAAATATTATTTGGGGCTCATGAATCTGTGTAGTTAAAGAAAACATGAGGCGTGGGATAAATGCAGAAAGTATACAAATGCCTCTCCAAGATGCAGCTTTGTGAATGAGCTTCTCCTCCACCTCCAATATCCAATCCCTGTGTCCCGTCAAGTCGAGGAAATCAGAAAGGTTAAGTGTGGAGACAGGTAACAGCTAGCGCAGAACACAACTTTCAGAAGTGCTTGTTTTGATTTGGGGAAGAAAAGATGTTCATTTGTTTCTTGCTTAGTTTCTCCTCTTCGGATAAGCAAATTCTCTGTAATAGCTTTAAACAAGTGCTTCCAGGAATGTGCCGAGCACAGGGGCAGGTGACTGACAGACTTTAAGCTTAATTATTTTTTTAATTAAAACATTTATGATAAGATTCACAATTTTCAAATCTACTTACTTAGGCACTAAAATTTGCTTGTGTATTTTAAATGCTTTTCATTCAAAAGGGAGATTCAAAGGATGTTAGCTCTCACAAATCTTTCCTACTCTTTCCGTAGATGGGTATTAATTATAAATGCAATAACCTACCACAGTCAGTTCTAAAAGTTAACTCTTTAGTACTAATTTGCTTCTAACTAGGTGTTTTAAATAACCATTGTTTTCAACATGAACAGCATTATTTGTGTGCTGAAAATGCGTATCTGTTTGCTGGGGAGTGAAGCCACTGGCTGAACGAGGAATTACGTATTACAGTTTCTTCAGTATCTTTGTCTTCAAGCACAAAAGCCTTTTCAGTTCCCAAAGGTTATGGAATAGTTTGAGTCCCTTGCATTGCTTGAGATACTTTTAATCAAGGTGTTCTTCAACCTCTGCCCTGAGTTTTCTGAACCAGTGAGAATTTCAGATAAAATGCCAAACTCCGGCAGATGTGCTGCCAGTCTCAGATTGCAGTAAAAACATCTACTTTATCTTGGAGCCGAAGCTTCGCACAGGATGGTTTATGGTTCCTTGTTCCTCGCTCGCAGTATCTTGCCCTCTGGCTTCCCCCAGCACTGCGAGCTGCCCAGCAGCAGCAAGCTCTTGACACAGCACAAAAATCAAATGTGCTTTTCCAACAAATATGCAAGTATATATATATAAGGGAATGAAAAGCAGGGTGTCTTTTGCCCCCCAAAATTTCTTGCCTGCTTTCTATGCGGCACATCTGCAGCGACCCTGATCCTTGCAGCCGTGCTCAGAAAGCTTTGGCTCTTGAGTTTTCCCTCTGGCACATTATGCATTTTAATAAAAGGGCTGGGGTTTTTTCAAATCTCCTTGTGAGTTGCATCATTAACCTTGTGTAAAAACAGTAGTATTCTGTAACTATTGTTGTATAGTAAAATATTTACAAAACACAGAATGACTCCTAGGCCAGGATAATACGGTGCTGCTGTATCAGGTTGTGAAGGAAGCCGCTTTGTGTGTAGCCTAGACAGTTTCTTTTGTTACCCTGAAGATCACAGAGTTGGGGTTTTGTACTCTCAGTGCGTATCTATCAATAGTGGTAGTCTTAGGCTAAATCAGAACCTATTATCTGCTATTTGGTTTAATCGTTTTATTTAGAAGGAAGAAATCTGAAGTCCAAGCCTTAAAAAAAGGCTTGTAAAACTCCTTCATTCCACATGTGGTTTACAGCCCAAGCAGTCCTGGATCATAACCAGCTGCTCAGGTTTTAGGCTTAGCTCTGAGACATTTCCAGTGTTGCTGTGATTGCTTGTTGTTTATTCAAAGCTGTATTCCCACTGCAAAAGTGTGTGGATATCAATCAGCCCCATTTGCAATGAAGTCTTTTGTTTTTTTCTTTTTGTTTTGTTTTTTTTTTTGACAGAAGCGGCTTTATTAAGCACACCAATGCTGTGAAATGTTTTTTTTTAAAAAAAAAAAAAAACAAAACCCAAACTATTCGGGGTTTTTTTCAGAAGCATTAATTATTAGTTATTTGCTTTTTCTACAGGAGTTCTCTGGAATCTCTCCTCCTGTGATGCACTGAAAATGCCAATCATCCAGGATGCCCTCGCAGTGTTGACCAATGCAGTGATCATCCCTCACTCTGGATGGGAAAACTCCCCACTCCAAGATGATCATAAAATACAACTCCATTCATCACAGGTGCTGCGCAATGCCACTGGGTGCCTAAGGTGAGGACTGCAAAATTTGTCGTCTTGCTTTGCCTTAAACTGGTATTTCTCATTCTTAGGTATCTGTACAGTAAGTAATTGGGTTGTGTGTTCGCAGAAATGATGACTTTCAGTGCTGTAAACTTAAAGTTGGAAATTAATTAGGAAATGAGCATCAGTCCATTCGAAAAACAATCTCTAGAAACACTGCTGTGGGTTTTCTGTTTTTCCTTTTGTAGTGGCTTTGACCGATCACCTCCTCCAAGGCTGTGCATTACAGATATTTCTCTCCTTGTAGTGTTGTCCTGTTTCCTCAGTTGCTTAAGAGGAGTCAGTATGTTCTCGCTATTACACCCAATTTCATCAGTACAAAAAGTAATGAAGATGCTCACAAAAAGTAACGTGCTTTACAGGTTCCAGATGCCATTGCTAGAGTTGTGATAAACATGTAAAGTAGATTTTTTTGGTCCTCTGTGAAGATGAGAAATGGATTTCAATAAGAGACCAACCCATTTAATGCCGTGCCACTAGAGTACTTAAGTAGATCCTTAACAAGCCAGGCTTGTATATTGTATATTCAAGACCAAGGTGCACTTATATAAATAGGTGCGATATGATCTGTCTGTTCCTAAAAGTCACTGTAGACGTGAGAATGAAAATGACATGAATAAGAAGAGTTTCAGTTCTGACAAAATCTTCCAAAAGTCGTAGACATTCCTGAATTCTAATCCATATGATTTTGTTTTCTTTTAAGCGCTGATGTTTTTTTCTCCTTGTACATCTCAGAGGCATGGAGATTGATTAGTTGGTATTTTTGCACCCATGAGAGGGAAATGTTTAGGTCAATTGTATGTATCAGTAATACAATCTATGTTGTGTGTTGCATCCGGAACAGATATCCATCAAAGAGCTAAATAAAATAAAAAACATTGATAGGAGACAAAGTAAACCAGTACTTTCTCCATATCTTTAGCAAGCGCTTTTTTTTCTTTCTGCTGTTTTATCAAATGAAGTGTCTGTCTTTCTTTCAGAAGTAATATTTGAAAAGCTTAAGGGGGAAAGCAGTACTGATTTTGAAAATAGTTTGGCGGTGTAATTGTGTGGCGTTGCATTCAAGTGGCTAGAAAAAACGTTGCTGGAATCACTGTGACAGATGACATTCCCTAGAGACTTATACCATGTTACACATCTCATGTATTGATGTTTCACCTGTCTCAGTTAAAAATCCGTTACAAATCTGAAGCTTGGTGGTGCCCCTTCTCTGAGCAGACATGTCCGGGATTGATCTCCCTACTCGATAAGCTCTATCTTTCTGTTAATTTTCCCAACTGCTTCTCAGGGACTAAGGTCCATCCCTGATCCTGCAAACCTCAGTTCTTCCTACCTAGTAGTTGTTGGATTCATTGCACATTGATCTTGAAATCTTTTTTTTTTTTTTTTTTTTTTCCTTGTGAGTGTACGTGCACGACCATTTGCAAACTGATGTGAGCTTACTGTAGCCTGCACTCTGGGTCAGCCTGAGGACTTGGGGCCCCGTGAGAATGGTACGTTGCCTGATCTAATACACACTGCTTTGCAGCAAGGCTTACTACCAAGTGCTTGACGATACGCTGTCCTCGCAGAATGGCTTCTGGTCTGCTCATGCAAAATAAGCTCATATCTGCCTGCAAAAGACTGTGCATAGTATAACTCTTGAATCCTTCCTAAGTAGGAAGGAATCCAGCAGCTCCAACGGCTCTCCTGAGCAGGTTGGTCTTCCTCCTAAACCCAGGCCCCTCAACGTAGTATGGCTTTGTAATATCTTTCTGATAGCAAACCCTGCCTGTTTCCCAGCTGCATCTTTTTGTCCTCTCTAATGGCTTCAGATATTTATTTGGCCTTCATCCATCTTCTTTAGATAACTTCATCCCACGCAATCTGTGTGGATGCCCTCTCGCAGAGCCAGAACACTTGAAGAGGGTTGAACCTACTTTTGCTTTACACCAGCGGCAACTTTATTTTCACCTTTCCTACCTTTCCCCAGTCATTGTTGAAAATCTCTCTCTGTGAACAAAATGCCGAATTTGAGTTTGTGCAAGAGCAAAAAGTTTAAGTTGACCTCTGAGATGGTGACTGAATTGTTGTGTTGAATTCATGTAAGATAATGGGGCTGCCAGCTGGAGGAAAGAGAGAATGTCAGGAAAAAAAGAGCTGAGAAAGCTCTGTGGAGATAATTGGAGTAGCGCATGCTCTGTGGAGGGAGCCAGCATTCCTTAAATACCCACCACCCCCAATAAACCAAACAGCTGCTACATGTTCCTTTCGTGACTAGTTACAAGCTTCATATTTCCATTTCAAGATCAAGTGGACAAGGGTTATAATGTAAACCAAGATGTGCTGTGGTTGCTGGCTAAGCTAGTGCTGTGTTTATTTGGTAAATGGGAAGTCCATTGCCATCTTCCATCGGCAAATTGCTGCTAAGACTGGTTGGGTTTTCCACTGCTGTTTTCTTTTTCTCTTTTTGCTGGAGCTGCTTTTTGAAGGGACACTGGTTAATAGTCAGATGCATCAGGATTATCAGTGGCAATGCTGAGTATCAGAGGAAGAGTAGTGGTGTTCAGAATTCTAGACAAAAGTTTCTGAATATGCAACGTTGACAGATTGCAGAGACATCAGATTGTATTATGTAAGGTGTAATGCTAGCGAATATGCCAGGAGGATTTAGGTCTGGGTTTTTTCAGTCTTCTGTGCCTTCAGTTTTCTGATGTCTTCATTGCTGAAAACTTTTAAATAGTATCAGCCAGGTGCTGTAATATAATCCATCCCACGTACAATTGTCATAAGTAGTTTGCAGTGGCCTTTGTATAGGAATAGTGAGATCTTTGGGTTGTATTTTTTCACTACAGTATACAAATTATTATTCTTTCTGATCTACCCTTTCCTCAGTTGCTTGATGAAAGTTTCTTAAGCTTTTTCAACTAAAAAGTTTGTTGTTAATGACAGTCTTTAGTATTCTTACCTGCTTATTCATTACTATTCTTAACCAAGTTCTTAAGTCTGCAACTCCAGCTGAAATCAGTATGAAAACCTACGAAAGACAGAAGCAACCTCAGACCTCCTTTTCCTGGTGTTTTTTTTTTCCCTTAAAGATGTTATTTACCAACTGCGCTTTGCATACTTGCGTGATTTGAAAAAAAGAAAATTGCTTTAATACAATATTGCACTAATAAATTTTACATAGCTTGAATGCTTTGGAACGATTTAGATAATTCAAAGCTCTAAATACAGCATTGCACCTATCACTTATAAATTTAATCTTAATAGTCATCTTTCATAAATTGCCAGACCTCAGTGGGATGTGTTAGAACAATCAATTCACTTGCCTCCCCACTGAGATACTAGCACCTTACCTCATTAAGCTGTGTGAAAGTTTGACTTTTTTTTCCCTTTTGGATTTTAGCTGTTACTGCTTATTTGTGTTAGGGAAGCACTGTGTCTCTGGTTTATAGTTTCTGATTCATTTAGACTTACTAGGGAAAACCAGACGAAACCTGAATTTGGAATCCAAGTTGGTTTTTTTGGGAGGAGAGGGATTTGCAATCCCTGGTCTGGAAATTTAAAAATCGGTAGGAGACACATGGCATAATATTGTCTTACCCTGAAACGTCAAGCTTACTTATCACAAGACTAGATTTCTGTCCAAAACCGTATGAAAAATCCTAGACAGTAATCTCTTCAGGAGCTTCTGTCCTGATGTACATTCTGGAAATTTATTATTTTGTATGAGCTTAAGATGAATTTAATAAATTAATAGACACTCATCTGAGGACTTGAAAGAATTTTAAGAATTCAGTAGTTTAAGATTCTTATCTGATTTTAGCTGCGAAGTCATGAAATGCTGTCTTTTTCTTTCTTCCACGTTCTTAATTTTTCAACATACACTGAAGGTACAGGGGCAGCTGTGAAAATCAAAGATGTGTTATAACATTACCTCCCCTTGTTAGTTGATTAGAAATTGTATGGGAGAGTAATTCAAGTAAGTTTTGTTTATAAAGCCCCATGCCTTTCAAATTTTCCTACTTCATACTTGGATACTTATCAAACCCTTAACAAAATGCTATGAATTATTTTTCAACTGAAAAGATATTTAGTAAGCTCTCAGAGTAGGAAAGCAAAGGGGGGAAGTGCTTTTAAAACATGAATTGAGTATAACTGACCCAGTAGTGTTCCCTGGATACATCAACTTCTGAGGGGAATACATTACCGTGTTAAAAAAAATTGTGTTGACTGTGAGGCCTGAGTATCAAACGTTTTTAACTGCGTTGTGGTTGAATGATGTGCTTTACAGTCATTTACAGCTAGTGTGTTTATCCCACCATCTCATTTCTCATCCAGTTCCTATTCTTGCGAAGATATGGGAGCAACATAAAATATAGAGCACAGGCTGGATTATTCATCATCTGCTTAGTTTCTACAGAGTTGCACACCACATGTTAAACCTCATTTGGTCACAACTAGGATGTCAAATCAGGTTAGAGAGTTCCTAAACTGCAGGTTGTACTGGTCGTACTGCTGTGTCCGTTGTTAAACAAGCACACGGTCTCCTGAGAGGTCTTCTCAGCTTGGGAATTTCTCTGGGACCTGGAGTTGGAAGTGCAGCAGAAAATCTTGCCAAGAAGCTAAAGAAAAGCTTAGATTGTCTGATTTTGTGGAGTTCAATCCTTTTTCACTAAAACTTAAATTCTTATTAAAATTATGTCATTTATGCTCCTGGGTCCCAGCAATGCTAAGCTGTGAAGGAACTGAGGAGCTAATGTCAACTCTCCGTTATTGTGAGGAAACCGAGAAGGATTCCTGACGTGTACTGTACGAATGACTACCAGATAATTTCCAGTTTAACATACATGAGGGTATCTTGATCATGACTTCTACCTCCTGTCTTTACAGGTTAAAGCTGAATGGTATATTGCGTGCTTTAAATATATTAGTTAGGAGTTCTGTATCACTTGTCCACAATGAATTTTGAATAAAACCTCTCTTTAATAAGCTTGATAATACCTCCCAGAGTACCATGCAGGAGGGTAGTTCACAGGAGGGAAAATGAGCTGAACTGCTGGTTTTAGTCTTTTAAAACAAGTAAACTCTTAAGTTGCATTTACCTAATGACAGGCATTTTAATCAATGAGCAGGTGTCTAACTAAGAGCCTGGGTTGTAGAGGCTTTGAGTATTTCTGGACTGTCACTGACTTGCCAGCTCTGAAAATAATTTGTAGTTTTGATGTTGTTGATAATGAGTTTAAGTGTCAAATTTCAGGCACCTCAATTCAAAACTTACAGGAAGACTGCTTTCCTGGGCATGAGCTGTGTAAAATATGTTTTTTAAAAAGACCTAAAACTTTCCCTGGCTCATGGTTAAATGTCTTCCTGGTCTTCTGACCACAAACTAAAATGACAAAAAAGTCACAGGAAATGAGTAAGAGTCAGTCTGCCGTGGAAAAATGTATTTCACCTTTTCAAGAGGCTGAAAGGTCCAGACTAGAAAAAAAGTCACAAACAAATCTGAGCGACCGCAACGATTGTATCCAAGTTAAGCGTAAAGTTACAGAAGTGAATTTCTACAAGATATGAGAGAGAATGTTCCTTACCGAATGCTGCGATTGTTCAGAAGTGTAGCTGAAATGAAAATCTAATATTAAGATTCAGGGAGAGAGGGAGATTTTAGTATGAACAGATCAGTGTCCTCTGCTGCAGTAATATTTTTATTCAGAAGATACTCGAGGGAAAAGTATCATCAGAATTAAATGTGTAGCTGTGTCAGACACTTAAGCACCCCACTTTTTCTTCACAGCGCAGTTACTTGCACTTTGCATATTCATGCACACATTTATAAGGTTTATTCAAGGTCATACTGTATTAATTATAACGATGGTATTCAAATAGCACTCTGAAGTTTAATCCTTCTTCAGCAGCGTTTCTGGTAAAAACATTACTTCAGCCTATCAAATCGGTGTTACAAATTCCACATCGCTCTGGAAGTTCCTTCTGGGCTCAAGTTGTTTGAAATCTCGATCAGAAATTTGGAGTTTAAATTGATATTGTGGTATGCCTTTTGTTTTCTCCTTCGGTCTGAAAAATAGTACAGCAGAATTCCAGACACTCTTTGCTCTCCTGAGCTTTAAAGCATGTCACAAGCTTTGGTGGCATACCTCCTTCCTCCATTGTTTTATCAGATAGGGGACACTGGGCTGCTCTGCCTAAATCTGCCTTCAAAGGCAGAAGGAACTCCCAATGTATTGATTTTGCACTGAGACAGCTAAAAAGTGCTCTGTCAGCATCCATCTTCAAAATAGTATGTAAGCGATCCCTGAGTAAACAGGGATTAACTCATTCGTGTTCCGGTCGGGGTTCACGTTTGAAGGCACATTGGAAATACTGGACTTTTGTGTCACTCTGAAAATTTAGGACCTGGCTGAAATTTAGTTCCCATCCTTCAACTGAGATCTTTTATTCTCTTTAACACGAATATATGAGGGGTGTTTAGGGAAAAAAATCCCAACAGCTTAAGTGAGTGTCATACAGTTATAAATATTTACTTGTTGCTATGACCGGACCATGTACTTCCTGCAGTTCACTAGTTTACTCTTGCTGGAAATTATACACACACACATATAAAAAAAAAAAAAAAAAAAGGATGTGCCCCATTACCTTTGCTTTCATTTTACAGTGTTCTTAGGTGCAGCAATGGTGACAAACTATTAATTGCCGCCTCTTAGGCCGAATTGCTTATGGTGTGCCGTAACCTCGGATTAAGGGTGTGCCAGATACCTCAAGGATGTTTTGAACGACTGTGTTCTCAGCTTTTGGTGGGTTTAATTCCTTTCGGCTTGAATGCCTTTGATTCCTTTCGGGTTGAAGGCAATTGTTTGTTGTGTGACAGGGCTTAGATTCGCAGGGGTTGGGGGAGTGGGTGGCATTTTAGAACAGTTTTCGTTTATGCAGTGGTGAGTGTCAGCTTGGCAGGCGCTGTAATAAAGCACGATCTGAGCCTCGGTGGCCTGCTGGCTTGGCTGGAGCTGACTCCGAGCCCAGCTGCCGATAATGGGCCTCCTTCTCCCTGGCCAGCTGCAGAGCTCGGCATCACAGTGGCACATCTCTTTTCTTTTTGGGAAGAGTCCCCAGGCCTGTGTGGCACCTCGTGCAGTTTAGAATGCATCAGCACGGCCGTGCGGTCACAGCGTGGGGAGCTGAAGAGATGGAGCCAATTCTGTCTCAACTGTCTGGGCCCAGTGGAAAAAAATCACGAGTGCCGCAGGTGCGGGTAGGAACCGGAGTGCATCTCTGTTGTTGCTTTGCTGTCCAAAATCCTGTGTAGTCCTTCTCGAAAAAACAGTCCTTTGAAAAACTGGTCTAGTCCAGCTCCACAGAAAACATTACTCGTCTCAGCATGAGGGAAAAACTGATTGTGACAGTTCTGTAGTGCCACTCATGGTCATGATGACTGGCGGTGGAGGATAGTGTTTTATTAACCCAAGAAAGATGAGAAACAATCAGTTCCACCACAGAGAATAAAATAATGTTAGGTAAGGTTCAGGTTCTTTAGCGCTTGTTGCTTGACTTGTGTATTAACAAGCTTTTCTCCTATTAAAGCATTACTACGCAATATGGAATAGGAACGCGTGAAAACACACAGTGAATGCATAGTGAATGAAAGACAGAGTGTATTTCTGCAGCTTTCCCTCATTATCTTATGATAGGCTGGCTTCAAATCTGAAGAAACTTCCCCTAGGAGTGAGAAGATCATTTGGTCTCCCTGCTCAGTCTGAGGATTTTTAGTAGAGAGATCTGTTTGAAGTACACTGAGCTAACTTCATCCTTCTGTATAAGCCAGCCGGCCTCAGACGGTCAACATTTTATCACCCCCTTTCAGAATGTTTTGGACGTGTGAGCTGTCTCTCTTCAAGCACAAGAGTAATTACTGCCAGCAGCTCAAGTTGAGCCGGTGCTCAAGTCTTGCTGTGAGAAGGCTTTGATGGAATTCTGCGTTTCTGCAAGTTGGTGAGCTACTGAGAGCTCGTTGAGAAACGCTCTCCAGTAATGTCCTTAGCGCTGAAGCCCTAAGGCTTGCAATCCGCACTGACCCACATGGACAAACTTTGCTACTTCTACCTGGTTTGGAATTATTTTCCCTGAAGTAAATAAATAAAACTGCAGCTCTTGGGGAGTGTGGTGGATTAGGCTGCAGACTGCCAAGCCTGCCCAGTTCACAGTCCACTCGTGACATCTGAGCTGAAGACTGAAAAGCAGCATATAATTTCTGGAGGTCATCTTTTGTGAATCTTTGCCCGGTGAGTGTTGAGCCCATGTTCTTATTGTCACTACACATCTCCATAGAGGAATTTTAGTACTCTGTAAGATTATTCCATGAATAGAGAGGACAATTTAGTAAGAACAGTTTGAGAAGGATAAAAGTATATTACTTGCAATGAAATGGATCTCCCCCTTTGGAGTAGCAAAGTGGGCAATTAATTTGGGGGTAAATTGAGACTTTTATAAAAACTGAATTATCGTGCGGTGCCCATCACTAACTCAGTTTCATCAGTTTTATCCAATTTGAATATTTCTCTGGACACGATAAAAACTGGCACTCGCCATCATATGAAGGGAGAGGATTTGCAGCTGGGACAGGGTGCAAGGCAGGGCTGGTTTCCAGCTCTCGCACACCAATGAGTGCGCAGCCTTGCAGGCGCCACCTCGGAAAGGCAACAGCGGGACACGACGAGAGGATTTTCCCATCTTCTGCCAGCAAAGTCTGCGCTAAGTTTCTGTCTAATATGTCAGGCAAAGTGGAAGACTTGCCCCTTTAAAAATGAGCTAAAGCTATGAGAGGGTTCTTTGGTTTAGGGGTTTTTCCTATTGCCTTCCCTAAATTAGCTTCAGGTTGTATTTTCAAGTTCTTTCTTACCGTTGAGGAAGTTTTCTTTAGAAAGCAAAAAACCACATTCTTTAAAAAAAAACCAACCAACCTGTGTGTTACCTGCATCTGCATGTACTATATGAAAACATTTCACATCTGCCTGATAGCATTTGTAGCTAGGATCGCAAACTACCTACGGAGGATTTCCATGACAAAGTACTTCTGAAGTATTCATCCTAGTGTAGCTTTTTTACTTTCACAGCTCATTTCTTTCTGTCAGGTACTCATTTATTGTAGTTAGTTGGTTACAGCTGCATCGTTCTCTCTTGAAGGACGGTACCATTGTTAAATACCTCCTCCTTTTCCCCTGCTGTCATTCATCCATCTTTATATCCAATTTGCTGTGCACAGAAGTATAATACTTGGAAGTGTTTCAAAAGAGATGCTCATGAAAGGGCACAAGGCAAGTATTGTACATATGTAAGTGTGGGTGGGTTTTTTTTTAATCCTGTAATGAAGTTAAAGTACATAATAAAATAGAAGATAAAAATATTTTATTTGCCAAAAAAAAAAAAATATTCACGTGAATGATACATTTTTCTGAACTGAAGTTTTGTGTGATTTACAGTCATGATGTGGAAATGTGTAATTGTTTTCACAGGCACAATGTGTTTGCTTTTTTTGTTTTGTTTTGGCTTTACTTTGTGAGACAACTGGTAATTTTGGTTTTGCCTTCAGTTAGATTATGGAAAAGTGAACTAAAAGAGTCTTTGGGCACTGAATTAATCCCAGATTTCCCAGATTTTATTTTCTTTTTTTTGGACTGCACTTTTTTTTTTTGTGTGTGTGTATGTTTGGATTTTAATCAAGAGAACAGAGATACCCAAAGTTGAGTAGACAGTATCTGCAGGTAGAAGAAATCAGGGAAATCAGTCACCTTTCTCCAATTATAAAAGCAGTTTGTAAGTTGTTCTAGGTGGCTTGCTCACCTAGGCACCCCAATGAAGTACTGGTTGTTCAGAGGCATAGTACTGCTGAATGTCACAGATGACCTGTAAATAGTAAGTTTCTTTTACCATTTGCATCTCCAAATGTGTAGGTTTACATACTTTAAATTCTTTGATACTATTATTATCTATAATTAAAATGTATCATTACTTGCTAAAAAAAAAACCCAGAAAGACACACTACGTGTACGTTGGGGGAGGGCGAATTGTATGTGTTTGTGTAGCTATAAACTTTGTCTTGTCGATACTCTTTGGTCTGAGTAACAACAGTTGGTAGTATTTCTTTAAAGAAAGTGGAAAGCGACTGCATGAACGCAAACATTTTATTCTAGAATCATCACTCCGCATATCATGAAACCCATGGAAGGCATTAACTGATTAATTAACCCCCATAATTCTCTGACATCTCTCTGTCTAGACTGTAATGCACGCGTGTTGCTTCTGCCACGGTTACGTTTTGCTTGACCTTATGGCAGACATACAGTGTAATTACTAAACGGGGGCTAATTTCTGTAAGCAAATGTTAGTTTTTCATACCATGAGCCCTATCATTACGTTTTATTGCTGGTGGATGTGTTACGCACTCAGACGTTCTTCAAGGTCTTGGGTAGGTCATTATTATAAATAAATAAGTAAACTGTAACAATAGAGCGTTTACAAAAGAAAAGTATTGTACTAGAGATGTCTTTTATTTCCTCTCCTCTTATTTCCTCCCCTTTTATTTCCTCTTCCACTTTGCCTTTAATTGATCATGCTTTTGCAAAGTAAATATATCTTACTTTGTATAAGGGTACTCAAATTATTTTCTACTTCCTGCACAGAGAGTTTGAGGGAAATGCAAACCACACCTTGTGTTATCAGATGTAATAGGCAAAAGCAAGTATGCAGGAATGGGAATATATTTAATACTTTAACTGTCATGTACAGGCCTTCATCTACCAAAAAACCTAGAGATAGTTTCCACGCAGTAAAAGTAATTGACTTCCGTTGCTCCTTATAAGCCCAGCTAACCTAATGGCTCCCTTTCTTGAATCAAGTGCAGGAATATGTTGTGAGGGTAATAGTGAAACTATCCATCAGTTTTCTTCTTAGTTTCCTTCCAGGGCTTTCGGGAATGTGACTCTTAGCAAGCATCTAAGCTCATTGATTCCTTTCCTGCTTCAGCATTTCACATTTACTCCTCTCTGTTTAGAGGGCTGTCCTTGTACTGTTTCTTTTGTGAACTGAAGTTCATCTGTTCAGAACAAAACAAATTATTAACCTATCTTACCAATAATAAATCACAAAATCACAGCATGATAGGGATTGGAGGGGACCCCTGAAGATCATCTAGTCCAGCCCCGCCTGCTAGAGCAGATTCACCTAGATCAGGTTGCACAGGATCCATGTCCAAGTGGGTTTCGAATCTCTCCAGAGAAGGAGACCACAGCCTCTCTGGGCAGCCTGTTCCCATGCCTGTTCCCCACCCTCAAAGTAAAGAAACCTTTGTGGAGCTGCTTCTTAACAGAAGGGTGCTCACTGGAGTTTTTCAAACAAAACTCGGTGAGAACTTGGGAACAAACCACCCTGTTGTACAGGAAGACTGGAAATTTCAGCACAAGACTCATTTGAGTAAACAGAAGGCTTCTTGAAGAGACCAGGGAGTGGAAACCAGAGCAGTAAAGGAGTATAAAAAAGCCTTAGTTCTGCACTTGGAGATAAAATGAGGAAGATCAAAGCCCATCCAGAGTTAACTAGGGACAGCAGGGGATTTTATAGGCATATGTATCCTGAAAACAGAAAAAAGTTGAGGAGAATATGAATCCATTGATGCATGAAGAAGAGACATTAGTGATGGGAAAAAGGGTGTGGGGCTCTCAGCAGCATAACATCTCATCTAAATCCTCAAGATGGAGAGGAAAATAGGGCACTGATGTGATCTTTCAGTCTATGCATGCATAAAATTATTTGAACAGCTGATTTTAAACGTGATATAGTTATGGCTTTTGGTTTGTTGAGAAGCTGAGATTTAGGGGATCTCAGACGGAGACCATATATATACTTTGCATTCGCAGAAGCCAATGAATTTTAGCCTAGTCCAGTTACGTGAGCAGGTCTTACGGCATTCAGAATAAAAAACCTTTAACCAAAAGCCCTGCTCAATCTTCAGTGGCTTCAGGAGTGGAAAGAGAAGGAAAATCAAGACCAGTATAGAGAGAGTCAGCTCCCTGGTGAGTTGTCTCGGAGAGCAGCAGAAACAGAGCTGCTCCCCAGGGAGGTGAGAGTGGCTACAACGTGGTCAGGCAACACCCTCAACAACAGCCTCAGCCAGGGGAGCAGAGCTAGGGGCACAGCAACGGCTGCTGTTGGCAATCCAGGGAACATCAGGCGAGATGGCAGGAGGTCAAGCCAGTCCCAAGGCCAAGGCAGGAGATCCAAACAATGAGCCAGAAAGGAGACTGGGACCAGCACTGCCGAAGCATCGCTGGGACAGGCTGCAGGCGCCTGGCTTGGCTGCAGGGAGGTCCTGGGCGGTGGGTACCGGGATGTAAAACTGGCAGATGAGTAGGTAGGTGTGTGAAAAAATGAGGTAAATCAAATAATACGGAAGTGGTAGGAATTACTCTCATAATAATTAATAAATTACAGGCTATTTCTGCCTTCCTCTGTGCAGTGTCCACAAATGAATCACTGTGTGCAAAACAGGCAGGTAGTTTGTCGGTTGTAATCAGGTGAGTCTTCTATAGCCCTCCTGCTCTGGGCAGAAAGATAACTCAAGCACAAGGAACTGGAACGTTGTGACACTTGATTCATGCAGTTACCATCTTGATGGAGTGTCATTTCACTAGAGCCACCTGTTCAGGAGGGGAAAAAAAAAAACCAACAAAACTAGTATTTTGTATTAGTATGTTTATTTCTGCGGGATTTCGCAATGGAAATCGGCTCTGAGCTGGGGAATAAGCACTGAGCTTCCTAAAGTTGTATTAAACAATTTGTGCTCTTTTATACCTAATATAGGAAATTTTACTGTAATTGTGGGAATTGTTTGCACCGTACTGGAGGAAGCTGTGTTGTTAAGTAACTGACAATTAACTGAGAACGGTAAAATAATAATTACAAAATTAGAATGAGTATTTATTCATAAAAGAAGAGGCACCTTTATAAGCTGTAATTATCTTTTTTTGCTAATTTGGTCTCTGACGGGCACACTAAGCATACAAAGGATGAAACTCTTCCCAGGCGTAACACCACTCCAGTCAGAGCTCTGTGCCAGAGGTGAGGTTTGCACACTGCGTGTGTTGTGAAAGCAGATCATGTGGGAGCAGTTCGGGTGGTGCTGAGTGTCTGTCGCTCAGGGAATGCTTATCTGTCAACTGAAGAATAAGCACAACTGCAGAAATCCCTTACTGTAGGAAGAATTATCAAGATTAATAATTGAGGCTGGAAGTTGCCACAGCATCGGTAACTTGGTACTTGAAACCAACCTCTCAACTCTGTCTGACTGTTCAGTTTGCGTAATCCTTCCTCCGCTCTGTCTGTTGGGGGTCAGTCGCGGGTGTTTATCATAGAATCACAGAGTGTCAGGGGGTGGAAGGGACCTCTGGAGATCATCTAGTCAAACCCTCGCTGCCAGAGCAGGATCACCCGGGGCAGGCCACACAGAAACAGACCCAGGCGGGTTTGGAAAGTCTCCAGAGAAGGAGACTCCACCACCTCTCTGGGCAGCCTGTTCCAGTGCTCTGTCACCCTCACACCAAAGAAGGTTCTCGTCATGTTGAGGTGGAACCTCCTGTGTTCCAGCTTGTACCCATTATTCCTTGTCCTATTTCCAGGCACCACAGAAAAGAGACTGGCCCTTTCCACTTGACAGCCGTCCCTCAGATATTTCTAGACATGAATAAGATCCCCTCTCATCCTTCTCTTCTCCAGACTAAACAGTCCCAGTTCTCTCAACCTTTCCTCATAGGAGAGATGTTCAAGTCCATCATCCTTGTAGCTTCTGTTGAACTCTTTCCAATAGATCCCTGTCTCTCTTGAATAGGGGAGCCCAAAACTGGATCCAATATTCCCAGTGTGGTCTCACCAGGGCAGAGTAGAGGGGGAGGAGAACCTCCCTCAACCTGTTGGGAACAATTTTCTTAATGCCCCCCAGGAGCCCATTGGTCCTCTTGGCCACAAGGGCCCGTTGCTGTCCCATGGAGAGCTTATTGTCCATTAGGACTCCAAGGTCTTTCTCCATGGAGCTGCTTTCCAGCAGGATGACCCCTAATCTGTGCTGGTGCCTGCTGTTATTCCTCCCCAGCTGCAGGAACGCTTCACAGATTTGGATTTAGAGCACAAATACGCTCTGCCCCTTGGCCCAAAGAATGTACAGTAGAGGCCCTGTGTAAGGTGAGACTTGGTGGAAATAGGACGCGCAGAAGTGAGATAAAGAGCACAGTGAGTCTGCAGAAACCTTTACTCAGATACAGCCAGCTCCTCCAAAGTGCATTTTGAGGGCGGGGAGGAAGGGTTGGGGGTGGTGTTGGTCCATTCACTGCGTTGGTTCAATTTAAAGGAAGAATCAGGATGAAGCAAACACAGTAACATGCTAAATGTATACATTTGCCTATGAGAGGGTAGAGTACCCGAAGGCAAGTGTCATAGTACATGTTCATGGCAAAGCAACTGACAAAGTTGAGGAGGAGAGCTTGCTCTTCATGCAAGAGTTTCCTGAGCATCTCGAGACACTGAGGGGCACGTTTGAGTTTGGCGTTCAGTTTAACAGGAACGAGTGAATTGAAAAATGAAATCTCTGACAGTAAGTAATCTCTACCCCCTAAGCAATTATTGGGACACTCAACAGTGTAGAGGTCGATCAGAGGTTTATCTCGACAGAGGAGCCAAATTGTCAGACGCTGTCTCTGGGGTACAAGCCGAAGGGATAGAGAGAAGTGCCAGGAGTGCCGGTCGCAGGGAGGGCTTGTTCATCGTTTCGTGTGGCGTGGTCTAGGCAGGGATAAGTAGCGTTGTAGTAGAGTGATTCCCTTCTTTTTTTACAGGTTATTTCAAGCAGCAGTGATGCACAATGACTCATTAGGCTGAAGGGCGTGCTAGAGGGTCAGTTCTTTCATCATCTCTCGGTATGCACATAAAGCTGTTAGGAGGTATGATGAAGTGACATAATCTGAGGTAGGATACACACTCCGGCAATTTTGGGTTAACTGTCATGGAAATAGGGCATGAATATACATGTTTATAGCTGTGCTCAAGGCACATTTAGCCAAAGCATAACAATTATAATTTATTATGCATCACATTTTATTTTTTTTCTTACCATTAGGCAATAATGAGTTGGGGTTTTTTTGTTTTTTTTTACAGGTACTTAGCTTAAAAAATCGTAACACTGTGAAATGTTACCAGTGGGAAACGGCATAGATACCTTGACATTTCTAATGGAGTTAACGCGTAAAATTAAGAAAACGAATAGGAGAGATTGTTCTGGACATAGAAAAATACAGTTTCACGGGAACAGTATCATATCATGAACTATGTGACTAGAAAGAGATAACATGAACAAATAATACATGAATTTTGAGATGCCTAACTGAAAATTGTGAAGGAAGTTCTGGTAACAGAGAGCACGTGAATAACGGCAGTGAAACAAACGGTGGAACTAATATGCTAGTAACTAGCCTAAAGTCTAAACTAAGAGTGAGGAGAAGTGAGGAGAAAGGCAGCTTTTCTCAGGATGTTTAATTTGGCAGAGGAGAAGGGCCCCACTCGGGTTTGGAGAGAATCTCCAGCCGGAGCAATGTCCGTAGCAGTCAGTTCCCTGAGAGTGTCAGAATCCCCACAGCTGAAGAGAATGTGACTTCTGCTTTTCTATACTGTGCTAGAACTTCATTTCTTTCATTCAGAGTAGTATTTCATACTTTCTGATATTCTAATGAATGTTCTGCTATGTAGCTTCTTATCCTCCGTATTAAAATTCCTAAGTAGCTAATCAGAATGAAACGAACCTAATAATCTAATGAACTGATTGGCGTTGTAATTAGTTGTGCTCATCTGATTAGTCAACAACCAAAGCTGATCAACCATCCTTTCTTCTCAAGAGTCTGCACTGATAATGTTTTTTTCAAGACTGTAAAATACATGCAGGAAGGCACTTCAGCCTCAGATGTGACAGGGAGGTTGCTTTGAAGGTTGAGGGAATAATTTTACTTAAAACAATCACAATCCTATTTGTTTGTTCCTCCAGGTTGATAGCATTGCTTATGGCAAGTCATATATTTTTTTTCTGGAACCTAATCTTTATTCATAGGATTTTCAGACCGGTAACTCAGCTAAATATAACTACTTATGTTGTTTATTGTCTGATTTTGGTGATGATCTGTTTCACTTGATTCTCTAACCAAAGCAAAAGAACTGTGTAACTTTCCAATATCTGAAGTTTCCTAGAAAGGATAACTTCTGCATTCCACAGGATTCAGGATATTGTCCTTCCTGTATCTGTCCTTTCTTACATCACTTCAGTCCATAGCAGAAATGTTGTGTACACTAGATACTAAACATGCTTTCTCTTTTTTATCGTGAAGCCCTGAGGAGGACCCATCTCAACTTCATCTTTGCTAAATACAGATCGTTTGTTCTCAACAGTTCTCCTACAGGACTGCAGTGAGGTCTGCACTCTGCAAACCTGTAGGTGGTACAGTAAAGGTCATACTGCTTAATGTGACCTCAGCATGCTCAAGGAGAGCAGGTGCCTCTGTAGGTACTTCAATTCTGTCTTTGAGATTTGTAGAACTGCCACAAGGAGTAATGTCAGCAGCTTGCTAAATATTCCCCATATGCAGAGGGGACACATGTCTCAGGACACTGGCTTTCTGGATGATCTTTCCATAGATTTCAGTGTCCCTCCCCCAAATAAGGCAGGTGAACTTGGTTATCCTAGAGTCTTAAGGATATTCCTCGAAACCTCCCACAGTTTGTATGAATGTGTGGAAAATGATCCTAAAGGAGAAAGAAATTACTTGGCACCACCCATCTTTCCCTACCTCAAATCCCACCAGTTATATTGAATGACTAAGGTGCCAGTGTAGAGAGACACCACTTAGGTATGTTTGGAGGATCATGTTTGCTGTTAGTTATCAGGTGATGATATGATATCTGTGACACATCTTCCCATAAAACTGAAGCTGGATTACTGTAGTTCTCTTTCTGTTCCTAGATTACTAGAAAAATCCGTCTGCCATTTGTTCAGAAAAGAGCAGTTTGAAAAGCCATGAGTCTTGAGCTCGTGTTCCCGACTGCCTATTCTTGGGGTTCCTCTCCTGAGAAGAAGCTGTTTACTGTCGCTGGTTTTGGAGGTCTGAGTGGGACCTTCTGACCAAGCTGAGAGTCCTTCTTCTGTATTCTTGGTATTCCTATGTGACTGGATTCCATCAGAAGTTAATTTTGCTGCTTTATGGGGGTCTAAAGAACTCCTTGTCCTGTTAGATTCAAAATGTCAGCCTCTCATATACACTGTGAATAGAGTTTTCACAAGGAATCAAAGTTTGCCAGGCAATCATGGTTTTACTGGGCTGCCCTTACATTATTTTTTTTTGCTGTAAACCTGTGCATTGTTATCTCCACATCTCTTTAAAAATCCAGAAGACATGGTTTCACCTGTTTGGAGACTGACACCGGAGAAATACATGCTTACTTAGCAGGACGTTTTGCCGACAGTAGATACTACTAATGCTCCAATTTAAGGTTTGCACAGTGACCTGTAAATTCACAGTGACAAATCATGCCTTACTCGCTGTCACACTGACAGCTACGACATGTTCATGTTAACAATGAGAAAGCAGAAAATTAAGGTGGTCGCGTGTTTTCTTTGACAGCTCACGTCATCTGGAACTTGCTGCTTTTTCACAGAACTCCACAGCCTGAACATGGTGATGTTAGAGACCTTCTGTGAAGGGTCTCAGTTAACAGCCTTCAATGGGAACAGTTAGATAATGGGATGTGTTTCTTTTTAAATAATCAAAGTATTATTTCTGCCAAAATGTTGATGCAGGGCTTGAATTTGTCTCGAACTTTAAACTATTTCCAATGTAAATACATACACCAAAGCTGAGGAGGGCTGTGGTAGCTATGAGTCATTGCAGAAACTAGACGGAGGCTCTGAAAAGGAAAGGAAAAGCAGTCATGGGAATTTGGTATATTCACCTCTCGATTACAGAAACAACCGGAGCATAATGGAGAGGGATGACAAACAGAAGAACTGAACTCGACAGCTCCTCCACACAGGGCAAAGAAACGCCTTGTCTGTGCAGGATGTGCCCCCAGTGTGTCTGCGTCGCTTTGTGTAAAGGCCTCGTGTTCTTGCTTTAGCTGGAAATGCATGAGGCAGGCGGCTCGCAGCTCAGGGACCGCAGGGTTGGCCACGCGGCTGCTTTGGTGAGGAGCTACTTTCTGGTGAAGCTGAAGGGGAGCTGGAAGGCTGCTGGTCTCTGCATGCTCTGCCGAGTCCAGGTGACCTGCATTGGGCCACGCTAGAGAGAAGGAGAAATCACCTCAGTGGAAAGATGAGGGAGAATGTGCGTCTCTCTTTCTACCAATGTCTAAACCTGTGTGTTTTGAAAGATTGCACTTGGTATATGTGACTGCAGAAAGTGAGTAAGTCTGGACACTTGATGTTAGTACAGACTGTTACATCTAGTTCTGTTTAAAAGGATTTCAGCATTTTTTGTTTGGTTTTTCTCATAGTGGTAGAAGGAAGGGTGGTGTGCTGAGAACGCTTCCTCAGTATCCTCCGACTGTTATTCTTTCATGGCTGGACACAACTCTCTGTCTCTCTCTTCATTTTCCTGCAGGATAGTAGAGGAGGATTTCAGATTTTTAAAGTCCACTAATCCTCCTTGTCCTCACTGCTCACCCCACAGTATGCTTTCCAGATCCATGATTCTGCTTTTCCGATACATGCTGCCCTTACAGAATTTCCGGTGGAGCTGTTGCCTTCAGTAAGCAGACAGTCTACTCAAAATACCCTTCAGGCAAAGTTCCCAGCCCTGCAAATACAGGGCACAGGCACTGTTTTGGGAAAACCATGCTCTGTAATTTTGCCTTGTGATCTCTGTCACCCAAAGGGAAGTCAGAAGGTTTCCATCGCTAAAGGGAGAGCCAATGGAAGACTTTTTCCAGTTCTTGCTTTCCACAGATTCCAGTTGCTGGAGGTTTCCCCATGAACTGGGGGGAAATCCTTCATCTGCTGCTGGAACAGGTATGGGATTGAGGGACCAGAAGAACAAGACAACACAAAATTCACAAGCCGTTGTGAAGGGCACACATCTGATGTGTAATATGGAGTGAGCTGGAGAACCCCAAGGAGAGCAGAAGGCATGAATGTGTGTGCTGGGCAGATAAAGGCATTCCTTACGGTGCTCCTGGGCTGTGTGGTTTTCGTCAGGGTGTCTGCAAAGGTGAAGGGAGCAGTATTGAATTAATTGGAGCTGCTTGTGTGTGAGGGAGCAGAACTAATTAGGCCTGTGCAGGGATGCAAGATGGAAAATCGTGTGTGTTTAAGGAGCAGAATCAATTAGGAACCTGCACTGGAGCAGCTGGGGGATTGTCCAGTTACAAGATTATTTGATTAGGAAAACTCTGTGGTGCTTTGGGAGAACAGAAATACTTTTTTCTTTTAGATGATAGGCAGAACAGGATGAAGTAGGTAAAGCAAAGAACTGAAAGGAATTTTATCCTACCTCCCACCTTCCTCCATCTAAAATTCATTCCCCCATCCCTGGTTGCTCATCCTTTTTCCATCTTTGAAGCAAAGGTGATTGAAAATGGTCTAAAAGGAAGGTGCTTTTGCCTTCTTCCCAAAAGAAAGGGCCAATTCCCTGCCTTCCATTTCCATATGTTGGCACTAAATACATAGGGCCGGTGCGCTCCTTTCTTCTCTAGAGAGAGGAGATCCAGATAAGCCACCTCAGCAGTGTTGTCTTCCCCTGCCAAAGGAGATGGTGAAAAGTTTTACCCTGTTCCTGAGCCTGCCAGTTCACCTATTTCTAAATCAAAACTGCTGTGCAAATTTGAATTCAAATTTTCTCAGGGAGACTTGATATTAGTGTCTATAGATTCTGTTTATATATGTTGATTGGTACATATTTGTTGCTTTGCATATCAATTAATTTGAAATTTATGACACGTTATGTTACGCAGTTGTTTGGGGTTTTTTAATTGTGGTTTTGTATATGTGTTCAGAATGCCCTCTGGCCCTGGCTAAATAATAGCACAGCTAAATAATAAGCTGATGTCTTATATTTTGCAATGTAAAACAACTTGCGAGGAACCACCTAAAGAGAAGATTGATGCATTAATGTTCTCTCAAAATGAGAGAGAAAAGGAAGTACTCACGTAAAATGAGACGTGAGCAATACCAGGTGTTTGGTGTTACGCTTTGATAATATTTTTCTCTCGGGTTAAGAGCCCTAACTGTGGGGCTCTTCAGCTCCTAGAGTTCTTTGGCAAATCCTTTAGACTTTTTAAAGCCTGATTTATATGTACATTTTAAAAGCGCTTTCTCACTACTATAAAACCTACTTTAAAAAAAAATAAAGACAAATGATCAGCCCTTCTCCACATTTTAGTAGTACACATTTTTGCTGTGACTCTTCCAGCTGAGGTGGGTGCATGCTCCTTGGCCTCTCAGCCCCTTCTTGTGGAAAGCCTGATGACTTCCAGTTCTTGCCTACCATGTTACATTTCCCAAGCTCATTCACAGCTGTCTTCATTATTCACAGCTCTGAACTGATGAAAGGAGCAAAGAAAACAAGTGTTTTTATCTCTATGGTAATTGTGAGAAGGTTTCAGGAGACGAGGTGGTGACCCTTGCCGTTGCCTTGCAGGAATGTCAGCTCTGCTGGAGAGGAGGCCCGCAGAAGAATGAGGGAGTGTGATGGCCTGACGGATGCATTGCTGTACGTCATCCAGTCTGCTCTGGGGAGCAGTGAAATTGATAGTAAGGTTTGTCATCTTTATCGTTTCGGGAGCGAGAAATCTAGGCATTTGTGGTACGTCAGGACTGTAAAGTGACAGGAGTGGGGTTTTTTTTCAAATGCATTGTGAGGGATACCTTAGCAAAACATAACTGAGCCCGTCTTTTCTTTCTGTTGAGATGGGTATTTTTGTGTGCTGAGTATTGGACTTGTGTCTGCCTGTGTAGTGTCCACAGGTAAGCATGTCATCCTCTCAGGTTCTCTTGATCACTTTTTACCTTGGCTTCTGTTTCGCATGGGGCTCCACCCTGAAATTGAGAATGACAATAAAAAACTCTGGGAAAAATATTGTCCAAAGTACTGATTCCTTTCCATAAAAATGTCTAAATCTCTTTAAGCTGTGGTTACCTGGGGAGAACTCAGAAATGAGAGAAATTGTGCTGGGAAAATGTATGTGCAAAGATGGATGGTATTTCTTTTGCCTTGTACACAGGGAGAGCAAGGGAAGGATTTTAACATTTTTCTGCTTTTGTTTTCTCTTGTGTTGTTTGGTTTTTTTTGTCACACTTTTCAGACCGTTGAAAACTGTGTGTGCATTTTGAGGAACCTCTCATACAGGCTAGCTGCAGAAACATCTCAGGGACAGCAGATGGGAACGGATGAACTTGATGGATTACTCTGTGGTGATGCCAATGGAAAAGATGCAGAGAGTTCAGGGTGCTGGGGAAAGAAAAAGAAGAAAAAGAAATCACAAGATCAGGTAATGAAGGCTACTTGACGCTGCTTTGTGAGTTGTCAAAGTGCTCATCATTTAAAATATAAGCAATTAATGCACTGTATTAGAAAAAAAAGTATGTGATGCCTTTGTTAATTAGCTGAGAGCTTAAAGCAGAGTGTGGCTCTGGTATCACGAAATGTGTTTGCTGGAGAAAGTTGCATGGTACATGGTAGGACCTGGAAACTGTAGCTGTGGGTCCACTCTGAATACCAAAAAAATACTGTAAAATGCTCAGTCTATTCAAGGAAGCCATTTATAATGTAAAGTGTTAAGTCTTAACATTGAGGTGGAATCTGCATGTACTTAACGCTGTACTTCCAGCCACATCTGTGTAGGAGAGGCCTTAATGCAAGCAAACATCAGCCTTGTATTTGTGTACTTATTTGCTTCGGAGTTAGTCTTGCACTCTGTCTCTACGTGTTCAGAGCAAACTGTACAGGACTGAATCAAGCAATACGAGTGTACGTTAAAAAAGCGTGCACATTTTGGTATATCTAACGTCATTACCAAATGACTTAAGAGTTTCCTGAAGTTATTTGAGGTGCTGCGAGTGTTTATTGTAGGTAAGTTGACTTTCAAAGTGTATTTATCTGCTTGTTTTACCATTAACGCCTTAAAATTTGGTCGATGCTGACAGCGATATTACGGAGAAAGGCGGCGTCGCGTCAGTGCACACACTAAGTAGCAACGAGAACGGCTACTGATTTATGGACTTTCTCAAATGACTTGCGCTGCCAGCAGGTAGTTCTCCATCTCTTCCTAGACTTAGTCTTTTCCACTGCCATTTATTTCTGTTCGGGTTGCTCAAAGAAAATAGTCATTGGTGTAACCAATTAGGCACACAAGGTATTTGAATAGATGATGTAAACCAGTATTGATCATATCTCTGATGTCATAAAGGCAGATTGTGGTACTGTGGGAAGGTTTTATGTACGTTAACTGACTAAGATTCAGGTACCAAAAAAATGCAACAGTTGTATGGTATAACTTTAATTTCACCTACTCTTGTAGTTAAAACCAGCAGTCATCAGATAGCTTTAATCTATTAGAGCCTTGTGTTGAGATTCCTGTATGAGGCTACAGTGAGGTTAAAAGTGCCAAAGGAAACTGATTTTATTCCATGAAGCAGTCGTCAGCCCTGTTCCCACGTGCTACTCTTGCAGTTATTCCAAGCGCAGGAGCAAAAATAACATCTCTGGGTAGGAACGGGTCGTGCTGCGGGTCGCCTTGCTCTTTGGACGCTCTGTTTACCAACACGTGGGCGTGTGCGCACGTGCTGTATAAAGTCTTCTTTGATTCTTCTTTTTGTATTCCTTCTGTGATTTCTAGATCTCTGGTTCATGCTTTTAACTCTGTACCACTGACTGTTTCAATGTTCCTGTCAGGATTCTCTGTACTTTAAACGTTCCCTGTGAAAGGTCTTTCTCCTCCTGCAGGCCAAGGAGCTAATCTCTTTTGGCTGATTTCCTTCACAATATACATTCTTCTGCCTGCTGTTTTGTCTGCTTGTGCGAGCGTTCTCTAGCAGCATGCAGCATGATAAAGATCAGCTTGTGATTGTCTAATTGAAAGGCTTACTTTTCTTTGGATTTTAATAATGATATTAAAACACATACTTTCAGGTTTATATTCACTAGACTTTCCTACAGCATGCTTGCTAAACGGGCGGTAAATTCTTCTGAAGTAGCAGATTTAAGGCAGTAAAATTTCAAAAAGAATTAGAAAATCAAGCTATCAGGTATGTCTTTTCATGTGGTAGACTACTATTTTAACAAGTGTATTTCGTCATCTACTGAGCCGTACCAAATTAGTAAGCACAGAAACAGAGAAATGGCAGCAGCTCCTGGGTTAAGATAATAATCTAAACTGAGATTAGGGATGAGGGGCTGTGTTGCCACTATGTTCCGACCAGAAGGATGTTACACTTATTGCTTCCTTGCCTTGCGCAAGGTGTTTATGTGAAGTGGTGATTTGCAAGAAATCAACTATCTCGAGCAGTTCCTGGGTCTGATTTTAAGCAAAGACAAAATGCACAAATAGAATTAAAGTATTTTTTTTTGTTAGCTAAGTGTAATAGTATTACAAAGTTGAATAAGTGCATTGACAATCGTTTTAAGAATGTAGTATGTGTTCTGCAGTATACTTTAGATTTAGTCATAGCTCCGATTAATAATAAGGGTTCAAGACATTGGAATGTTTTGAAAGCATTCCTGACACCTCGTTGCATCAACGAGGTGTTGTAAACGTTGTTGCATCAAACTGATGCTTTTTATTTCTGCAATAAACTGTATCCAAAAACTGCCCAGTTTTGTTGGGACTACATGTTGCTGGACCACAGCAGCTCTGCCCTCTCCCATCTGCTCCTGTATTCTCTGTGTCAGGAGACGCTTTCACTTATATCCACCACCTTTCTTCAGGCCTGGATGTCCCAACTGAAATTTAACTTCATTTAAACGGTGGCATTCCTGCCTCCCGTGTATCAACTGCATGGATTCCCATCACGTCTAAAACAGGCTCTGGGATTGTGATGAATTTTTGTTGCTTACCATCAGGTTTCTGCTCTGGACAGCGTTGGCTAACGCATCTCTTATCTAAAGGTTTCCAGAAGAGGTTCTTGACCTAACCTGCCTAGGGACAGCTGGCACAGGCTGCCGCAGCCGCTGAGATACACAGGGGGAGAAATCATTTTTCTCTTCAGGTTTACAGGTCTTTGGCATTTCAAAAACTGCTTGTGATGAGCACTGTGTAATTGCTGGTATAAATTCTGTCACTGCAGAGAGCGTATCCGCAGCGTTACCAGACTGTCTCAAACATCTAGGATTATTGGAGAGAGATCAAGATGATTTTAGTCATAGGTTTGTTTGAGGTTTCTTCCTATATTTTCTTTTCTTAGTAGTGGTGTTTTGCACAGACTGAGGGAAAGGAAGGTATTTGTGTTTCATAAATGAAAATCAAACGCCGTTGTTTCGTTACCACAAGAAAACCTATCATCGTGTGATACTCCTTAATAACAAACCCCACCAACTTGAGGTTGTTAGTACAAAAACCAAAATGTGGAGAGCGCACTCCTCTTACCGAGTCGAAGCCTTCCCTGGTATTCAGTGCAATCACACTATAAACATGGATTTGCTGTCATTAAAATGAGAAAGAAGGTGGCAGATAATCTGCTATGCAGCACAGGGGAGCATCTCAGTGAGTGATCTTGTTCTGCTCTCAAAGTTCCTTACTAATGCAAGAACTTTGTAAACTTCATTAAAATACTCTTACTCTCCAAAGTCCGTTGTTCTTAGCGATCTTCGTATTTGGCTTGCTGCGATTCTTCTTGACTGTCATCCTTCCTTTGCACCAGTTTCAGGAAATTGGAGATTTGTGTCGGCCGCCTAACAGTTTGTCAGCTTCAACCACAATGCGTCTGGGTAGTTTCAGCTGAAGGAGGGAAGCCTGGAATGAATATTTGCTTATGACGTTTTTCTTCCTTAGCATAAGCTGGCAAGAGTGCTTGCGTGCAGTCATCCTCTTTCAAAGGCACCTACTACATCCACAGCCTATCTCAAATCGATCTTACTCATCACTCCTGATGATCTGCAACAATACAGCAACCACTCCAGTAACTCAGTGGGCAGGGTTGTTTAGCACACTTCCTCGGTTTCGTAATACTGAGCAAGGGGAACTACAAAGCAACTTTTGCTCTGTAAGAAATGGACCGTAGTATCGTTTAGGGGAAATATTTTTTTGCTCAGGAAATTGCAGTTTATATTTATGAAATACAAAATAAATGGATGAAGATCAGGAAAATCTCCTTTTTATCTGGCTTTTATATGTACCAACACCGCGTGAACACCTACACGTCTCTGTTTATATCAGCTGTTTTTCAGGAGTCCTTGGGATTGTAAGAGTGTAAATATCCAAGTTTAAAAAAAAGTAAGTTCTATGCACAAAAAATGTGTTGGGTAGTTCTGAGAACTTTTGATACATTATATGTATTTTGGCCCTGAAATAATACAGTAAATATCATGTGCAAACACTATTCAGTTGCATAATGCTTCTGTAATTTATGCAAATTGGAATGAGATGGACGAAGACCTGAATTTGTGCCCTTGGACATCATAAGCCATTCGTTAGTGGACTTGCTAAGGTACAAGGGCTGTATCTGGTATGAGGTCAGATTTGACCTGTAAGAGATGTTTCTCATTTGTTTTCCAAAAAATTCTGACAGCGCAAATGATTCAGTTCTGGAAGTTAAAATAAGAAACAGGTTTTAATGTATTTTTTATGAGCTGACAAGAAGTCATTTCTGGCAAGGATAGTGATTTATAGGGAGAAAAAAAGAACTGAGCCACATGCAATGAAATCAACCTATTGGTTTAAAGGCAAGAAATGTATTAAAAAATTCAGCGGCAGAGCCCTACGACACTGTCATTTACAAGGGTTGTTTCTCTAGAAGGCAATTTTCTTGTAGTTTCTCAGCCATCGCTGGGTGTTGCTGTGCCAGTTCTTCAGAACTGTGACAACTTGTGTCCAGTGCAATCAGTTCCATATTTGAGCAGTGTATTGGGTTTGGCTGAGCCGGAGTTCACGTTCCCCGGAGCAGCTCTTATGGTGCTGGGAGGCAGATCAGACGCCGGTGTTGCGGCTGCTGCTGAGCAGCGCTCGCCCAGCACCAAGGCTGCCTTTCCAGCACCTTCCTTCCTCCTCACTCCATGAGATGGGGTGGGCAAGATCTTGGGAGGGGACACAGTCAGGACAGCTGACCCAAACGGACCCAAGGGATATTCCACACCCTGTGATGTCAGCTCAAGTATAAAAGGGAGAGAAAGGAGGAGGGGGTTGGGGTCATCTGTTTGTGAAGACGCTTGTCCTCCCAGCAACCGCTACGCGTACCAGAGCCCTGCTTCCCGGGAAAGGCCAGACATCGCCTGCTGATGGGAAGTAGGGAATAAGATCTTGTTTTGCTTCGCTTTGTGCGCACGGGGCTTGCTTTTTTTGCTTTTTTCCTATCAAACTGCCTTTCTCATACCCTACGGGCTCTCTCCATCTTATTCTCTCTCCCCTTGTGGTGCTGAAGGAAGGTGGGGGGGAGTGATAGAGCGACTTGGTGGGTACCTGGCGCTCAGCCAAGGTCAACCCACCACAGTTTCTTTTGGCACCTAACGTGAGGCACGACAACAGCAGTGTTCTCTTAAGTGGGCTTCGGCTCCAGTAGTTACTAGTGGCAAGCTCCTGTGCCAGTCACAGAGTTTGTTTGCTTATACCTATCTTTGTTTTGCTGAGCTGAGGAACACGCTGACTCTCTGCTTTGCATTTCTGTTAGTAGCTTTAGTCTGCTGGGCGAGCTATTTTTTTTTCAGGAGGATGAACAAACTTGGAAATGTGCTGGCACAAATAATAACAATGATGTGCCTTACCCTAACCTTTTTGACTTTACTGTGCTGGGGGAGCTCTCATGTGGAGAAGATGAAAGAGTACATCTCCCTCTCCTTACTGGGGACCAACATGGGTGATGTTGTTGTGCAGGCTCCCGACATCCTTGCCCATCCCTATGTGAACTGTTTAGTTAATACTGTCATCCTTCTGTGAGTTGTTGGGGGTCTGGTCTCATGTTGGCCTAAGAGAAGACAATGTTTTGGTGGGACAACACCAAAACATGTCCTGAGGTGGCCCATCCCTGGGTGGCAGGGAGTATGGAAGTATTTGGGTAGGTTCCTAGGACGGCTGACACCTCCCATAACCTGGGACTTTACCCTCGAAGAAACAAGAAACCCTGTTGAATTGACCCATCACTGAATAGAAGGGTGCCTTGCTTACCCCGATGAAAACCAGCAGCTTCTAGCCTTGTACTGGGGCCTGACTTGTGCCTGCTGAGCCACAATCCAACGCTTTTAGAAGACTGTGGCCAAGGCAGGGACCCAAACTACCTCTGAGGACAGCCCAGTTGAGATAGGGACCCAAACAACATCATCAACAATAGCCCCAGTAGTGAAAAAAAAAACAGTGGACGAGGAGAACAACAGGTCCATATCCTCGATTAGTGAGGGATGGAGAGGAAGAAGAGGAGAGGCTTGATCAAGAAGCTGATCCCTCAACAAAGAGAGAGGAGGAAAGAGTGACAGAACTCAAGCAGGAGGCAGAAACTACCCGGTCCCTGACATCATCAGAACTCTGAGATATGAGGAAAGATTA
>VWZK01010312.1:46477-99527 GCA_013396935.1 Baryphthengus martii | reverse complement strand
AGAGGAGATTTTAAGGATCTGAAAGGTTACCGGTGGGCCTTTGGCATAGCGGCCTTGGAGATGGAGAGAATCAAACAATTGTCTACTCTGCCTGGTCTTTCAGAGGATCCCTCTGTGGTGGGGCTGATGAAGGTTGAGGAGCAGCAGGTGCCAATTGCTACTGTGACGATACACCGGCAGCAATATCACACTAACAGAGATTCCCTGACCCCCATTCAGAAGCTGATCCATCAACTAGAAAGCCAAGGGGTGATCAGCAAAACCCGCTCACCCTTCACCAGCCCAATATGGCCAGTACAAAAGTCTAACGGAGAATGGAGATTGACAGTGGACTGCCGTGGCCTGAATGAAGTTCCGCCGATGCTGAGCGCTGCTGTGGCAGACATACTGGAGATTCAGGATGAACTGGAGTCGAAGGCCGCCCAGTGGTATGCCACCAGTGAAGTTGCCAACGCGTTTTCTCCATTCCTGTAGCTTTCTGGTTTTCAGTGACTGCTCATGTATTGGATGATAGCCTCGCTAGCTCTGCACTTTGGTCTTTGCTCTGCGCTAATTTAGAATAAGATAGTGGCTTGCGTTGTCAGTGGTAGTAATCTAGCAAAAACTTGTTAAAATTATGTTAGTTGTTATTAGGTAAGGCTTGATTGATTTAGTTTTAAGTTACCTTAAATAAAATGATGATTGATACTTCCTGAAAATGAGAGATTCTAGGTCTTACCCAGTGCAGGTATTGTTGTGCTGTTTGACTTAGAACTACTTAAATTAACTTTTGCAGATCTAAACAAGGAATTAATTTGGCTTGTGCTCTCTATGTCTAGTCGATGTTTAATGTTATGATACGTGTTTTTAATCTCCATAATCACAGTAAGGTCTAACCCAAGGCATTAAAAGTCTTACTTTGGATTATATCATACAATCTGGACATGTCAAAGGTGCTAAAAAAAGAGATTTTATTAAAAAGTCGAGGCTTGTTCCTAACAGTGCTATTCAGGCTATGAATTTTCTCAATCCCTTTATCTGTAGAGAGCAAAGTAAAATTTGCATTACATATATAGATAAAAACCACATTTAAAATTTTGTTACACATGCATTCCACACTTTGTTTAAAAAAGAAAAAAAGAACTAATCCTTGCATTTTTTTTTTCTTTTATGTTTCGTGCTTAGATGCAAGTATTGTGCATTTCACTGGAGAGAAGAATCACTGCTCTCTTGGAATAAAGTTTCTTTTTCTGTTAAGAGCGAGGTTTGTGCAATAACCTCCTTGTTTCCCAGGTTTTAATGCTGCCCATTTTGGATATTACACTAGGGTTATTTCTGTGGCAGAACTCTGTATGTAATCAAAGAGTCTGCTGAGTTCTACCAACTGCCTCAGAGTTTCAGAGTGCGTGTCTGGCTGCTTGTATGTGACCATACATGTCCAGCACTTGCACACTGAGAAGCCAGAAGAAGTTGTGCAGCTGACGAGGACTTGTCACACTTGGACCTTTCAGGGGTTGGAGGTCTCATGACCTTGAACAATTTAGTTTTCCACAGTAGCGGTTTGTGGAAAAGGAAAGTATCTTCTCACACAAGTTCTAGGTTTTCCTCTTAAGATATGGTCATGTTCACTGGGCTTCTCTTCCCACTCAAAAGAAATAAATGCAGTGAAAACTGGGTTTGTTATGTCAGCCAGCTAAGCCACTGTGATTTCTGCCAATGCTACAGCTCTTCTGTGAGGAGTGTTGAGTAGGAAGTTTGGTTTCTCTATGAAGAATCACATGATAGGCTAAAATTGAAAACGTCTGCTGTGGGTGGACGCCTTTGTGCACACGTGGGTAGATGTTACAGCTTCGACCGAGGCAGTTTTCAAGTATTTCACTGTATCTTGCTGACAATCTGATTTTTACTTCCCCACAGTGGGATGGCGTAGGACCTCTCCCAGACTGTGCAGAACCACCCAAAGGAATCCAGATGCTGTGGCACCCTTCAATAGTTAAACCCTACCTCACGCTTCTTTCTGAGTGCTCAAATCCAGACACGCTGGAGGGGGCAGCAGGGGCACTGCAGAACTTGGCTGCTGGGAGTTGGAAGGTAGGAATATTGACTCAATACACATTTTTTTCTGAATGCTGCTGGTAGTGAAATAACCTTCTGTTTTCACAAAACTGTCTGAAGTCGTGTTTGAGAGAGTATTTTAAGTCCTCTGAATTGATACAGATGATCATATCACAGCAAAAGTCAACATACAGTACCGAAAATCACATTGCTGAAGTCAGGTATGAAAAATTGCCGCTGGAAACCAATATCCAAATGAGAAGTGTCTTCTTTATGACTCTGTGTGACAGAGTCATGAAAAGTGAACCAAAAATATCACCAGTGGCAGTAAAATGAAACTGTATTGTTTTGTAACTGCAGAAACTGGTTGGCGTTCTGTCTCTTGTATTATTTGCACTGAATTGAGAAGAAAAAAAACCAAAACCCCGAACTCATTTGTTATATTTTGAAAATATTTCTAAACTTGGAGCAAATCAGTAAACTTCAAGATAACAGTTGAGCCTGGTTTTCTTTTTAGGGCTATTCCTTCGTTGCTTTTCTGATGGTAAGCTGGTTTGATTGGATGAAAGTACTATTACCTAATCTTACTGTGTAAATATAACGCATTGATTTTAAGTTAACTCTCAGTGGGAATTTTTCTCATTTACTATGAAAACACACATCTGTGGGGAAGCGCAGGTACTACAGTTGTGTCTAAGAAGGTATCCTGTTGGGTTTTAAGCAGTTGGGCTTTCGTATGTGACATGTAAATACCAATTTAATGAGCCATGCCTTTTGAAACATTGGCCCTAACCCTAATAAATTGCACTATTTTTCCCCAGAAGTTTTATGTGGGTTGAATAGTCACATTCAGTAGATCTTCAGAGGCATGTGTTGGGTTTTTTTGAGCACTGTGTTCCACCAAACTTATGAAATGCCTTTGACTGTTGCATTCAATGAGATATGAAATGAGTAACAAAGGATCTGTCTAGTGTTTTTTGTCTTAAAGTGCTGTGGATATGCTGTGCCTGAAAATCATTATAATTTTATTTTTCTCATATTGTTGACCACATCATGTTGTGTAATCCTGGCACAGAAACAGGGTAAGTGTGTTTTACCCCTCTGGGAATGGACGTAGCCGTTGTCCAAGCGAGAAAACAATGCGTGCGTACGCGCCAGGACAAACGGGAGTGCTACAATCCAAGCGGTGCCCCTTCTCCCCTTTCTAATAAATCCATATCCCTGTCATCCTTTAGCTGGCAGAAGTGTGCAGGGACAGGAAGGGAAGCTCCACAGAGCTCCTTGGCAAGTGCTGGGTTAGGAAAACTGATTTGAACTCAAATGTTATCTGCACCGATACCAAGGGAAGAGCTCAGTTGTTCTTGTGTTGCTCTGTTTTTCTAAAGATTCACCAATTCCATTGCGAGTGATGTGCAGACACAGAATGAATATCCTTAATTTCACGTGTCATACTAGCCATTTTTGTGAGAGGAATAATCCTCTTTGGGGATTACATAAACATTGATGTTTCCACCTTTTGACCTCTCTTTTCCACTGTTGTAATCTTATGGATATAAAATGATTGAAATAAACGATAGAAAACTCTTAGAGGTTATTCCAAAGGGAGATTTGTAGTTCTTCCAAGATATTGTAATTGTATAAAGAAGGGGAAAATAGTTTTGTTTTTTTTTACTTGAAATCTTTCGAGAAGAGCTTTATGATAGATGGAGAGAGAAACAGAGCAAACTGCATGAAAATAATATTAATAGCAATAGCAACTGTGGATTCTTTATATACTTGCATAATTCTTTCCTGGCTGTTTTACTGTTTTAGCTCCTTTGGTGCAAAGCTGTATAATCGTCAGTCACCAAGTGGTAACACTTAACAGGGACAGTGCTCAGCCGGTGCCATTATGAAGGGAAAGTGGGCAGATAAAAGGAAGCCTGAATAATTTTTTTTTACATTGTGTAAGGGATTTACATAAATGCTGCCACTAAAATTAACAGATAATAAGTGTCTTAAATTCCTTAGAAAATTCCAAGCCCAAAAAGAAAGCAGCAGTATGTAGCGTTAAGGATTAATAGCTGAGAGAGGCTGTTAAGTTTTCATTATTTCAGGGAATGCAGTTTCTCATTGATACAGACACATAAAATTAAGACATGCACATAAATCTTAACCCGTAGGACATTTTTAGCACTGTTTCAATCGCAGGGTTTCCTTCTAAAGCCAAATACTAACAAAAAAGAAAGGAGTGTGACATACATATAATTGCCTTTTTTTTTTATGCCGAGATAGAACAGTTTCTACCAAAGTATTGCCGTATGTTACGCATCTGCAAAGTAAACATTTTTTATACAATGACTAATACAGTGTTAGTCTGTGCAATTAATATTAGAACCCAGGCAATCTATGATGAATCAGAAAAGGAGCATATTGGTGATATTAACAGGTCCAGGTGAAAGTTGACCAAGAAAACAGGATGCTGGTGTGAGGTATGAGGAAGGATATTTTCAGTGCAAAAATTTAAGCTGGGGTGAATCGCATCTGTGTAGCTTGACTTTGATGTACATTCTGGTTCTGAAGAAGAGATTGACACTTTATGGACAAAGCAGAACTCATTTACAAAGAGGCCGTTTCAGATGAAGATAGAAGTTTGTTCTTCTCGGTCTCCTTAAAATGTAGAGCAGGTGCTGTTCTGTTTACGTCCTGCAATTCCATGAGATCATAGCATTCCTTGGCTAGTTCTTTCTACCACCTTTCCTTTAGCTTCCATGTTTGGTCATACTCAGCAGGGAATGATAAAGCTCTTTGGTTAAACAACTGTGTGTCCCTGCCTTTGATCCCCAACAATACCCATGTGAATGGGGTTTACGGGTCACTGGCCTGATCTCTTGAGATAGCTGGAGGCGATCTCCGTCTTTGTTCCTTGGGCTAGCAACTACATGTCTTCTCTTAATTCCATCCTAGAGAAATCTGACTTTCGTGGGAGCGAGAGCTCTGTTAAGTAAATTTTTAAATAAGGAAACTGAAAACTTAAAAGGGACTGATTCAGTCACAAGGTCAATGCAGCTGCTTCAAAGAATAGTATGAAAGGTGTTTCAAGCTCCTCACCATCCGGACACTTGCAGATAATGAATAATTGTTGTCCAAAGCAACAGACATCTAGGTTATCAATCTTCCTCTTATCAGGCAAGGACATATTGTGAGTTTCTTGTCAGACTTTTCTGATTGCTCTAGGTATTTGCGTATTAACCCTTTGGAGTTTCATCAGGCTGTTCCAGGAGAAAGATTTTCAGATGACAGTGAAGCGATTTACATTCATTTTCACCGAAGTCTTACTATTATGAATCTTTATGTGACAGGATGGAGAAGACCGCTTACAGCAGCACATCACGTAATCGACAAAGGGAAGCTTCTTAAATAACTAGAGCTTCATTCTGTCAGGAATTCTTACCTGGGTAGATGGGGGAGAATCAATTAATACAGGGAAACATCTTGGCTTTATAGGAAGGAGGACAAGATTGAAGGGACAGGCCAATATTCCATAAGCAAAACCTGCTGCTGCAAACAGCTGTGTCACAGACATCATGAGTTCAGCGTGGACATCAGCTTGTGAAATGGCAGCAGAGCAGCTCATGGTGAATTCATGCTCAAAGTAATCCCTTACTATACTCAGTCAAGTTGTTTCCCATGAGATGTTTCGCTCTTGTCTCAAAGCCTTTCTTTTTTAATAATATTAGGTGCAGCGTTTGGAAAAATTGTAATGGCTTCCAGATCATTTAGAATACAGAGTACAGGCTTCTGCAGAACCGTGAATGACAAGGTGCGAGGGCAGTTCCTTCTGAACTTCACCTTCCTCAAACATTTAAGATAACGTCTGGTAACACCGGGTTCATTTTCTGTTATTTATTTATTTTAACTATGTATCTCTACGCTGCACATTTTTTCCTTTCTCCTTAAGCTTGGCTACGGTCATGGAGCAAAAGGACAGTAACCAATTCATACTTTTCTCTTGTCCCAGCACAAAGATGTAGAGAGCTTACTGGTGGCCTACCAGATAGGCCCATTTCTGAGAATAAAACACTGCTATCGGGGAGCAGAAAGTCCCTGCAAAGTGCCCACTCTCTTCAGAAATCGTAAAAAGGGAACCAAGATTTCAGAGCCTCGCTCCGTGTCAGGTGATGTCACTTCTCAGGGATCCCAGTAGAATTATTTGAATAAAGTAGGTGTGTCATTTTCTAAGTCTAATTTTTTTTTTTTCCTGATGCATGTGTTACATTGAGTACGATCAGACAAAGAGGAATATTGATCTTTGATCACTCATTGATCTTTAATTATTCAGCATGCCGTTCTCTTCCGTGGGCTGCTGTTCCGCTGTGATTAGCAGACAGCCCAAGCAAACTGAGTCTCTCTAATCTTCCTGGTTCTGTTTATAATTTAGTTTGCTGTGTCATGCTTGCTGGCTTGAGTTGGCTTTCATTTTGTGGTTTATGTCTCAGAAATTCCCTCTAATATTCAGTATCTCAATATTCTTTTAATCCCAGTGTTAAACTGTAGCAATACAATGCAAATTCCAGTCGAAATGGAAGTGTGCGATGGTGGAATTTTCTGGAGGTACTCTGATAACACTCATGTCAATGGCAGGAGGGTGAATCCATCCGAAATAAGGAGTGTATACAATCGTTGGTATTCCTTGGAGGGGGTTGTGGGCTTATTTTGGTAGGTTTTTTTCTTTTTCCTTTTGTGCTGGAAATTTCTTCATTTTTTCAGTTTGGTCTCCTGTGGTGGTGCGTCATAGGAGAATAAAGAAAACCATATGAAACACTAAAGGCGTGAACTGCCTAAGTGCTTTTAAGTTTTTTGGAGAAAAAAAAAACAACAACAACAAAAAAATTTATCTAGATTAATTACTCTTTTGTTGAGTTTCAGCCTAATGTAATCTTAATCCCTAGAGGCATTCAGCTGTGGAATGAGTCCTTTATAATAATAACTGTGACAAACTGAAAAATAATTTTCCAGCATAATTACTCTGACAAAAATAAAAAGGGACCTACTAATGAAAGTGGACACAGAGATGCAGTAGGTACCTTGAAAGTGGTTACGCCCCCCGAATTCAATTACCTGCAAAGAGTATTTGTGCACAGATTGTGGCTCCTGCGCTTGTCTCTGTTAATTTAGCCACAATCTGACGCAACAATAATTATTTTATTTTTTGTCTCCTAGTTCCCTCTAAAGTGTTTGCTGTTCCCACAGGAGCTTTTTCTCCTTGCAAACTGAACAATTATTTGATCGCTGACACTACCACTGATTTGTGGAGTAACAGGGTGATTAAGTGTATCAGCAGAGTGCCTCATTTACCTACTGATAGGCAACAAACCCTTTGACTCTTTTTTTCTTTTTTTTTTGTTATTTTTCATTTCTTCTCTTTCATACTTCACTGAGCTCATATTAGCAATTGACCTGCAGTGTGGAAATGCAGTTGCCTTTCACGATGGCTTTAGGCAAACAAAAGGATCATCAGTACACGCAAGAGCGAATCAATTTTTCCATTCTCTGCAAGAATAAAATAGCTGTTTTGAGGCATCTCAATTTGAGCGTTGCTAAAATCCGCAGAGCGCAGCTTAATTGCTTGCAGAGATCTGTCCTAATTGGCAGCTTAAGGAAAGAGACACAGACAGTTCTTCCCGCTTCCCACAAGGAAAATTCTCCGGAGACTGTTGAAACAGTTAATAGACATTTCTGTCTTTCTGCCTAAGGTGCATGACTTGAAAATGCAGATGAAATGATAGCAAATCACGCACGAGGAGTCTGTGAACTTCTCCTAAAGTAGATGACATCTTCTGGAAGAAGAGGGCTGGGAGAGGGAGAGGAATGCGCAGGCGAGGGGAGAGCTTTTGCACATAATTTCCTCTCATTCTCCCGTTGTTTTATGTATGTGTGTGTGTATGTGCCTCTGTGAAACACTGCATCTGGATTTTTCCCCTATGAAAAATTTGGAGCTGGATTTTTTACCACTGAGATCAAATTAATGGATTCATTACGGATGCTGAAGGTTTTCATAACAGTTATTCAGCAAGGAGTTTTATATTTTCTCTTTTTTTCTTACCGAGTTATTTCAGAAATTCTCCTACAACATCTTATGTTCTCCCTAGGGTTAAAAAAAACACATTTCTTAGTTGTTTTTTTTTATTTTAAGCTTTTGTTTTGGAATGAGTGATGAAGATACTACAACCCAAGAAGTCTGTTGTAAACCTGAGTGTCATAAAACAAGTGCTTGTATTTTCCCATGGCAACTGGCTGAAAATAATCGAAGGCAAACTGTTTACTGAGGTTTTAATGTGGAGGGTTTTTTAAATGCAGTGAATAATCTCTAAGAGGATTTCAGGATTTCTCTCTGGTATTGAATAGACACAAACAAGGTTTTTAAAAAGAAAAAACCAAAGACCCCAGGTAACGCATGCTGGAGGAGTTACGTCTGTGGTGTGCTCTTGCACGGAGTGACAGCACCTCTCTGGGCACTCTCTGCCGGCTTCAACCTGAACCTCGGCCAGGCAGGCTCGCTCCTTGCTCACCACAGTCCCCCTGCTCCCATGACTGTCCCTCCAGCAGTTGCCTTGTGATCGCAGCCGGCACAGCAAAAGCCTCCCGTGGGAGCGGGGCGGAAAATACAGCGGTCGGAGCCTTTCAGTGCAAAGAGCAACCACTCGGCACCCAGGTGCAGGTGTGAGTGTGTCTAACTGGCAGGTAAATACGTGTTTGTTAAACCAGGAAGCTTAGGAAGATTTCTTTGGTGATTTCATATCATCCTTTGTGTTTGATATCTCGTTAGAATCAAGGCACAGGAAAGAAATTATTTTTCAACAGGTACTTTCTAATAAACTCACTGATCCATAAGATGTGTTTTATTTTTTCTATCTGATGATCATCCCAGAGACTGGTTCTGGAGACGAGACGGAAGGAGAGAAACCTGCTGCCACTTCTCTCACTTAAGAACTACTTGCTTTGCTGCAGAAAGTGATGGCACGTTCATGTTTTAGACCTGCTACATGACGGTGCTCAGTGATGCCACATCCCTTCTACCTGTCTTGAAAGCTCATCATAACCATTGTCAATCACTTTCGTCTATAACAAAGTCCAGACATCTAGCTTTTGTTACACGTAATTACAACAGAGGAGAAATAATAAAATATCAGTCTTTAAATTCTGGTTTCTTTTCTTCTTTCCCAATTTCCCCCGAACAGCATCACCTGGAATGAATTTGCAGTCCAGATATTGCAGCATTGCAGCCCTTGTCTGTCTCTATCTCCTGTTCTTATAAAATACGTTCTGGCTTTTGCTCTTCGGGGCACCTGTCTCTCGTGCACTCAGATGCTTGCTTTGGAAGGGAGCATGTCAGCTGTGGAGGTAGAGGCCCCGTGCAGAGGTTAAGCGTGATCTGCTGACAGTGAGCGTACTCTGTTTCATGGCATTTCTTTATACTCCTTCTGTTTATGGAGGAACGCTGTTGTGATGTAACCGTTCGGGAGTTGTGATCTGACTGTTCTTTAAGGAAGGCTTGTCAAAAGAGCAGGGTCATCATGATCTGAAAATTCTGATTTCTGAAATATTTGAAATATTTCAAAGGCTAAGGGTGTCCAGAACGTTGTCTTCACCTTCCAGGTATGACGGCAGGATAAGCGTCCATGCCATAGCGCTTCAAGGAGGGAGGAGCTCTGCTTCAGTAAATTTCTTTCAACTCTCAGAACAAGGAGCATGAATGTGAACTTTATGAAAACTCCAGAGAGGAGTTCAGGATGAGGGAAGGAATACATGTCTAGTAGATGGCTTGTTTTGAAGCAACCCGTGCTGAGAAGACCTGCACATCCTGCAAGTGTCCATACACCTCCAATTTTGCAAAATTCATAGATTTTAAAAGGACAGGGTCACAGGTTTGGGTCTTGTTTAGGTTTTTTTTCAACTTTTGGAGCTAACAGTGGAATGAAAAGGAGGATAGCCTTGGTATACAATCACCTTCCGCTTAAGACCGCTGCAGATGCGAAAAACAGACGTATAGTTGTCCTCATTTTTCCTTCTGAGCAAGTTCACAATCATAAGCAAAACTATAACAGCATTTTCATGGTTTGAGTGGTTCTCACAGTAGTAACAAAGGAATACCCGGACATCTTGAATGTGTTTATAACATAAATTTTGTTGGTTTAGCAGTGAACAAGCATCATTAGATGTTGCATAGGAAATGCTGATGTAAAGGAAATGGTCTGCAGACTTGGGCTGTAAAACTGTGACCAGGTGTACTGGGAGTAAAGTCAATCCATCATTGGATTTTTATGCCATGAAAAAATCAGTGCAGATTTCCAAATGAAGCGGTTGCCTAGCATTATAAATGCAACCATTTCTCCCTTTTTGAGTTTGCATCCATGTGCTTCTGTTACCCCTTACTCTGTTATTACCTCAGACGCAGCACTTTCTGTACTGGATTTCTGACTTTCTTCCTCACCCTGTCCCGTGTGTCTTTGCAGTGGTCAGTGTACATCCGCGCTGCCGTCCGGAAAGAAAAAGGATTGCCGATCCTGGTGGAACTGCTTCGAATAGACAATGACCGCGTGGTATGTGCAGTTGCTACAGCTTTACGAAACATGGCCTTAGATGTTAGAAATAAAGAGTTAATAGGTAAGTTCTTTCTAAAGAAATTCTGTATTCTGTGGGTTTTGTGTTTGGGGTGTTTTTCGGTTTACAGCAGAATGAGCACAATGAAAACAATTACTCTCACATTTCTAGCACAGTTTCTTTAATTCTTTCTCTAACGTGTCATATTCAGATTTTATGTGACATCTTAGTTTTATATTGCAAGGAATTGTTATATTAATTAAACATCATGCAGTGTTTCATGGTCTGTCATACTGTAATCTCCAGAAGAAAAGCAAGAGCTTTGTTCTGCTGTAGCACTTCATTCCTAGGCTGGCAGAAGCACTTGCATCTTCCAGATCAAGGATCTAAGCAGAGCAGCCACTCCTGATCCTCAGACTGCAAGTAATTTGAGGGTCATGGAGTGACAAATCATAAAAATGTTAAGATGGTTCTAGGAATTTACTGGACAGATTAGTACCTCCAGCAAGAAAACTGGAAGATGCTTGTTTTCACAACGACACATGCAGTTGAGGAAGAGGACAATAATTTACGGAAATCATTGTAGCCTCTGAATTCTGATGGTATGGTAAGCAAACATCTCAGGAGTTTGGCTGTTTTTTTCTAATTTTGTTTAGTTTCTGGTGGGTTTTTTCAGATGAAATTCATCCAAACACTGTGGCTCACTGAACTTTTATTTTCACGTCCTCTCTTTGAAAAAGTAATCACTTCCATGATTTTGAACTATTTCAACAGTCATGACAAAATTATTCGTGACAAAAACCAGACTGCTTGTTCAGTTTTTGCTCATGTTGGAGTTGATAAAATTTGCATGAAATCAGATTTGCTCTATGTGTTGTGTTCAGTTTTCAGGAAGAAGGGTGTTGCATACGTATTCTTAGTGGGGTTTTGTTGGTTTTTAGGTATTATAAAGTAGAAAATACACTGAAGCAAGTATATCAGACCATCTAGTCTGGATTAATAACAGATTTATTTATTTTTTTCTCTCATGATCCCACCTCCACATTCAGTCTACAGCATGTCATAGTCTCTATTATTTAACATCTTAGTCCATTATTTGTGAGACGACTTCTACAAGGTTCACAAACCACATTCATACCAAGTTATCTTCTATAATCTCTTATCTCTACTTATTGACCTCACAAAAAAAGCCGTTGCAGTTGAATTTACAGAGTATAAACGTATATTGTTGCCTTTTCTGTGTTCTAATTATTATTTTTTAATTAAAAGTTCTATCTCCTTCCCAAATCTGCAAATTTCATTTAGGAAAGTAGGGTAATACAGGTGAAATTGAGCTCTCTTAATATGATGAGCCATTCAAAATACTGGGTAAATTATGGATAATAAGCTTGTACAACCTCAACATTTTAATATTTTAAGAAATTCTTGAAGAAATGTGATAGAAAGAAAAGTGAATTTTTAGAAGATGGGAAAAATCTGTTGGATATATTAATACCTAATAAATGTATTTCGTAGCCACCTTCTAATGGCTGTGCAGTGCTGCTCCAATGTAAGTTATTCGAGGGGTGATTTGGGGGAATTTTACTACACAACTGCAATACAAATTTGCTGCAGTTTAAAAAAAGTCCAAACATGCCAATATGACAGGGCAGTTGTGGCTGTAGCTCCTGAACCGTTTCAGCTGTGATCCTTCTATAGACATTTCTTTGGCTTTCATCATTGAACTTCAAAGAAACAGTAATAATGGTCATTATTTCTCTTGTTCCCGAGTAGTTTTTAGCAAGTGGTAGAATAAAACTTATTTTCAGAAATGCTAAACACCTGAAGTGGTCGAGGATTTCAGCTCGTGCTGCAAGCAGTCCATTTTTGTGAATGTTGTTGTACATCTTCTGTGATGTCTTCTCTGTTATTACGGAAAGGAGGACTCGAAAGGGGCTTCTTCAGGTTAGTCGCTCGAGCATCTTTCTGCCTAAGCAGAATTGGCATCCTGTTTATCTGTCCTCTTGGTAGTTTTTGTTCATGTATCATACTCTTGTAGAGTTTTTCACTGCCTCATGAACTGGAATTTTCCCCTGAAGATAGCCTTTTTAAAAGGTGAATTTTCCAGCTGCTGATACATAGTAGAATTATGTGAGTAGGATTCAGTTGATTGAGGTTTTTCTTAACACATCTGTAAAGCTTTATTTTCAGTAGTTTTGTTCCTGGCTGACAAATTGGTACTGAAATGTGCCAGAGAATGAAATATTTCTTGCTGCTGCTGCCAAGCAGCCCATAAATCAGTGTTGAGGTGCCTGGCAAATATATCAGAAAGCTTGCTAAAATCCAGACTCACCTGTAGTGAACTACAAAACCAACAAAAAGACCCTTTTTTTTCCATGGCCAGAAGTTTCTTTCTAGACTTCATTGAATTGACGAGTCTGTTTTGTTTTTTTCACACAGATCTCTGAGTAATGTTCCATTGCTAAAGGTTGGTGCCAGGCTTCTCCTGCTATTTCTCCGAGTCATCCCCCTAGCAGCATTTTCTTTATTCATCTCGAGGCCTTCTTGCTGCCTTCCCGTTCAGGCACGCTCCACGTCCTGTTGCTTTTGCGTTGTGCTGCGGGTCTCTGGGCTGAGGCAGCGGGCACCCTCATCTTTCTCCTCTCCAGAATTAAACTGCACTCAGATGAAGACAGGAGAAACCTGTCCTACTTACCCTTGGCACGAGGTAAGCCAGCACCTGGTTTTACCTCCTTGGACGTACCAGCCAGATGCCTTCCTGCTCATGGTCAGACCACATTCACTTTCCACTTAACTTTCAGGACCCTTGGCTGCATCAAGTAGTTCCCACTCTCTTCCTTACCATGAGTGCACCCCATGGGAAGGTTTATCAGTCTTTTGTTTCTCCCAACTGGGCTACAGCTGAGGGAAGTGGTGCTGATACTGGCTGTTTTGTTGTTCTTTGATTTCAGCGGTGTTGGCTGCACAGCACTGCTGTGTTGCTTTGGTACCCCAGCATCTTCCTGCTTCTTTTCACGTGCTCTGTAAGCATTTGGGAAGGCTTGTTTTCCTCCCTCAAAGCAGATTCTGTCTCTGCTTCTCCACAGGGCCACAAACTACTTCTTCCTGCCCCATTTCGTGCCTCTGAGTTGGCCAAAAATCACATTTTTCTTGCTTTTGATTATTCATTTAGAAGAAAATCACTTTTGTCCCACCGGTATTCCAAGAGCTTTGTTGATAACGTCCGTGCATTATATCATCCTGACATTCCTTCCTTCTTCCTTTATCTTTCCCTCTCACTCTCCCTCTCTCTCTCTCAAAAAAAAAAAAAGAGAGAGTGAAGAGAGAGAAACAGAAAAACAAGCCCACCATGTCCCTCAGCACTATATAGGTGACTTAGTTTGAGAATATGACATTACTGTCCCTCTCCCAAGGGAGGATTTTTAACCTGAGGATTACCTGCAGACCTGCTGCTTCTGGCAGTGCCATGGCAAGCTGCCAGTTTGGCCAGTATCTCACGCTGGACCTGTCCCACAGCCTTCCCTGTAGACTTTTATTCTCTAAAGCCACAGCTTATTGGAATGATGAAAAAAAATAATTAGCTTAGAATGAGGAGGTTTTTTTCTTTAAATAGAGGAAACCTGGATCAGCTGGTTGGGGTAGAAAGGCTTAAAAATAAACCTGTCTCCTTTAAACAGCATCTCTGCAGGGTGGATTGTTTCCTTGCAGTCAACTCCAGCAGTGTTCTGCGTTTCTAAGAAAACTTTCTGTGGGTCACTTGAACCTCCACCGTTAACGTCAGTCCTACCTTAGATGAGCTCTGCTTTCCTCCAGCACCAGTGCAGCAGCCTCCCTTCTTCCCTCTCCCCACTTTCCATGTGAGAGGCTTTGTGAACCAAGATTCCCCATTTGATTCCAGGGAACGAGCCAGTGTTTCATCTGAAACACAGCCAGCATAGCCAGCAGTTTCCCTCTCTGTTGCTGTCCACAACCTCTTTTACAAAAGAAAACATGAGATGCACCATTAATTGAAAAGTATGTGACTTCTCATTCTACCTACACAAGCAGGTACAGACCCTCCCTCTCAGTGAAACTTTTAAAAGGATGAATCTCTGTCCCCAAAATTTGCATTTCGTTGTTCTTGCATATACATGGCCTCTACCTTTGATTTTAAATGACAATTATTGCGGCATTTTAAAGTGGTCTTTTTAAGCTGGTCTTTCAGAGGAGTTAAGTCNATTTTAAATGACAATTATTGCGGCATTTTAAAGTGCTGTAGCTGGTCTTTCAGAAGAGTTAAGCTGATCTTTCAAGCTGCTCAGATGAGAAGTTTGACACTATTTGTGTACAGCAGAATACATACCATTTGCTCTCTTGAAGTACAACTTGGAACTTGTGTTAGTGCTGCATTTCATACTGTGTGTTGTTAAGTCCAGAGGGTACGGGTTTTGGACCAAATGCAGAGCTGGAAGTTAAATACATTAAATTTTGATGCACAGTTTTGTGCTTCAGGCATTTTCTCTTATTGTGCCAGTGGTTTCTAATGATATTCTGGGTCAATATTAATTGAGATAAGTATTGTACTAGTAATTCAAGAGCACCATTCTTTCTCTTGTCCTCTTTGCCCGTATTTTTGTGGTTAAATAAAGATTTTAGAGTTTGGAAGTGTTTTGATCACTCATCCTTGGTAAAAAAAAAAAAGGCTAGGGCGGGGGGCGAAACGACAATTCCACCTTAAAGGTTTTTGTTGACTTCTTTTTCTGTGTAGAAGATACGTTCTTATGTATCTCTTCCCTTAAAATGTGTAGAGAATCCATGTGTCTACTCAGGGCTCTAGGTTCTAGGGAGTTTGATGGGATAAACTGAAGTGTTGCATTACTTACGACATCCTTTTAGTGGCTGTTGCTGTAAAAGTGTGACTCAGATAAGTGAAGTTGGTGCTAACGGAAGAGAAGTTAGTTCTGCTGCCTTGACAGGGTTTTGAATCAGGTCCTGAAAGCGGGCCTGCCTCGGGGGTCATTTTTAAATAATTATTTCTGAGTTGGGGGCTACAAGGTGTCAGTACCGACTTATTCTCAATTCAGTACTCATCTGTCGGTAACGCAGTTCTAAGATAAACACAAAATTCAAAGGTATCAGTTAAATTCGTACTAAATGCGTGTTGGAAACTGCTTCATTTTGGTAGGTGTCTAAAAGTTCACTGTCCCAATATAAGATACGTGTATTAGACTCTCTGAAAGTTGACTGAAATGCCCCCAAAGTGATTTATTTTGTCTAAAATACTGTTGTTGAGTGATGAAAAAATTCTAGGGAACGTGTAAATGCTTCCTATCTCAAGCAGTGTGGATCTCTTTGGGTGCCTTAAACAACTGGTGTTTGTTTCAAAGTTTTTTTGCTATACTTGAGAAAGTTTGATTGAAATATATATCAGGAGTTCACAGCTCTAATGGTCAGACTCCTAGCATAATTCAAGTTGGAAGGGACCTCGAGGTCATTTTGCCCAGCCTTTCATTCAAAGTAGGATCAGGTATGTTATTTCAAAGTGCAATATTGATTCATATTTGGAAAGATTTGCTTTCACCTATTAGGCTGAAAATGTGTCAGAAACAAGTATTTGCGTTCTCACGGCAGAATGTGACTCTTCCAGAGCATAACTAACTACCTAGGCTTCTCCCATCTTAGAAGGTGGCCACACTTTAAGACTGTAACTTTCTTTCAGTATTAGTAATAAATCCAAGTGAAAACAGTGTTGGGTTTTGTAGCTGCAAGAACAGCAGCGGTAAGAAATTCTAAATCCTAGTAATGTACATTGATAGAAAATACGGGGATGGGTTGGGAGATGCTTAAATCAAATACACAGCTTTCATTCCACTTAGAGTGTCTACATGCGTTTTTCTCTCCTTTCTAAATGTGAGCACTTCTGAATTTCTCACACATATATCGGTAAGGATCTGAAAGTGAGACAATGAATTTTTTTAATTGAATTTTTAATTGACATAGAAAGCATCTTAGTCACTGAAATGCTAGATTGACATAAATTTGCAAGATGCCAGAAAGCATTAATCAGGAATCATAGGCATTTATTCATAAGAAGGTGAAGACAGAAAATCTACTGCAATTTATTTAATTTGTGGCAGTTTTATTGTGCTTCATTTGTTGCATTTCATAGTTGAGCTGTGTAAAACCTGTATTACAATAAAGAGATACCTGCATAAGAAGAGGCTGTCATCAAGAAGCTGAGTTAAGAAGTGGAAGATACGGTCGTGCATTAATAGCTTATGCTCCTTACTCTTTATCAGCGAAGGAAAAGATGTTAGTTCGTGTGGTAAACGCGTAATTAAGCTTTGATGTTTTTTAATACCGAAAGTCCAGACTCCCTGGTTTCTTGTGTTGTATACATAAGTTACCTGAGAATTTAAACTGATAAAAGTTTAAGTGCTAAATATTTCTCCCATTACAGTGAAAAAGCTGTATTTGTGTCGAGGAAGTTTTTGACTTTTCATGTGCCTTTAGCCACTTGCACATTGCCTTTTGCTTCAGTTTGTCTCAGCTATATTTCTGACAAGCAGACCTGGTAGTTATAGAGGTTAGGGAAAGGTTTCCTTCCTCAGTCATTTCTTATTAAATGACATTCTCAAGTGAAAGGATTTAGGTGGAAAAGCAGCATTAGAACAACTGAATTCTCAGTGTTAGTATCAAAGTCAAGATCAAGCTTTTTCCAGACTAGTCTTTTTACATCTGAATTTCCCTATTACCTAAGTATGGCTGAATGGATTTGGAGGGATCCTTCTCTACCGTGAAGTATCAAAAAAACCAGCCAGTCAAGTTGGCTTCTGCTGCGTAGAGAGAAATTTGCACCGCTAGGTAGGTCTTCATCTCACTTACCTCTGTCACCTGAAGTCTTGGATCTTGCAGTGGAGGGTCCTGTGTGAAAACCTGGAGAAGTAGCCAGAGACTCAATGGCTAACTTTTGGGTGACTGAATAAAAGCAAGTAATATCCAATCAGAAGTTTTTCTGATAAAGCAGAATATATCCTCTCCTGGTCCTCTTTAGCTCAGCAGACTTTGTGAGGGCAATTAGCGAAAAACCGCTATATTTCCTTGTCAAAACAACAGAAACCGTATACAGGCTTAGGTAGAACAGAATCATTTTCTTTGGAAGAGACCTTTAAGATCAAGTCCAGCCACGACCCCAGCACTGCCAGGTCACCACTAAACCTTGTCCCTCAGCACCACATCTCCATGGCTTTTAAATACTTCTGGGGATGGTGGCTCCACCAGTGCCCTGGGCTGCCTGTTCAGTGGTTGACAACCCTTTCAGGTGTCTCCACTCCATCAGCATTTCCCTACCACAGGGAAACCTGAAGAAAACTCTTGTACACTGAGATCTCCCGCTCTGCTGCGCCTCAGGCTGGCTCCAGAGCAGTTCCACCTGGTGCCTGGCTGTGAATTTCAGTTACAGTGCATTTAAATCTCTGGAGATCTTGGATAACAAAGAATATCGCTTTCACAGAGCTGTTTTTCATTGTAATGCCAAGTCTGAGAATCACACAGCATTTTATCTCCATAGAATATGATCAAGATGCCTCACAATAGTAAGCATAACCCAGCCCTGGGTCAGCTGTTCCTCACAGTAGAATAACCTGTGGGGAAATGCCTGGAAAATACCTGTATTTCTATTTTAAATGCTGAGTCTCAAAAGAACCATCTTTAGATTCTCAGCTTGTCTAGGTGATAGTGGTAATTTTAAATGATACCACTTAATGTTTTAAGGTTTGTAAACCTTAAAGTCTTTAATTATAGGATTTGTAAGTTTGTATTCACGTTCAATATCGCTTAAGATTAAATGCTGATTGAGTCATAACAGCTGCAAAATCTTGTTAAGGTGACCCGGGAAAGCCTAGATTCAGGGTGACTGCCAAAAAAAACACCACCAAAAACCAACAGCAGCCAGCGAATGTGCCTTTTCGTTTCACTGATGTGTGTTCCACACTTCAGAAAGTGCCCCGACATGCACCTTACATTTTATTTTAGAGAATTTCTTTTTGGTTCTGTTCTTCTCCACAAGGTAGAAAGCAATTAAACTGTAATTGTATCCACTTTTCTCACTCAGAAGATTGACATTTCAAACAATTCAGTATTAATTTTCATCTAGTTTTCAATATGTTCATGATGAGAAGTGCTACTTATCCTTTGAAAATTCAAAGTTCTGATCTAAAAAGTGAATATAATTCAGTTGCATGTTCTGTAAAACGTACAAAGGTAGAAATACAAATGTCACAAACTGCCAAAATAATTCTAAAAGTACTGTTAAATCCATGAGGAATTTAAATCCAGAATCTGCAAAGTAGTTTTGAAAATCCAAGGTTTTTGACAGTCATACATTAGCAGATAAGTGTATCAAAACAGGTGTTTCCAGACTGTTCCGTATCAGCTTCAATTCACGGAACAGTCAGCGAGTTTTATTCTAAGACGCAAAACAACCGTTCCTCCTGAAGACCTTATCAACCTAAGCAATTTTCAAATGACAGAAATTAGATATATGGCATTTTTCACTAAAAGAACTTCTCTTTGAAGAAACTCCTGTCCTACTCATGATTCGTCAGTGAAAGGGAGTAGAACATGGCAGGTAAATTAGCATTTGATAGTAAGTAACATCCTTTTCTTCTCACTTGTGAAGACCCTGGGAATGCGGCTGGGGCACTGTAGTTGCGAGGATGTTGAAGGTGGAGCTGAGAAATGAAAAATTTTTTTTAACAATAAATAAATAAAAGGATGACTGTAGGTCTATAAAATTTAAGCTATCTATAGATGGTTTCCAGTCATGTAATAGTAATTTTCTCTGTGCATCCATATTCTTGGGCTCACTAGGTTAGTTCAGTTGTTCTTGTAAAATCTCATACCGTCCTAGTTCTTGAGTTCGATGTTGACAGGTGAAGTGGTGGTACTCAGTGTCCCTCTCCCCACATACAGCTTTTGAGGCATACTGATTTCTATTTCGGTGTCCCCAGGCTTGTCTTCTGCGTGTTTCAGAGAGGTGGATGCTTAAAAAGGAAGAACGTTAAGGACAAAATCCAAAGACCCTTCGCAAAGGTGACAGTGGTAGAAAACTCAGGGTACAGCGACTTTCTAAAAGCTTTCTCTGCCCCTGCACAGGAGGGTTTTGCTGACATGATGTAGGCTAACCCAGAAGTAAAATACTTGCGGATATGCTACACGGACGTTTGTCATCGTCCATCAGATAATTATTTGAAATGTCTCCTTTCCCCTGTATAACAAATAGGACAAAGGTAAAACATATCAGAGTCAGTGTTCGAAGAATGCAAGCTTAGGAAACAGTACCAAGGTCTGGATTATTACGGCTGCCGTTCCAGCTAAAGCTCAATGCAGTCAAACTGAATTTAGTTTTTCTTTTCGTTGCCTACCATTAGGTGCTTACACAATGTTGCTGGTTGTTAGCAGTTGCCCCAGTATACACCGAATGCATTTCTTTCTTTGACTGTATGCTTTCTGCGCCAAAATTAGGTGATCCTAGTGCTGGGTTAGTCTTTCAGTTAGAAAAAGGGAACTCAGTCTCTTACCTGTGTTTTCTGCATGGTATCTTCAGATGCTACTGTTTTCTTCCAGAATAATTGTTCGTGAAGTACTTTGATACAGGATTTGCTTGTTTGTAAGAACTAAGTCATAGACGAGTTGTTTCCATCATTTATTGTGGGTTTTAGTCTAAAAGGCTCATTTCAGATAATGTTATAAAACCTCAAATATCCTTTTGATTACAGAGAGCAGAATAATAGGCTTTTGCTGCAGGCTTTACCTCTGAATTCTTGCATTTCCTCATTAATACTGCACCTTTACGTGCCTGTAGCATCTGAAAAGGCACTGTCCAGGACTGGCTAGGAGCACTGTCACTATGTCTTAGCTTTCTGCTAATTTCTGGAGTTCTTCTTTTGGATACTATTTGAATAGGTCTCAGACTAAATCAGCCTGCGCCCCTACTTAGCAAGCAGTTTTGAAAAGTATCCAAATCTGTTGTTTCGTGCTTGTAACTGCTGCGATTTAATAGCAGCAGTTTTGTAATACACAGATACAAAATATTATGAGGGTAACAAATTCTCATCATCTGACATAAAGGAGGAAATTATCAGTTTGGCCGAGGTGCCTTATTATCATAACTCCATATTGTAAGACTGTGATTCTAGTACTTAATATCTTGATGTGCTCAATTAAACAAAAATAAAGAAATGTAGTTTTCCTCTCAAGGAAAGCCTAGAGAACCCTTAGAATCTGCTTCCAAGCCCCATTGATCTCTCTGAGGCATCTCTATGAAATTCTTTGAAATAAGATATTACTGATGCAATCTTTAGTATTACTGTGTTTTTTTCATTTTCCTTTTGCTTCCTCTCATGGCTGCCTTATGCACGAGATAGTGCGAACATGAGAAAGATAGAACGACTATCCCACGGAGTTAGCAGTTTTATGGATGTGTGATGTACAATACTTTATAATGGTAGATCAGACTCCAGGAATTCATCTACAAAAGCATATATATGCACTGCTTAAACCCCTGCTTTTTGTGTAGAAAAGCAATATGCGTAGTGCAAATTGAAAGATTAGGTTAAGACAAAAGAATACAGCACTTTGTTAAAACTTACAATTGAAGGCGTTTCTTTTTAAAAAAAGAAACTAGACACTTGAATATTTTAGATATGATTCCTCCTGTGGTAGGTTTTAATCCAGTCTTTTTAGCTGCAGCAAAGAAGACAAGAAGCTGTGTTGGGGAGTACACGTGCATATAGAAAGGTACTTTGTTCATTTAGAAAACAGATATTAGGGCATGCAGTTGCAACAACCAGAATAAAATCTTGTAGCTGTCAACTTAAGCTTATTCCCATGGAATTTTTCCATCAAATTCCTGAGAAGCAGGATTCAACTGAGTAACAAAGCAGCATTATTAAAGCAGAGTGAGCAGGCTGCGTAGGTGCTAATCATCTCGACAATGTCAAACAGTGGTGGGGTCTGCGTTAAATCAATTGGTTAAGTATGAGAGCGGGGAAAGTGAAAGCACCTCTGGTTTTTACCATGTTAATAACATCTGGATAAAAATTTTAGGTGCTTCATGGGGAATTAAGAACTGAACTTCTATTTTCAGTCATGGCAGACTCTGCACAGACTGTTTGAACGGGACAAACAGTTTATTCTGAAAAATGGAGTTAGAAGAGAGTTAAGTCACTTTGGTCCTTTGAAAGTGTTAGACTTTTACCCACCAAGTGTATTTAATAGAAATAAATTCATGTTAAACGTATTATATAAAAGAGTTCCCTTTTTTTAATAGTGGAATTTCTGCTTCCACTCAAAAAAATGACAGGTTCTCGGTTGATTGAATTAGCATGCTTAGGAAATTACAGCCATGGTAACTCACCCTGAGGCAGGCAGTGACAGAAGATAATTCTGGTTCCCTCCAGCCTCTCATTAGTACATAATGTCTACAGTCAAACCAGTCGGGTGAGTCAGCACTGCCTGACTTATCTATCGGTCAAAATGAGCAGGTAGAACCAAAAAATACTCTTTCCTTTTACAGAAAAACTTTTGTTGAACAGAACAAACTCAAACAAGTCACATAAGGAGCCGACCCGAGGAGTGGAAAACTCTTGACTTGGCCTGTTACTGCTTGAGAGGCTCAAAATGTAGTCATTATCTGACGGATTGTCACCCTTACATAATGGATGTCTACCTACACCCTGAAAGTCGTTTTATTTTGTTACAATTCAGCCATCACAAGTCTTACTATAGTAGAATTGCTCCACAATAAACTGTTGAATTATTACAAACCCTCACCCTTCCCCCTGGGGGGAAAAAAAAAACCAACACAAAAACCAAACCAGTTTATGTCTTTACTAGAAAATTCGAATAAGAAAACAGATAAGCTGCGATCCTCAGACAGACAAAACCAGACTCCTTTGGAATATGATGGTATCAGGTAGGCTGGCAAGCCAGCGTGTATAATTTCCCTACGTAGGTACTAAGTCTTCCGCAGTTAAAGGTGTTACCCTCTGTCGTACAATACTGTACTGCAATGTCTAAATCAAGCCCCCAAGAAAAGACCATGTCTCCTTTTCTCTTGTGAGCCACTAACAATCCAAGATGCCGAGTACATCACCAGCAAAGCCTTTGAGGCGGGGATTCTGAGGATGGATTTTTGTGCGTTATCCGCTGTAGTTAAATCTATTCGTCTGCCTTGGGATTGAATATGTAGATGCCTTAGACTGAAGAGCTCAGCCTCTTCCTAGGGAGACCGAAATTTATTTCAGTCACCTGTAGCGTGTTTAAGCATCTTTCATTCACTGAGACTTGTCTGATAAGCTGTCCTCAGCTTACAGAAACTACAAAGCTGAGGAAAAGTTATTAAAAAGAGAAAGAAAGTAAAAACCCTGCACCTTTAGTTCAAGCTTCAAACAAGACAAAAATTGATTAAGAGTCAAGAGATTTGCTTCGTTGTAACCGTTTCCACATTCTTACGGAAATCAAATGTTCTCTCTTTTATTACCCTTTTTATTCTAAAATCTACTTAAAACTTAGCCTGGCAGTATTAATAAGACATTGCAATTAGGAGCCCTGTGGCTAGAGATTTGTTGTAGAGCCACCACTGAAGTAAACAAAGTAAGAGAGTTAAATGATTTAGGAAACAAACACAACAAACTCACTCCAGAAGCTGGAAAAGTTAATTTGTTCTCTAGTTGTTCCTGTGAAGGAAAACCATTAAGTCTTAGATGGCTTCTCGAATTGGTCATTGGTCTGTCTTGCCTTGGTTTCCGTAAATGTGAAAATGAATAATCATGCGTCTTTCTTTGTCATTTGGGACAAGTATTATGCAGAAAATGTCTAGACATCATCAGCTAAAAGACATTGTAGAAAACACGTCATTATTACAGAATTGGTGGAAGGATTTTGAGAAGCAGCAGTACTAATTTGAAAGTTAGGATGACGGGATCTTGCTGTATAACTGTTAGTCCTGGGGCACTGCCAAGGTGAGATCGCAGTGGGAACCCAGGAGAAAGCACCCAAGGGGAGTTGGGAACTGTTCACACGCCGCTCTTGCTGGAGAGAATGATGGATGCTCTCGAGTGTTGGCCCAGCAGCGTGGGCACAGACAGCTCTACCAGGGCAGGTGAGTTAGAGCAGGCACTTGCTCCATCTGGCAATGGCAGCAGCTGGCCCAGAAGCCAGGCCCTCTGTTTTTTCTTTTCTTTCACATACCACAAGTGAAGTGGTTCATTGCTTTTGCAAGATCGTGTTACCTTATTTTCCAAGCAGTGTACTGCACTCATTCACAAGCTAAACGGGTACTTCATCTGCGTAGTATATTTACATGGCCTTTGAACCACAGAGGCCTCAAGTGAAGGTCACAAATCATCGTGATCTTGAAGAATATGAAGAGAAAAAAAAATTAAAGCAAAAGCAGCTCTTGTACTTTGATCGCAGGAGCTTATGAAAATAAGCTGTCTGCATGGGTTCCTGCCCGCCAGCATTCTGAGCACTAAACCAATACATTTGTAGAATCAGCTGAATTTCACCGGTTATTCTAAGGCAAAACCAACTGCTGCTGAATCAATGGATAGACCTGTTGGTGAAAAGCTCTATGAGCCAGTCCCTCAAGTTACAACTTCTCCTTCTGTCCCTTCAGTACTGTGTACACAACCTCAGTCAATTAATAGTCCTGTCCTGGCTCTCCCAGCACATCACAAAGCTACTCTTTCTGAAGTTAGCTCTGTGTCTGACCCTCCTCCAGCTCAGAATAAGCCAGCAATTTTCAGATCCTCTTGAGAGAACACTGTGCAGTCCACTTCTTATCCTCATGCTTCCCTGACAAAGGCCCCGTTAAAGGAACTCACAGGTTCAGAAAACAGTCACGCCTTCTTACTACTGCTTTACGGTGAAGCCTTACACTGGTGCTGCAATTGACCACTTAGAAATACTGAGTAAATAATATGAAGCTGGGATGGACCTTACATAGAAACGGAACCACTATTTCAAGGCCAGAAAGAGAAGCTTGCAAGTGTGAATTCAGAAACCACAGAAAATACCAGCTGAACCATTTCTTTAAAATCTTCTGATTCTGGACACTCATGATTTTCTTTGCTTCAGTTGTTTAAGTAGGCCCTATGAAGACCTCATCTTGACCATGCAGTGGGACCGTATATTCTGTTGTCTTTATGATCTACAGCGTCCAGTAGAAGCTTTCTCTGCTGTGCGTCTGCTCATTGATGAAGACAATCAGTAAGAATGACACCACTGCACTGCAGTATGACAAAGAAGGCAGCATTACACCTTGTTTGCAGATTGAAGAGGTACGATTGGAGTACTCAAATGTATTACTGAAGCTGAGATAGCAGTCCAGTTGGTCTGTCTACCTAACTATTCCTGTTACGTTCGTTTGGACTCATTCTGGTTGGTCCGTATCTTTCCTGAAGTTCAGCATTCAGGCTAGCTGTGGTATTCCTCTGTAAGCTTTGCACAGAGGAGCAGATTATAATAGGAATAATTGTTATTACACTGAACCAGGAGTAATTGTATCCTGTAGGGCTGTCTTTCTCGCAGCAGCCCATCTTGTAACACGTGCCTATCTCATGTTCCGCTCGGGTTTTCCGATCTTTTCCTGCAGTCATTACTCAGGAAGTTGCTCTTCATTCCGTAATGCTGCAGGTAATTATCTCCTGCTTGTGTATAATATTACCCATTTGTCTTTCCTGATTTCCATCTTCCTAAATCAAGAAAGCTGAATTCTAACCCAATCTTCAAACATTTTCAGCCCTTGTTCTTCTCTCTTTCACCATCCGTACCACTGACTGGGACACTGGATGGGTAGAAGATTGCCCGCAGAACATACTTCATACATTTTCTCCGGAATTCATTTGATACACGCTTCAATTTCAACAACAAACCATTGGTCGCTGTTCTGAGTAGTGCCATCCAAACACTTTTCATCCTGTTTGCGGCAGTTGCTGTTAGCTTTCTCAGGAGAATGTCTCATGAGACGACTCTTGCAGGCTTTTCTGGTGTCAAGACAAGCGAGATCTAACAGCTTTCCTCCGTGAGACCTTCTGCTACAGCGTATTTTCTTTTAGCCACCAAATGTGCAAATATACCGTATTTTACTGCTGCATTTGCAGTTTAATAGGTGCAAAGTACCAATGGGTTACCAAAAAAAAAGAAAAGCATAGCTAAAACATGGATTCTTTTATAATCTTAATATACTAGTGGTTTGTGTTGAAGAAGGATTTGGGTTTTAAAGGCATCTGCAGCTGCAGAAGAGTATGTGTGCACCAATAGATAGAAACCATCTTAGTTTCCAATTTTATTCTATCAATAAATACATATTTTCTAATCTGTATTAGCTAATCTTTCCACTTGCACACCCTTGCTGCCTTCATATTCCAGAGGATATTCATATCCGAAAGAATGCAGTCTGTTGTGGTGTTTATGTAGGCAAAATTCAGTTTAAAAATTGTACTGGAAGAAGAGACTTAACATGTGTGTCCACATGTAAAGAGACACATTCATCATATTTAAATATTTGTTTCATTATAAATAGTAAGTAGTCTTTTTAGCAGGAGAGCAGCAAAAGGTCTGTATATTCCCTCCAGTGCATTATGTCAACTGTATCAGCTATAATGCATTTATTTTTTAAACATTCTTCTGTTGATAGGCAGTTGTCTCTTGTGAAGTTTTTGCATTGTATTGGGTTTGCATTTGCTTTGGGCAGGGGAGCTGGACTAGGCAAACGGCAGATTTGATTCTTTCCCACCTCAGTTATTCTGATTCTGGATGTAATTATGACATTTACTTGGTATTAAGACAAACTAAACCCAAGTGCTTCTGTGCGTTATAAAGGAGAGCGCTATATGACTCAGTCTCTAAAAAGAAAAATAATTCCGGGACAAAGAGAGCTTGAACAGAAATGACAGATTTACCTACTTTCATTTGTTTTCAGAAGGGGATTTCATAGCTCACAAGTGGGCCAGGTTCCAAGATAACTCTCCAGGATGTTTACTTTTACTATTTGAAATAAATAGGTACTGAGGATATATTTCAGACATTTTCAAAGATAAGAATACGCATGTCAATAAATCTGGAAGCGAAGAAATATCCAGTCGAATATCACATAATTGGCAAGAATGTGCTTTATATTAGTGATTTTTAAAGAATCCTTGAAGTATGGTTTGTCTGCTAGAAATTTCATACAACATGACTGCAAATGTTTTTTATTGCTGATTATATCAGAGGAGGAGCTCATGTTTAAAGGAACGTGTGGCTGCATGATGTACTGATGTTAACTGCCTCTCATTCAAAAGCTGATATGCCAATACTAATATTCTCTCTCCTTCCCTCATTTTTTTTTCACAAAAGTTTCATTTATCTGAGTGGAATTTTTTTGAAGAGTACGGCTGTGATATTTAAGATCCATTGAGTGTAGTGATGCCATTTACAAAGAGTATTTAGCATAATTGTCAAAGGAAAGAACAGTGTCGTTTGCTAGTGCATTGCCTCAGATCCATCATGATCCTCCAGCTGCTTTACACTGGATTTGATTCATAGGCAGGAATTTTAATTGGGTGGTTTTGCTAAATCAAATAAGCTGGGAACCAGCTTGTGCTGCAGAAACACCGTGGCTAATGGAAGCAAAACCTTTCATTTTCTCACATAGTGAAGACGTGTGTTTGCTTGAGACAGTGATAAATGAAGCCTTACCTCACTGCTCCTGCTGAACTTTCTGAGAGCAAGATCATGACCAAAAAAATGCGGTTTCTTTTTTTGGCAATTATAAATATTTCTTGTGGCGATTTATTTTCTTCTTTTACCAGATTATTGATTGTTGGATTTTGTTATGGGCTCAGAATTTGTGTTTATGATGCTGGAGTCAGGGATTAGAGTTTGGGATGGGGGTAATGCACGGGGGTAGAGGTGGTAGTTAGTTAGGCTTATGGTTAGTGGTCAGTGTCAGTGTAAAGGCTTAACAAACGTGGGCTTGGGTGTTTGGGTTTGCGATGGGGCTTGGTGTTAGCGCTTAGAGGGAGCTGCTGGGGTAAGGACTAGGGGTCAGGTTATGAGGGTTTAGGATTAGTGGCCAGAGTTAGGGTTAAGGGCTTTAAAAATGGGGTCTTACACTCACTGTACCGACTACGTTGGCATCACTTGAATCGCCACGAAAAATGAAAACCAAAAACCCCTGTGAGTCAGCAAAGTGACGCGGCATGAAAATGGACCAACAGCCGCCTGGGCTGTGTTAGGAATGTTACCAGCAGCTTGAGGGAGGTGATCATTTCCCTCAGCGCTGGTGAGGCCACACCTGGAATATTGGGTTCTGGGCTCCCCAGCACAAGAGGGACATGGACATACTGGAGTCCATTGGAGGGCCTCAAGGATGATTATGGGGCTGGAGCAACTGTCCTGTGAGGAGAGGCTGATCTGTCACTACTTTGAGCAGGCAGGTTGCACTACGTGATCTCTAGAGAATCCTGACAACCTCAAGTCCTTCTCTATTTATAAGAAAATTATTTGCATCGATGTTTGTTTCCTTTTTGCTACCAGAAGCCCACGGTCAAGCATGACTAAGCTAGGTATCTCATTCCTGCATGGTTGCACCTCAGTTTTGTACGTGTAGCCGTTTGGGAAACAAAAGCAGAGGTGGGCTAATCTTTCTAAAACAGGGAACTTAGTCTTTTAATTAGTCAGTGAATTTATGGCTGTCCAAATAAAATGCACGTCTTGAATAAAAATGCAATTTTATTTGAGATACAGGCTCTGAATTTCCTTTTCTTCTCAAAATCCCAAGAAGCCCTCTGCAACCCTAAGAAAGATAAAATAGTTCCTAGTCCAAGTTTACTGACTTTGCAGCATAAGACAATAATTCAGCTCCATGTACCAAAAGAATGCGCAGGGGTGGTGTTCGGAGTTTACCTGCTGTTTGGTAGATCTAATGTGCAACACGAGGAAAGGAAATTGCCTCATTACTTACTCCCCTCAGGAGCAAAGTTACAGGATCTCTTAGATGTCTGCTACTCATGGTGCTCTTAAAGCGATACGTTTTACACTTTATTTGGATTTCATAATTTAGGAGTATTCTAGGAAATAATCGGAGTGCTAATTTTAATTAGAGGCAAATGCATAGCATTGGCATGAATATACGCAAAGTCATTTATCTATGTGCAAGCTTTTCAAGGTGACACCGACAACAATGGTTGACGTCATAAAGGGAACAAGGTATTCTACATTTGCAGCGGAGGACTCTTATCAAGAAAGAGTTTACCTTTAAGAATATTTTCCTCTCAATCTCCTATGGTTAGGAGGTCAGTGATGTATCTGACCTCTCACCTCTTCTGTTCGACTGAGAGCATTTGTTTTTCAGCTTTGCTTTTTTGTTGTTTTTGTCAAGTTGAATCTTTCCTAGTGCTTCAAACCTGGTCTCCCATCCTTCCCCTGCAATGCAGAGTGTAGTTTGTATTCTGCCATGTCACAGGGCAGTAGAAAGGCTGCTGAGTGCATGTAAAATCTTCACTCTGACTCCACCCTAGTCTTTCAGAGCACATTTAGAATAAGGCACATGGAAGGAGGCAGCTGCTCTCTGGCAGATTCTTCTTTTCCTCAAGTCTGGAGAGAGGAGAAGACTTTTGGAAGACTTGCCCCATTCTCCCCCTCTCATTGGGAGTAGCAGAGGATCTAAGAGGTTATGGGCTTTGCCTTAAGCAGATCTCCTCTGTCCAACTTGGAGATCGAGTCTAGCTTATCGAGTCTAATGCATGGACTCTCTGACTTTTGCCATGTGAGGAATTGCATCACCTTGGAGGTAAGAGAAGGAGATTCAATGAGTGCACTGTCCCAAGAATCCTCCCTCTTGTGTGTTACTCAGATACAGATGAGCAGCTGTGACTCAGGTTAAAAAAAAGCAATAACGTAGAGACACTCAGCAAGCTCAAATGGATATCTGGAGGCAAGGTTATTAAATATAAATTATTTTATTGTACGATGCACAATAAAGCTATGGGAAATACTGATCTATGTCCTCAGTATTGTTGTTTTGCCATCATGCAAACCTGCTTGAAGCAGAGTTTTTGTGGTGATAAGGGATGTTTGAAGATTGTGGTAATTAAGGGATGTATGAACATTGCAGTATGATTGGGAGTGGGTTTGATGTTTGTTGGAAGAATTACATCTATGCATTTTATTAAACCTTTGGCAACAGCATATATCACGAGGATCCGTTTTGCTTTTATTTTAATGTTCATCTTAATATTTTAATGGACATCTCTAAACGTAAGAATTTTTGTATATTTCAGCACGATATTGTCCTCACTGCAAATACAATCAATCTTTTAGACCATGCTATGGGTATAAATTTGTTCATGAGTTTCAGGCAATATTATAGCCCAAGCAGAGAAGAAAAATATTAGCAAATAAATAGCAATTGCTTCATGGGCAGTTAAATCAGGGTAATGTCTAGTTGCAATTCACTCTGACTGTATCAGTCTCCTGTCAGAATCTTGTTCTGTTTTGGAACGAAGTTAAAAAAAAAAGGAAGTAGAAAAGCTACTTCTTTATGAATCCAATTTAATACCTTTTGACATTGGTAGACAGGCTCATTAATTTCAGTGGGTGTTGGATCAGGGCATAGATCTCGAAGCCTAAACTTACTTTTTCAAAAATAGATTACATTCTTATTTCTTCATTATGGCCTCATTTAAAGTCCCTTGAGTCAGACTATTAACAAACAATTATCCTATCTCAGAAAATAATACAGATAGAACTAAAATTCTGCACAACATTCCCATAGCACTTTTCCTCTTCAATGCACTTTAGAAACACTGATTAATCACAACACTAATTAAACGACTATATTTTTATTTTTTTTTAGTTCAGCCTTCCAAAAGCTCTATTCTCTGCAGGGAGCAGGGAAGAGGGTAGTAAGGGACTAAAACCAGCTCTAGTAATCAGAAAACTTAGCCTGCAGCAATTACACTGAGGAATCACTTCCCTTTGAAGAATCTTTTTTACCTTGGGCTAGTGGAAAGATGAAAGGAAAGATGACAGTGTAGTCTAAATGAGAAATAAATCCATTGGTGTGTAAAGGAGCTGATTAATTAGATATATTTGCACTACCTGAGTCAATAGGTAGGCTAACAAGTCCTTTTCATGTCTTTCCCAGTTTGTATATTTGGCAGGAAATGTACACAAAATGAATTAAAAAGGAAGCTATTCAAATGATTGCCCAAATGGACTTCATCCATTCTGGATATAAAACCCAGGCATGCAAGATCAAATTCCTTGGATCCAGGGACAATAAAGCCTGGGTCTGTCATTTTTCTATGGGGTCGAGATATACAAGAAAGACAACGAGAGTTGTACAAGAGGAATAGCTTTTAAACACACTTGTATTTTCAAGTCTAGAATCTGTGCTTGTAAACTAGCTAAAATTTTCTTTAGTTCAGAACATTAAGGAGCAGGAGCCTAGGGTCGGGGTTGTGGCCATGCAGGGATGTGACAAAACCAGTATCTAGCTGAGCATCCAGCTGATGGTGTTTAAACCAATATGAGGAGAGAGGAGAAAAGCTTGGCAGGCAAGACAGGTGCAGAGATACACGCTTAAATATAAGATATGCAAGAGATGGTGAAGGAACTTGAAAGCTTAGCGGTTAAGACCCAAAGGACGGAGAGGGCGCGGCTCAAGGAAGAAGAAATATCAGTGAAGTAGTAGGAGGGAGAGGGGGCAGCCCTGAAAAAGTGAGTTGAAAACAATAGCAACAACAAAAAAAAAAAGGTCAGCCAGAGTGAAAGGCAGGAAATAGATGAAAAGGAAAAGTGGAAGCAGAAAAGCTGAAGGAGGAAGATGACTGGGTTAAAACGCTGCTAGAGGAAAGAAAACTCTTTGAAGGATCATGGATCTGAGAAAGCAATGTGCTGAAAAGCAGTGATTGTGTTGTACCCAGTTGTGATTTTCCGTGGCATGTCCAGGGTGAAAATACCAAAACGATTCTGTTTCGTCTTTGTCCAGTACTGCTGGCTTCTATATATACTGCTCTTCCACCCCTTTGTCATTCCTAGTTCTCCTCGTGCCATATCTTTCTCTTGCAAAATATAGAACCAGCAGCTTTAGTCTTTAAAAAAAAAAAAAAAAAAAAGATAAAAACTATATTGGTTACCCTTGTAGGTACTTGATTCTTTCACAAGCTAATCTCAGTTGGCATTGCCAATACCGAGATTGGTGATTCACATATTTTCATCTCTGTATGAAAGTTTGAGGTTTTCTTTCCTGAAACTGTAAAAGATGACTGTTCCTGCTCCCTGCAGGGCTTTATATGCTACACTACCTATGGCTGGATTTGTTCTTGATAAAAAAAGATTTTTTAAAAAAGAAAAGCAATCAATGGTACATCACATGCAATACATCAGGAAATACATTGTTCTTTGTCGTGGTCTATACTGAATACCGATCTTGTATCTGGAAATCTCGCTGCCTGTCATCAGCGGTGGTGGAAATGCGAAAAGTGTCTATCATTTTTCTGAGTGGAAGAGGGACTCTTGAGACCTTCACCTGATCTTTTGTTCTGTCTCAGCAGCCACGGGCAAAGTGCACCTAGGGGCACGGAAGGGCGTGTGTGCGTAACAGGGTGTATTCTTTCTGTCTTCTCCAAAAATAATTTATCTCCACAGAGCCTTCAAATTTAAGTTCAAATAAACCTGCAAGGAGATGAAATCTGGCATTGTTCTCTGGCTCAAAGCACTCATTATTCCAACTTAATTATCAGGCTAGGCTGAATGTGAAGGAACTGAAGCAGTGGCTGTAGCCCATGAGTTTTGAGGTACTTAAGCTATTCTGTTAACTCATCACTCATTCTTTTACAAGTGATTGATTTGAGAGGATAATTTTTTGCATAGGGACAATTGCAGTACTATAGCCAATTAAGGTTATGTAGCGAACTGTCCATAGGCCTTTACTCTGAAGTGCCAGATATTACAAATGTTTGTGCACGTCTCTAACATAAGAAGTAAAAGGACTTGGGTACCCAGAAACCATTTTCAGCCAGTTGTTGAGAATGAGGTTTAGATGCCTGAAGATAAGCATTAAACATTAAAGATCATAGGGTATTCTAGCTTGTCTCCACCTGCTTTTCCAGAAGGCTTTGTATATTCCATAGGTCTACTGACTCCATGCGGATATCTCAGATATCCAAGGGAATCTGAAACTCTGTTGGCCTCCTATGTTTGGACACATGAATTGCGCTGTACATGCCTAAAAATGGTTTTCTTTCCTCCTTCACCTAAATGCCAAGCTGATCCAAAATCCTCGGCTCTCTGACACGTGCTAGAAGTGTGAGGCCTGTGCTTTTTGGATACGTGCTTTTCAGTCCTACTGCTCAGGTTTTTTTCCACTTTTCTCTTCCAATATTATTTGATGCACAATGGTCTTAGGAACAAGAAACTCATCTGTCATGATGAGCAACACCATAGAGAGTAGCTGGCACTGATCGGGCCATGTGAGTTCGACAGTAGCCTCTGCTTTTGAGTTGCATGAATCTGCTCTGTCAACAGCTTACGTCATGCCAGATCAGAAGTCACCAGACAACAGGAAAAGAGATTTGCTGTATACAAACTGTTGTGACTTATGGTTCCTTCATACACAATGTGTGCTGCTGTTGGCAGTGCTAGTGACTGAATATTACGGAGCAGTGTGGACAGCAAAGTCGCTGGCTCAGTGGGAGCGGTGGAAAGCCTGTCGGGAGGCACCGGTTCCATTCAGTGCTGAGCAAGAGGGCATGAAACTTTGTGGTGGCTGATGATCCTTATTTCAGATTGTGCTAGTCTGTCTTCTGAAATAGGAGTCCTCTTTTATAGATCAACATTGTCATGTCAGGTAGATTATGTCTTGTTCTTGTCTCACCTACACGTTTCCTGGTGCTCCCCAAAGCCTCAGGGCTGGTCATCTGCTCACAGGGACAAGCATATCAACCTCAGTACTGCAGCTTTCCGTGCTTTCAAAACTGAAACTTGGTCTCCTTCTGTCCACCGCCTTTGCTGCTGGCCCAGCAGCTCTGACATTACCCTGCTTCATCTTCCTGGATTTGCTTCCTCTTCTGTCCCACAAAAAACTACACGTGCTTAGCTCCAAGATCCAGTCTGTCTTACTTCTTACCCTGTTTTGTCTTCAAAATTTGGGGCAGTTTTTCCTCCTCAGGTGTTTTGGTGGCAAAAGAAAATCTCCCTGTAAAAACTAACAAACGTTTACCTTCTTAAATCCCATGGAATTCGCTGCTCTGATGCCTGCAAAATACCTTTAGGCAGTCTGAGGCCAGAGTTTGCTACACATTGGGCTAAGCATAATTATATTTTTGTGGGATCTTATGCCCCTTTTTGCATCTCAGTGTGTACTGGAGGATTTCCTAGTGTTCCAAGAAGGGACAGGGTTCCTCTGAAACAGCACCAGCTGGACCCTGAGGGGCACTTTCAGGCGCTACACTCATGCCAATGATAATTATCAATTGCACCTTAAACCAGCAGTATCTGACAAGAGAAAGCACAGTGCACAAATTAACTGTTTGTCACATACAGTGGTGACATTTCTGCCACTGCATCATATGATGAATGCACTCTAATTTATTAGACTATCAGTTGAATACACTGACTTGTGATCAGAATTTCTTCCACAGGAATTAAGTAGACAGTTTTGGCACATTTATTAAGTAATGATTGAAAGTAATAATAAAAGCTCTCCCAGTAATATTATTTCCGCAAAGACTGTGAAATACCGAAGTTGAATGATATTAAAACCACAAGGATGATGAAAATGCACAAACTCATGTACGTCTGAAGTTCAAGTGGAGCACACATGTTAGAACAAAGGAGAGAACTAAATTCATGTATATTGTGACCTATGGACACTGGTAGTTCTAGACTAGGGTGTCTGTAGCATTGCAACAAAATGTGAGGGCATTTTGCTGTTTTTATATAACCTGTCTACATGATGTGAGTTAACGGGTATCTTTGAGGAGGAAAGAAATGGTGATGCATTACTTTTATTAGAGCAAGCTCTACCTTTGGGACAGGGTTCTTAGTTTGAATTAGTAGCTCTTTGAGGTTTCTTGCGTTTTCGGTAGGTTAATTTTCTTAGTCTTGTTCTTTCAAACTAGGAACCGTGTCACAACTATTTAATAAATGTGCCAGTGTGCCAAAGACATTTTTCAGAGATGAGCGATAATGGAAATGAAGTCAGTGGGGTTACAGCAGCAGCGAATTGGTCTCAAGGCAATAGTAGGGAAGTATTTCAGAACCAGAACCTTATCTATAATGACGTTTCTCCTGTTAAATCTACTAGAAGAATAGTTTGCTCTACCGTTTTGCTCTGAAGGCAGAATTTTTCTTAGGACAGCTCTCAGTTTGATATTAGGAAGGAAAAAGTTTCCTGAGTAAGTAATAGAGGAATGGGCTAAGGTGCTAATGAGACTTTATCATGCAAAGGAAAAGATGTTAAATCTTCATTGTTGAAATGTTTAATAAGCAAACGTGATTGATTATCTTACAGTCAAAGGCTTCGTGTCTAGTAATAGATAAATCCTGCTTTCAGTATAAAAGTGATGGAAATCTTATCTTAGAAAAATAACTTTGAAATGTATAGCATCAGAAAAATGCTGTCCCAAACACCTACAGGGCAACCCCTTTCCATAGCCAAATTACGGTTGTGTAATGTCTGTCTGCCTTCCTTTTTGAGTGAAACTGAGCAAATAGATATGATTTCTTTTTTCCTGGTCGAGCTGGTGGTTATGTTTAATCATATTATGTAAATCCTCTTTAAAAGCATCAAATCAGTTTTGGGTCTTATAGTGTGTAATGTTGCTCAAATAAAAAAAATATTTATTTGTAATCAAAGCAGTTCTGTATTAACTCTCATGAAAATTAACAATGCTATTTATTTTTAGCATCATTCTCACACCCTCCTCTCTTCCCAGGACCCTCATCAGTTTCCACTTCTTCAACTCAGGGAGACTTCTTGAGCTGCAGGTTGAATTGTCCAGCCTTCCTACTAGTAGTAGTGCTAGATAAAACTTTGCTGACACTACAAACGTGGTTTCCACTATATGTTTTGGTCTGCTTTCAGAGGAGGTTCTTGATGTCAGAACAAAACCAGACATGACTCTTCTCTCCTCCATGTCCATTGTAAAGCAGTGAGAACATAACCGACATAAGAAGTCAACTGATAACTGGTTTTTTTGGTTTTTTTTTGTCTGTGAATGTAGTACAGGAGTTTGTTAGCTAACTATATGTATAGTTTTAGAAAACACGCGTAGAATGCACGAATGTTGTGTGGAATGTTTTCTGTGGTATAAAGAATAGTTCTTAACTTTTAACTTTCATAAAAACTCTATATTAAAACAAATTTACTGCTTTTTCAGTATAATTCAATACATTTTGAATTAAATTAAATTGACACATATTTTGTGGTTAAGGCAGGGGATTTTTTCATCCCAAATATATTTTCAGATACATAACAAAGCGTTCCAAGTTCTAAAACCACAGCAAATATGTTTACACTTACACTGGCTAATAGATTTTAAGACCACGTAAATAGTGGCTTAGATCAACTCTGCAGCCGAGCCACCTCCCTCTTCCTCCGGCCGGTGTGCCGCTTTTTTCCGAGGACCCACTGGAAGGCTAGTTTGAGCTGAGGTGCCTGGCTGTGCGGTTGGCTGCTTTACCTACCTGTGTGAGAAACCTCACTGGAGGTGGCATTTCTTGATTGTGGGGGTTTGGGTTTTTTAAGTTTTCGTACTGAGCTTTTCCTGATAGCTCCAAAACAGCATTTCAGGCTCTTCTTGAACTGTGTTTTATACGTGTGTAGGGGGAAAAGGGGATTTTCAGCTTGATCAGACTGTTCCTGAAAGGGAAAGTGGTGTTAACACCTGTACTACATCTGATAATAATATTGCTGAAAAGCTAATAATGCAAATGAACAATTAAATATTAAGTGCAAATAAAGAAATCTGTTTCAGGACAGGATTTGTATTTGCATTGCAGCACACTGGTAAAATTTATTTTACACGATGCAGAGTGAGTAGTTTCGAGTATCTCACGTTACCACAAAGTCTATTTGATATCCTTTCAGTTTAACATGTCGTTAGAGAGATTTGGGTTTTTATCTGTATTGTGAATACTGGTTGCATTTCTACCGCAGCAGGCAAAATTGCGAGATTCAAAAGTAGTTTAACATTTGGTAGCTAAAAGATGTGATTTTCCTCTTACCTTTGCTTTCAGATACGGACACACACAACTGAATTTATGAATCCAGAAATAAGATTTTTAATAAGTACTCATAAATAGTAATTGATCAGAACTTTTTAAAGTTATGCAAAAATCTGATTAAATTATCATAGTATATACAATAATCATACCTGGTTATTTAATGTAGGTTAGATTACTCATTATATTTATTTTTCCCAATCTTCCTGTCGTTTTCATCCTGCATGATCCACTCACAGTGATTGCTGTGTGCCAATTTCCAGCACAGCTGCACTGAAGGTGGTTCCAGGTTGCCCTCTCTGATTGTGTCTTCATCACACTGGAGGACTGAGCAGCTGTTTTACTGTAATAGTAACCATCTAGGACTGGTGTGAGGTGGGGGTGATAACCCTGTCCTACATTTATCTACATTTACACTTAGATTTTAGATATATAATTCTCAGAAGCTGCTCTTGTGTTATTATTTTTACAAGCATGACTTCCAGGTATAATTGTGCAAAAAAAAAAAAAAATCCTTGTTCATGTAAACAAATTATAATAATCATAGATTCATTTAGGTTGGAAAAGACCTTTTAGATCACGGAGTCCAACCATAATCAACAGAATTTCTTTTTCATGTTTTCAGTTCAGTGTGACTGTTTTAAAAATTCATTGCACTTTTCATTTTAGGAGCTTTTAAGTTCTGGAGGTTAGTGTTACATAGGATACTAAATATTAGACAGGAATAGAGGTTAGAAAGGCTCGCTTTCTGGTCAGTATCATGCATACAACTCAGGATGTGTGGAAAGATGGTGTCCTCTCTGAGCAGTAAAATCTAAGAAAGCCTAAAACACCCAGTGAAAGTACTGCGCGTAGTGTAGAATTAACCTTGTACAGTGAAACTAGTTCTTCTGAGAAGACTTTTTCCCAAATAACAGTGTCATTGGCTTTGCTTTCACTGTAGTGTTTTTAATATCTGGTGCACATTTTATTGGTAATAACAAGCTAAGAGTTGTGTGGTGAGAGATGAGGACGTGCCAAGTTCTGTAAGTTGTCGTATCCAGGTTATCTTTATACATACACTTGGCCTTTACCATCATCATCTCGTTCTTCCCAGGGCATGACGTAGCTGTTTCTGAAGTCTCCAACTAATGTAGTATGGAGGTATTAACAGAGTCCCTGATGTGTGAAATGCTCGAACATGCAGTCGTGTAAATGTGGCTGACTCCAAAATAGTATCAGCAAACGGTGCTAATAGTCTTGCGTGTTTTCCCTGTGCTACTTCTCCGTCACCCTTTATTGCTGTATCTTCTGAATTCTCCCTTCATTTTCTTTCAACAAAGGCAAGTATGCCATGAGGGATCTGGTCCACCGACTGCCAAGCGCTAACAACAGCAACAACTCGGCAAGCAAGGCCATGTCTGATGACACCGTTACTGCCATTTGCTGCACTCTGCACGAAGTCATCACTAAAAATATGGAGAATGCCAAGGCCTTACGAGACGCAGGCGGCATTGAGAAACTGGTTGGCATATCTAAGAGTAAAGGAGACAAGTATGTTTTGCAAATCGTCTTGCACCTTTTTAACATCTCCAGTAGTTATTACTAGTCCTGAATGTGTTTGCCTCCTCTGTGCAATCGTAAGTTGAATTCTTTAGTTTCATCAGAAGTCATGTGCCCAGTATGAAAGGTGACAAGAAACAGACAACACCGACAGCAAAAGGCTCTGCCATGGTTTATTTTTGAGGTACCATCAATCAGCAGTGCATGACGTGCACTGCATGTGCAGTCTAAGGAAGAGTAATTTCAGTAACCTATACCTCTAGAAGGTTCTGATAAATGTTAGGGAGCAGAGCTGTTGGATTGCACCCTGCAGAAGGGGTGATGTGCAGGTGGAGGGATCCTGTGAAAGGAAGGGACCCCACTGCACTTCTGTTACTGGTCCTCTTGCTCTGAGAGTGAAGAATGTCACTGTCCCTCTTCACACCACCCTTTGCCCTACCACCAGCTTGACGGTAAGGTGGGGCATAGCAGAAAACTGGATCCATGGAATTTTTCCTAACACCTCGCTTTTTGAGAGAGATTTAGGGTACCTGCAGACTACTTTGTGAGGCAACAAAACATGCAAAAATCTTACACACGACTGTGACATTTTCCAAGCAGCTTGGTTTCATCTTGTCTGTTTTCCTATGTACGCACTCTTCATGAAGAGTTCACTCTTTATCCTTCTTTTGCCTAAAACAGATAGCCTGCTTCTCATATTTGTCAGCCTACAGAAGTATAGTGCAATGGGACTATGGCAGTTTGAAAACAAAAAGCCTTCACTGTAGTGTACAAACCCCATCAGCCCACCTCCTTGAAGCTGTCATCGCACAGCCTACTGCAGCAGCAGAGCTCTAAAAGAGCCCCAGAAAGCCAGGCCACAACCTGAGGGAAAGATTTAAGCACCCTACATTTGGTATGAGAACTTATGCTCGCCTATGTGATCGGAGCATTGCCAATATAGTTTAATCACATTTCTTTTCCTTTATTGTCACCTTTTTCTTTTCATACCAAATTCATTATTGAAACATTCTCACATTCTAATTGTAAAGGGTAAAAAGTAGTAGCGTAACAAAGTACGTGATTCCAGTTGTGGGAGCTCTCCACGCTCTGCCAGTTTATTTGCATTTTTATTATTATTATTAAATCTATTTAAAACCTCGATTTATATTTTCTAAATCAAATGTACTGATACTGCAAGCAGTTTCATATCCATTGAAGTTGATTATGTCTTTCCTCAGAATAATGCATTCCTGTTCATTATCTGGTGGAGATTATTAATACCTGTTGAGTTTGGAATTTTCAAAGTATCCTGGGTAGTTTCAGGAGGATCCAAGGGTATGATACCCTGTCTAAGTATTGCTCATAACTGGGACAGACATATCTATGTTGAAAGAAAGTATTTCGCCCAAGTAGTGCTGAGTAAGTCCAAAATGCCCTTCCAAATCATGATACGTATCCCTCCTCTCAAGTGCTTTGAGTTGCAGTCCTTTGTTATTGCTGTTCCAGGTTGTACAGTTCTAGAACAAGAAAACCTGCCAACTCACAGTGCTCAAACGCCCATCTTACGTGAAAGTTCCATTTTTCAGCTTTCAGAAGTGTTAGTATTGTGCACCGTGGCTTTGGGTTTGTTTCTTATACATAGTCCATTGCTTAAAAAGCAGAGTTGCTGGTTGTTGGACAGGTAGGAAATTCTGGCATACTCACTTTAATACGGTAAAACACTTGAGTATGAATTTATCTTGTCTAGTATGAAACCTCTGCTTCTTACAAGTCCAGGATACTAGCCTAGCCGTGCATCCTGGTATGCACCAGTGCCAGCAGCGTAGGACTGGCTCCGCTAGCCTTTGGAATATGCTCAGGGCTTGAGCGCTTTCACTGTATGAGAGCATGAGAGAACTGGTGTTCCTAAGGTCGTATCAGCCAAGCCCATACTACCTTCAGATAGTTCCTGTTTCTCCTCAGTACTCACAGTGTGGTCGGCACAGTTATTTTCCTGGTGAGTCCGTGCTACCCCGTTAGCTAGTACAGCTGGGAGCGTAATAGAAACAGTTATGCTTGAAATGGTTTATCAAAATCCTCTTTATTCACCAATTACCCACCTACTGCTGTACTTTGGGTGAGAAATGGAAGAAAAGGGAGAAAAAAACCTCACCAAATAAATTAGTAGGAAAATGCTGTGTAAGTTAATGGAATCAGTTGTGTGATGAACATTGCTTTACCAGCTTGAGTGTCAGCCTACCAGTGGTCCCTCTCAGGCGTCACAGGATGCACCAGAGCCCGACCCCTCAGAAGGCTTCCTGCCCAAACCAGTAGCACACGCTGCTGATTTTCTGGGTTCTGTTTGGTTTTGTAATTCATGTGCCTTTTCTGAGCGAACCACGAATCACCTCAACCACTGACCTGAACTCCATCAGTCCTCTCTCCAGACTTTGGCCTTTGCAAGGTTTTCTCTCACGCAACTGCTTAATATGTATTAAGGTGCAGCGCAGTGCATACTTCCTCGGTGGGCTGGCTTATCATCCCAATCCTTTTCTATTTGACCCTTCTTCACTATGCTGAACACTCTGATATATTTTTAAGTCACCTATCACGGGAGCAATATATGACTCCAACTGATTGTAACAATAGCTTAGCACTTCTTTCAAAACCCTTCTAAGAGAAAGTCCACAAAGTTATGTATGCTTTTCAACATAACATTGCATTGCCATCATTAAAGGGTAATGTTGTGAGCAAGATGCAAATCCTACTTTGAATTCCTAATGAAATTTGTCATGACTTTTTATAACCAGTCACGTTTCTGCATCTTGGCTCTGCGCTTCAAAAACAATGCTAAAGTGTTTCTTTTGGCCACTGCGAAGACGCACTTAATGCGTCGAGCATGCTGTCAAGAGCTGAAGTTTGGCAGCTTATGGAGAAAGAAGCTCTGGCTCTAACTTCTTGTCCTTTTTGCCAAAAGTTTTCGCTAGGACATCTTAGATGTACATAATACCAATTGGATCCTCAACAATTTTGCCAACTGCTACCTCTCCCGTTCTTCTTACTGTGCTCTCAGCATGAATCGTTGTTCTCGATGTGATGAGGAACACACATTTTGCTCCTCACTGAATAATTAGTACGGTAGAAATAACATGTATTGCCATGGCTTAAAAACACATTGGTCTCCAAGGTGCCAACCAGAGGTACATTTGAAGCACACTTTAGTTATGGGTTTAAATCCATAGCAATGCATTTGAAAATTGGTATGAGTGAAGTCTTGTACTTAACAGTCTCTTTCTCACTCTTTCTTTCTCTCTCTCTCCCTTTTTAATATCTGTGTGTAACAGGCATTCGCCAAAAGTGGTGAAAGCAGCATCTCAGGTCCTCAATAGTATGTGGCAGTACAGAGACCTGAGAAGTCTCTACAAGAAGGTAAGGCATGTTTTTTCCTAGATTTATCATCTTTCATACGGTTACCCAAATTCTGGGGGCTGACAGACTTTAGACCAAAACATTTATGTGACTGGAATTTGACCTAGAGTTTAAAATTTCAGATACTTGGAGCTATGAGTTTTTCCCCTCATTTCTTCTTTAGAAGGACCTTTTAAAAATACATGTGGTGGTGAAAAGGGGATATGAACTTGAGTTTCAAAAGAATTCATACATAAAGTGCTGGATCCAACAGCCCTGGCGAGTGAAGTCCCCTGTTCATAGAACAAACCTGTGCAAGCTGCTACTGTACTTTTCCTTCTTACACCTTCCCACCCTGTCCTGGGGACGTTCCTGATTTCCAGCCCTTCAGCTCCCAGATTTCCTCATGAGATTGTGAACAAGAGTATCTGAAGGAGTGATGCTTAGGGACCAGTTCCATGTGGAGCTGGGCTGAAACCTCATAGTTTCAGTTCCAGTCAGCTGGCAGACAGTAGCATCACGTACTTGGTTTTCAGACAAGTAGTCCCATAGCATTGCCACAGGCCTGCAAGCCTCTTAAAAATGAATTGGAATCGGGGAACGCGAGCCTGCGAAATGACATTCTATACAGCTTCTAAGACGTGCCTACTTAATGAATGACAACATTTAAAGTAATTCTTGTTTGGTATTTCCAAACTGAATCATATTCCATGGAACTATGAGCCTGCAGATTTAGTTCTCAAATGTCTTCTTGCTGCATGGATTTTCACAGCTTACCTAACTGGTATTTGTATCTGTCATCTCATCAAAGATGGCTAAGACTTCATGTGGCACAGGAGTTCAGGTCCTAATTAAGGCTGAGGCGTAGCAATGTTGAAGTAGGGTTCACAACAGCGCAGTCTGTTGTATGTGTTCTGCACAAGAACTTCGTTACTTGAAAGGTACGCACCAGATCTCAAACAGGCAGAAGCTGACCTTCTGTTTAAAATGCTGTTCTTTTGCATGCCTCAGCCCTGCTTGTGTCACGTCTGAGGAGTGAGGAAGATGATTATTGAGTCTATCCCATTGTTCACTTCCAGTGCTTTCAGTCATCCTTGGCAGCCCTAGGGATGCCATATGCAAAGATGTTCCAAGTAATGAGCCGGTACTCAACTGTCCCATTCAGAGGTGGGAACAAACATGAGCTAGAGTAGGCTTTTCTTCACACCAGGCAGTAACACGCTGAAAGTGTGCCGAGACTGACTTCTGTGCACGTGGGTGGCTGCACTAGAGAAGCTGAACTTTAGCACACTGTAATCTCTTAGAGGTTCTTACAATGTCTGGCTCATTTCCAACCTTCTGTCTTCCTATATATGTGCCGTGATGGAAAGCAGTCTCTAGGGTTGCTGCATGCATGAGGTAGTCTATGTGCTGTATGGCTTCTGTGTGCACTGCAACCTAAAGGACATTCTGCTGGCTGCCCAGCTGAACGCCTCGTAATGTATTTCCATCCTAAGCACGCTTGGGTACTAAGTACCTTGCACCCTTAAAACAGTATTTGCTGCAGCCACAAACACGTACTTGTGGTATGAAAAATAGGTCGGGCTAGCCTTTCAGGTAGCTTCCAGAACATTCATAGCAGACGTTGTCTGTATTCTCGGGAAGCATTTTATTAATCTCTATATTGGCTAATTGCTACAAGCTTCACAAAATCTTACAGTGACCTGTTTGTATACTCATTACATGCCCTTACGACTGCTGCTAAGCCTTGTATAAACATGGCTGCTTTTCATCAGAATGTTCAGATAGTTTGTTAAAAGGCATGCAGTAGTCTCTGTAAAGTAATGATATTTATTAAACTTGCCTATACAGGCTGATTATTATGCTGGCTGTTTGAGTTTCACTGCTGTTGGGAAAATAATGTTTTTATGATAGGAAAATTAGAAAAGCTTGCATTATACTAACAGTCAGCTAGTGTTGTGATACAAAGATCCTAGATCAATGCAATCTTTATTTTGTCCCATTGAAATACGTATGCCAGTCAAAACAGTGAACATACAACTGACAGGATAGGATGATCAGCACTTTGCAGTGTCTTGCACGTGCACAGCCTTTCTTGAAGTGCAGGTCAATTCCATCGCACAACCTGCAGCAATTTCTTCCTGTGCTCTGCAGTATCTATACAATTGCTTTCAAAGAATTTGTGGCCTAAGGAGAGGCACAATTTTGTATTGTAATACAAGAAAATTTAAAGCATCGCATCACGTTTAAGAAAAGCAGCAGCACTTAGTTTACTGTTTGAGAAGCAGCATAAGCAAATAGTTTGCATTCCAGTCTGTGAGTGAGGTGACAGTGTTTACTACCCTTTATCAACCTGTGCTTTGGGGAAAAAAAGAAGATTTCACTCCCTGAGTTGAACAGTTTATTCGGCATCAATGTGCAATTTGGCGCTATCCTAACAGAGTCAAACAAGGAAAAGTTGTAAAATGCATAAATGTTTCCAGTCCTAAAATTACAGGAAAAAAAATTTGACGGACCAAGAGGAAGCAGTGACTTTAGTCTTGAAGTGAAGGAGTTGCCAGCCATCCCAAAAGTTAACTTGCAGGTTCTTCATCACGAAAGAGTTCACAGGAAATGCTGCTCGGTTTGCTGAGTAATAGCTGAAACTTAAATGTAATCTGAAAATAATCCCACCAAGAGGAAAGTAAGGTTTAGGTTCAGTCCCATATACAGTGTTTAGACTATTTAGCATGATGAATTGCTAAATACTGCTAAAGCTTAGCAATTAAAAAAGAGGTGATCGTCACCTGACATCAGTAGATGAAATATTATCTCCCAAAGAGTGACTTTAATGTAATGTCATTTTCAAACTTGTTTGTTTGTCTCGACAAATAAGCTTTATATTCTCAGAAGTGATCTTTAATCTGCCTCTGGTTTGTAAATCTATTCCAAAATATTTAAATTCCGATTTTTCACAAATGCTTAAACGGTCGCCCCGTCGGTGGTGCAGTGGATCGGCACTTACGAAAAAAACACAGGTAGAGGAACTATCCAGCTTGTCCCTATGCTTCAGACTCATGGTACACCCCTCTTCTTCAAGCATCTTGGTAACCTGTACAGTCATCAGGACAATTAAGCGCTAATTACAGTCTCCAGAGAGAGGTCCCGTCCTATTTATATTTAGCCACCTAAGCACGTGAAAGGAGCTACTGTGGTGATTCTTTAAAGACACCTATTTCCAAGTCAGGAACACTGAACCCCACTTCAGTCCCTGGGGTGTTAGCTGCTTGCAGATTTGGGGACACCTTGGAAAAATTCAGATGTGACTGTAAGAGGGCAGATTTCCATTAGCTCATAATTTCGTATCCATCTCGATATCCAAAAATGACCAACTACTCTTAAACACAGATAGCTTGTTAAATTACATGAGGAAATTTGAGCAAAAGGGTTGTGCTAAATGAACTTAGTATGACAGAAAATTTGCTTTATTTATTTTTATTAAAAACAAGCTTCAGTTAGCATTAAATGTGTGGAATATTAAAGAGCTGGAGGAACTGTCAGGAAGAATATGTTTTCTATTAATTGGCTTGCTTTGCCTAACCACTTAGGCTCCAACAAAATAAGTCTACATTCTATCATTATGTTTACACTTACTCTGTCTTCCAGGATATAAGCAGAGATCACAACGAATTTGTAGAAAGTCTTTTTCTTTCCCATTTGTTATCATAGGTTTGTGTTCTGTGTGGAATAATAGAATTGTCCTGTTCACCTGCCATATGAACAAAAATACAACCAGTTGTTTGAAAGCAGGGAGACTGTTAAAGGTGGTTGTCCCTCTGTGTGTAGCGTGCCATTTACAGATACTATTGTGATCGGCATTTAATGAAGTCAGAGTAGTCTCTCTGAAGATGGACGTCTCTGTCATTGGCTGGAGAAGATACTTAGGATTGCCCGATGCCTTAAAAGCAGTTAAGCCAGTCTGGATCTAGGAAAGGACTCTCTTTTCTTGTGACTTTCAGAATAATAAAATGCTGGCTCTATGAGAAGGTCCTTTATGGCTCAATGTTCCATGAAAATTGCCAGCAATAAAACTTCAAAACCCTAGTCAAGGAGTTTTAGAATCTAAAGTCCTTTCTGAAGTAGAACATACCTACTCACCCTTTAAAAAATGCGAATTATATCGTGCTGTCATTTAGACTTGGAACGTATCATTTGGATTTTCTTTTGGTAAGGTTATTGTCAGTCAGACATGCCCCCAAAAGATGCTGGTTTAGGTTAAGTTTAGCTAGTGAAGAGGTCTGTGTATAACTTAAACTCTACATTAACGATCTAAATTTCAAATCCATAACATAACAGTTCCTAAAAAATGTGGCTTGACTCAAAGGAACTATTCATGTGCTCAAATTGTTCATGTATTCGGCAGTGGTGATCTTTCAGCAGGGCATAATTTATTTCTGTACAATTGGCAAAGCCTTTTTCAGATTAATATGTCAACTTTTTAGGAAAAGTATGGATTAATTTGAGGTAAAATCACCACTGTAATATAAAGCTAGATTATCATTATAGGGAAGGCATTGTCTAGAGCCCATTTTTATATTATCTATGAAAATGCAAGTACCTGACTAATAAATGATTGACTGATTGATTGATTTATGGCAGTGGGCGGCCCCAAGCTTCAGTGTGACTGATGACAGAGGATTTTCACCGGCCCACCACTCTGGGTCATGGCACGCTCAGCATACTCTCTCCCAGAGCCAAGAAACCAGAATCTATTCCCCAACCCAGGTATTCTGGCTGTCCGCTGACCAGTGATGAATTGTTATGTTTCGTGCATACTGAGATTTGTACCCAGAAGAGTTCCACGGGAGGCCTTTGACTCAAAAGCGACAATGGAAATGTATTTTTAAATTACACAGTTTAATTTACTGAAGGCTGTAGGTTTTAGATGGAAAGCATCTGGCTTTGCTGAGGAGAGGGATCCCATTCTTTCCAGCTGCGCCGGGAAGGTGGGCAGAGTTGTTCTCTCTCCAAGGACGGCGTATACCTGAGAGGGCATTGCATTCGGTTCCCTGACAAGCTTTCTAGCATTTCTGTAATCTCTTTTTTGATTGTCTGAACCTTTCAAACAGAAAGGCAGTTATGGATAAGCTCTATATCACAAGAGATTAAATTTATCCAGCACTTCGCTTGCTTTTCTGGCCTGATGGCTCCTCTAAGGAAAAAGCAATAGCTGTGTGTTTCAGGAAGAGGATCTCAGGTAAAATAGTGTACCTATAGGAAGATCACCGTGTCCAGGAGTCAATTAAATTCTTAAAATGCTAACTTGCAAAATCTCAAATAATAAGCACGATGGAGATTTCCTTTGGACATGAGTACAGTTGATGAGAAATAGCACAACTGGGCATTTTTTTTATTAGAAGCACTATTGAATTTTAGGTGCAAAAATTCCATTTCCTTAACCAAGTGTGGTCTAGTTTTTCTCCTAATATTTTTTTTCATAATCAAATATGAACCTGTGGCATTATTACAAAAGCAAAATACCTTCTACGTATGTGCAACATTCAAGTAAATCCATGGAGAAATCTTTTTATATATATGTGTGTGTGTGTGCCTATATATTTTCTGATCAAATATTTAGAGAAAAGAGGAATTTACATGGGTTTGCTGGTCACACAGGACATAGTACTTACGCTATTTCTTTCAGTTGTTTTGGGGGTTTTTCCTACTAAGTTTGCCTGGAAGACAGAAGTCATCAGAGAAGATCTCATTTAAATACTTTAGACATAAATATCTTTCAAGGTTAGGGTAAATCCTTTTAATATTTACCTAACAGGAATATGATCTTTAAAACACTCAACATTTCGTCATTTGACAGATGACATTAATTTCTTTTGTTAATCAGGAATGCAGGAAATTGCGACATTGATTTTAAATAAAAAAAATGTGGATATTTTCTGTGGAATTAACATATTCAAGCCTTTGTAAAGCATCACCTGAGTAATTTTAGAGGATGGAGATTCTATAACCAATGTAGGGGGAAAAAAATTATAATCTTCAAATTTACACTTTCTTTTTTAGTCTGTTTAAGTCTTTCTTGCCTAAAAACATGTTGTTCACATTTAAGTGAGCATTTTAAATGCAGCTTTTTATCAGATGGCAGTCTTGTTTAAATACTTGGGAAATTGTCATTGGCTTCAGTACTTGTGAAAAAGTTAGTAATACTGATTTTTGTGTATGTGTGTCTTGAATAATTATTAATTCTACATTTAGTTTCCAGTGTTCATGTAAGATATGTTTGTCTTTCCCAATGCACATGCAGATATGAAGTATTTCTTCATTAAAGCAAAAGCATATTTTTTGTTCTGCAGGAAATACCAGGTAGCAGCTGCAGACTAATCACATTCTTTCACAGCGACAAAAAGCTGCTTCAGTGAGGAAAGACACCTCAGTCTGGAATTTTGGTTTTCTTTTTACCTTGATGCTACTTTTTTCAACATAATTAGTATCACTGTGTAGTATAACCCTATGATTTAACTTCCTCTTTTGATGGCATATGCATTCCCAGGGATTGGGTTTTTCTTAAGAATTGGTCAAAACTTCGTCAGGTAAATTTTAACATTTGTGGCTTTTTCATTGCTAGTTGCCTGCTTAAATAATATCTTGTGTGTCTGTACGATAGGAATTTGCATATCATGAGCAAAATCATGAAGCCTAAAGAGGAAATTGTGCAATTCAGTTGAACTAAGCTATAGCAGTAAACCTTTTGGCATATACAGAAGTATTCAGAATAATTACTCACTCATGTTAACAATGCTGTATAAACTTGAATTTTTAAAAAGAAAGGAGGGGCGGGAGGAAGGGGGAGAGATTCTCATCATTTGGCATAACACAACTATATGAAGTGTCTTCATCTAGCCGTATTATTATTCTAAATCATTTGGCTAGTTTTTAAGAACAATTTAGGAAAAAAAAAAAAAAGATAGTTTATATTTAAAACATTATAAAAAGCTAAGTCAAACCAAGTATTATTTGAATATTATTTGTTCACCCTTTGAGCTTCTCTAAAGCAAAGAAAATCTGCAACCCAGGAGTCAGTGTCTTTGACTTAGAGCCCTATTTCTGAAGGGAATTGTATAACTGAAGTTTCTGAAATACCTTTAGAATAGAAGTAGAGAGGCATCCAGAATCGGGAGGGTTATGCATAAGTGGAAGGTCACATCTACAGCATTTTTCTTCTCAGAAGTACAATTCCTCAGAAGAAAAAGATTGGATTTGAATACTTGAATACAAAGTAGATATCTAAGAAAATCATCCGCATGTCTTTTGGGGACTGGGAATGTTTTTAGTTCAGTTACATAGTGTATTAAATATTTTTAAACAACTATAAATGGTATTAATTAACAGCAAACAAAGTTTAGCTGCATTCAGATGTACGGTACTGAAAAGAGTGCAGATCAGTAGGACTTTTGCTCGTAGTAACAGCATGCACAGACAGCACAGAGGGGCAGGTGAAGTATGTTTTATTTTTAGAGGTAAGTAGTGTATCTACGATAGTCTGATGCATAACACCGGACATCTTTTGCCCATGTTCCTCTGTGTTGCTGTACTTAGGCTAGCAGCGTCCTCATTCTTCTGGGACCGATAAGGAGATAAAAAGTGTTTGTTTAATGTGGCCAGTATTTGTAAATTCAATCAAAATGCAATGAAATATTAAGCGGATGCATCAGTATCCTACTTTAAGTTCTTTGGTATTCTACCCGATCTTATAATAGGTGGGGAAAAAAAATTGCTGGGAAGTCCTTCTCATTTCTTTCCTCTTTTCTTCCTAAAATGCCTAAGAGAATTCAAAAATGGCCTAAATGTGTCTGCCGTTTCAGACTCAAAGAAAGAAACCTTGTATTTTGAAAGGAGTCTCTTTTGTAGTATGTGTGTTTTGTTCTGAGATTTTTTTTACTTCATTTACTAGCTGATATAGTTTGTCTTGATAAAAGAACTATAACGTCTTCTACCTGCAGAAAGTAGAAATGAGAAGTTTCACTGGAATTTTCTAGCTTGTTTTTATTACTTTTAATTTTACAAAGCGCTTTTAAAGAAAGTTGTGGGGGCTTTGGTCCAACAGTGTGTTCCTGTTTGAGTATTAACAATACTAAAGCTCTTACTTACCAAATCAAAAACTCTTAAAGATATTTCAGTAAAAAAAATAATATGCATTTCTCAATAATAATTTCCAAGTGTGTTGACAAACTACATATTCAATGCAGCATATTCTTAAAACTCAGGCATCTTAGCAATAATCACTTGGATCTCTAAATCTCTAGTTGAAGTGTATTTATGCAGGAACTTTTGACCTAAACTCGAGGACAACATGAGTTCATCTAGTGGTTTTTCCAAAGGAGCGTTGATTCCTTGTTTGTCGGGCAGCTGCACAACAGAATTAAATGATCCCCAGTTTTCAGCCACGGGGCACTTCTTCAGAAAGCAAAAAGTCCTAAAGGCCCTTGATCACAGTCAGTGTCAGCAGTTCTACCATGTTGTTCACCGTAAGAGACAATGGCACAAATTTTATTCTGATAATGGTTTGTTTTGTGTTTTATGTTCGTAGGTATCATAGAAGAGTTATATTTGCTTAATTTATGGTTTAATGCATGAAAAGCAAAACTAAGAGGCATTGATTAGTTTCTAGTCTCTGTGGGGACAGTCGGCTCAACAAACTGACCCTGAGCCATAAAGTAGTATTTATCCTACCTCTGAGATTTTGTGGCCAAGAGTGAGAATTTGCATTTCTAGGCCATAAACACGTTAAGATAGATGCAGTTTCATTACTGGAATGGAAATGGATAATACCAGTCAAAAATTATTGTAAACACTTAATTGGATGCAAGTTTTTTCGTGCGTACAAGATACAAGGAAAAATAGTTCTTTGTGATTCTAACAATTTAAATTATAGACATACCTTATGCAGGGGAAAAGAAAAGAACAGAAATTCTAGCTGAAGGGCCAAATGCTGCCTTTATTTCCTCTAAAACATATTAAAACAATTTTATTTCTCTTTAAGAGGCAAAGCGATGTTTTGGAAAATGAATTTATTTCATTTTATTGCAGTGTTTTGAAAGGTTTATTATTTAGCTGCATATAACCTCAGCAGAATGAGTAATGAACTCTGCCATATCCGAAGTCTTGCCCTTCATGCTTTGCCTCACATACGATTCCCTTTTCTTATAGCTATTTTATTCATCAGATTAGGTCTTGTCATCTTCACAACTCACACAACAGGAAATCAATACTTAATTATGGATAGATAAAGCAATGCCTCAGTGACTTCCTGAAAGGTCCCAGAGTTGCATTATATAAAGCAACCAGAGACAGTTACCTGGCTGTTTCTCACTGGGATAGATTTGACAACTAACTAGCATATTGCTCCCTTATCTTGTTTCTCTTCATCGCTAAAGTCAAGCAATGAGGTATAAAATTCCAGTAGAAGATGTGTGATTAGAATACGGTAACACTACACGCACAAAAAAAACTTAGAAAACAGAAAACTGGCCAAGGCCACCTGTAGTATTTTGAAAGAAAAAAAAAAAAAAAGGGTGATACTCTTAGAAGAATATAGTACCTCAGGCTCTGCGAGAACAAGAGAAAAACAGGGAGAGAAAATAGTCCAAATGATTTTGGGGCGGAATGCTGACAATAGGAGAATAATGGCATTGCTTTCAGAGAAGCTGAGATGGAGGCTGGGAAGCACACATCTCATTTCGAAAAGAATGAGTTTAACTACTGATTCGGAGCGTGTCACTTTAAAGAGCCTGCAGAAAAGTTAATAATCCTCATCCAGGGCCAGACAGTTTGGCCGTGGTTAGTGACTGTCCGACCAGCAGCCCTTCTTTAAGCCTCCTGCTGCCCTAAATACCTATCTCTCTTTCAGCTTCTTCAGCAATTGAGCTTGCTGCTATGTCTGGGATGCAGAAACGGTGACGTAGAAGTAAAAACCATTTGTCCCCTGAAGTTTAGAGTAAAAGGAGAGAAGTGGTAAGGCCGAGGCCACTGTGCACGGTTCAGAAAGGAGCCCGCAGGGGTGCGTGTTTGTGTACCGCACCGCTGCGCCAGCCGCGGAGCTGGGAGGCAGCCCCTGCACCTTCAGGCACTGACTGAGGTGGGGGCTGACAGACCCTGGGAGAAGCAGCTGCTCCAGTGGGAGGTCTGCTGCCCAGCTGGCTTGGTCCTTCCCTTTCTGGCTTCCTTGGCTCAAGGGATGGCGCTGCTCCCGTGGTGCTTTCGGCAGGCTCTCCGTCCTCTCCCCTTGGTGATGCCTGTGCAAGGGAGGAGCAAGCGTCCTTCCTCCCGGGCTTGCGCTCCTAACATAGCCTGTGATCGGGGAGTAACTGCCATCATCATCATCAGGCAAGGGAAACAAACTGTATTTTCCTTTAACCACCTCAGCTAAGCGGTAATGCCATGAACAGCTCCTGCACTTTTACCCCAGTTATTATAATGGGTTTTTAAAATCCTGCAAACTTGAACAATTTCTCCATTTTAAGTAAGTTTTTTACTTTTGTGAGCTGTGAAAATAAGACTATAAACATAAATACTAAAATCCTCAGCTTAAGATGAGCTTCAGGTGTCCATGTCTTCACTTTGTATCTGCTGACGGGCCTGGCTCAATAACTTTTTGGGAGAGGAGGGGAAACACGGCAATTGGAGTCAGCAGCCCTTTGTCTGTTGAAGCCACTGACATGACTCCAGATTTCCGCTTGCAGACTTAATACGGAATTAGTTGGAAGGATTTAACTCAAACAGCAACCACTGATGTGTAAACTGGGAGAATTCCAGGATCTTCCAGGCTCAATCCCTACTCCTCTCTTCAACAGTGTATCTGGAGTTACCACTTTGGAAGCGAAAGACAAAATCCTAGGAGTAAAACTGTCAGTATACTGCTCATAATTGTTTGTAGCTTAGCTGATGGCAGTAAAAAAATTAAGTAAATCAGTGAAGTAGATTTATTCAGAATACATCCTGGAAGGAACCTGTGCAAATCCAGAAAGGACACTCCTTTCACAGATGGTTTACAGATAATAGGATTTGGCACTGAATTCAAAGGAAAAAAAAAAAAAAAGAACACCTTTATGTTTAAATTAGATAAGTTTATCTAAAATTAGTTGGTTTGTTTTTCAAGAGTGTTTCTAGAGTTGTTGAAGCTATAAGAATGTAATTGAAATCCCTCTTCCAAAGTAAACACGCTTCAAGTGTACAAAGGGGGGGGGGGGGGGGGTTGGGGGGCAACCATCTC
>VWZK01010312.1:0-46454 GCA_013396935.1 Baryphthengus martii | reverse complement strand
TCTCTCCGTCAGCAGCTGACATTTCCGTGTCAGCGACTTCAGTGGCATGCAGGGAGTGTATATTTAGGTATCTTGCGGGGGGGAGCAGCCTCTGATGCCAGGGACATGGCAGAGGGAGAGAGGTTAGGCTCAGTGTCTCTGTTGAGAAGCACTGAGACATTTATTTATTCTTTCCGTTGTATTAAAAGCAAATAATACGATCCCTGGTTGTAAAGCTTACTGGTAAGTGTAGTGGTTGGTTAACATTTAAACATTATTTCCAGCGCTCTGTGAAATACATATGTGGATCACCCCAACCTTGTTACCATTTTAGATTTCTCACCACAGTCGAGTCGAGTCCCTAACTTTCATGTGCCAATGTTTGTAGGTAGCGCGATACATTTCTCATTTCTGTTATGTCTTATTAGCATTGTGATAACAAATTCCCAACGAAGAGTCGCCCAGACGTGTATAAATCTGATGAGCCTTGACTTAATTCATATCAGATTTATCTTTTACTCTAGACAGTGTCACACCAGTGCACAGCAGTCAGGATGTTTCCTTTAACCTGACAGCAGCGTTTCAGCCTGGGAAAGAAGCAACCCCAGTAACTCAGAGCAATGTCTGCCTGAGTTTCAAGGCGAGTAGTTGCTCTGTTACGTACTTAGAGGCACTTTGCCTTGTTGCTGTGTCATCTACTTGGAACACAATGGTGGGTCTAGTTCCCAATTCCTGCAAGCGATTGCCTGTCAGAACTTCACATTTCTATAGCTGGTTACCCTTACAGGAGCACTTATTATTACATTTAATGTCCTGGAATCAGTAAAGTGCTGGCTTACGGATAAGGAAGTAGGATGACAAAACGAGTCTGTTCCTGTATGTTTCAAGTCATTTGGAAAAATGTCTATGAAGTCACAAGAGGAAGCAACAAGTACGTGCTGGAGAGCTTGTAATCAAAGGAAAGGCAGGACACAACGCTCTCTGTAGTTTCTCAGGCTTTAGCTGTTTCATTATTGGATCTGTTGCATCTTTTTGTTTTCTTTTTCCTAGTGGAATTTCTCTGCTTCCAAGAAACTGCTCTCTTTCTTCCCGAGAAGGTTAGGATATTGTGGCCAGGAGTCAGGGCAGCCTACACCCTTCAGCATGGAAAGATACCCAGGTGTATGCAGCCACCGTACAATTTTTGTAGACCACTCAGTGCTTCTTAAGTCAGTGTCTTCTTAGCAGCCGATCAGCATCATCAGTCAGAGGGTAGGGTTTGTTTTCTTTGTGTAGCTCTCAGCACATGAGCTGATGTGGGGTTTCTTTCTTTGCGGATGCCATGAGGTCATCCAGGCCGGGCACAGCACCGAGGCTGATGATGTCAGTACTCCATCCCCAACTCCACTTCCCATTCCTTCCACGATTTCCAGGCTTCAGGCAGGAGTTCTGGTTCCCTGTTGTGTCAGCATGGTGTCCCTTTCCATCAGGGCTTCATTTCATTCGGTCCTCATGGTGTTGCTCTACTGCAAGTGAGAAAATGGGGTGTGTGCTGTCTTGTCACCCACCTCTGCGAATCGTCTCCTCAAGTCAAGGACTCCCCTAGCAGAGAATTGTGAAAATTTAAAATCCTTGCAAACGCAATAGAAAACCACTTTCTCTTTTTTCCCTACGTGTTAAACACAAAAAAGAATAATGTGGAAAACTCAAATTATATTTTCCTAAGATACCCGTGGAAGTTTAGTCACTGACAAAATTATTTCCCATGGGCTTGAAGGAAATCATTTATTTCCAAAATGACTTAATGTTGAGCAGGAAGACAAAGAACCTGTTCACTTCTTCAGCCCAATGAAAGGTGATCAAAGAGGCTACAATATCACTTTTATTTTCCAACTCCCACCCCAAATCTAAACCCTGCAGCTTTCCCAAGAACATAGCATCAGAAACATGTCACTGTCAATCGATCTTTAAAGTTTGGACTTAATAGAGTATAATTGAGGGAGAATACATATATTCGTTATAGTCAATATATGGAGAAATGCCCAGTAGAAGATACCTTGGAAGAAACAATAAGGATATATAATGGTATTTCTGTACTCTGGTTGTTCTGTTGCCCTCCTGTAGTGTGCATTTGCCACCTATTAATTAATTCCTTCCAATTAACAAACACATCCATTCTGTAACAGAATTGCATTGAATTTCTTTCCAATTTGTCAGATCTTCTTGTCTTACTCTTCCTCTTCTAGATCACGTTTGTGGCTGGTAAATTGGTTTCTGAAATGCAGTCTCACACACTTTGCTTTCAAGTTAGCTTTCTTCTCTGTAGGACGCTGCTATATACTGCACCTTTAAGTGCCCAAATCAATTTAATTAAATGTCATTACAGGCACCAGAGCTGAAACAAACTAATGAAAGCAGCCATCACGTCAGGTGGTATTTATCTCCGTATTAAATTGAAAATACTCCCTTTAGGCTCTTAAAAATTAGTTTCAATATTTAATGCTACTAGCTTTTGGAATTCTTGATGGGGATAGTTTTAATGAATTTCTTACAAAAAGTTTACCTTTCCAAGGAAAGAAGCTTGTTCCTTAGGGCAGAAGAGAGCTAAGGATAGATGACTTAAAAGTATTCGGGTGTCGAAATAGTGTGAGGTCTGGGAGCTGCCCGTAACGCAGCTGAAAACCACGGTGAAGGTTGTCATGCAGGGACAGCCACGTGCCTTCTTCAGTCAAAAGCAGTTCCAAGTCACCACAATACTTGTGTTAGCATTTCTTGTTTGCCTGGCTTGTTTTATGGAGCTGATGGCGCTGGCAAACTTGAAAGTTTGGAGCAGATTTTATTTGAAGACCTCATTCTAGGCACTGCTCTCAGCAGAGACTGGAAATTTGCAGGGAGGAGAGAAGGAAAGCTGCCTGCTGCACAGGAGAACGCCACTGCTGGCATCCCAGGCAGAGGTGGATTTTGCTCCCTCGCTGCAGAGGCGCCGTGCACTGCTGCTTCTCAGGAAGCTCGCTGTCAACTCCAGGGAAAGTCATGACTCTGCTGTGAAAGCCATGGCCCAGACTTCACTCCTTCCCGCTGCCTTTTTTATACTTTGAAATTATGACTGAGATACAAACATGTTTATACGGGTGTGTTATGTAAGGAGGCCAGACATTCAGAATCTCTGGTGAGGTGTCATGTCCGTCTGTCCTCATTTACTTCTGTCATTTCCCTCTACATCAGGTATGATGAGCGTCTTCTTTCCTTCTGCCGTGTCACACTCTTGCTGAGTTCTCTTTCCTAAGAGTTTAGCGGAAGGGGAATTTTAAAGCCATTTTCTCTTGCAGTTCCAAGAGCCAGGAGCCTGTGGTTTCTGTGGAGGGAACAAAGTCAGAGAGATGCCTTGGGCAATGGCAGGGGATGGGATTCAGTAGCCTGGAGTAGCCTGAGGAAGGGGGGTGGGAATATTCTTTACTACCCCAATAGAGAATTATTTTCCTCTAAGCAAGAGGAAAATCCCAACTGTTTTTTTGGTAATATTGTATTGTATTTATTTTTGTTCAACATTTTATTGCAAAAGTTTTGTTTAGCACCGTGCCACGTGCTTGACTCGATTTCCACTGAGCCCAACAGAAACTAGGCATTTTTAAAAGGCTTATGCCTTCACTGCAAGACTAGGAAAACACTGTGTCACTGATTTAGATTTAACATAATGCAGTGATAAAGACAGTTAAAGTCTATCAATACTTTAAAACATTGGACATGCTTTCATTTAACAAGAGCAAAAGTCAATTTATTCTCTCATGCTACTTCCAGAGTATTTCTAATATCATTTAAAAATGTAAAGTATTTTGTATTATTGCATTATACTATAGTACAGGAATAAAATGTGAGTGATTTAAACTCTCCTTTTTTATTTCTGAACTAGCTGTTTCTAGTGTCTGTATTACTTTTTTGGGTATTTTAAATACATCACCATTACCACAATTTTAAACAGAAATAATCAAATTTCTTTCTGTACATCCTGGACAAAAAAATACAAGGAAAATGCATTGATTCTTTTGGGTTCATATATGAACAAATGGGCAGTTGATAGAACCAGCCTACAGGTACCCAAATAGTTGCAAAAATGTTGATCATCCTGGAGCTTCCCCTTCCACTTACTCCAAAATTTCCTTGTAAGATTGGAAATGATTTAAAGCAAAAACCGAGTTTCACTGTGAAAACAAGAAGTCTTATGATTTGGAATAATACCATGGCCAGAATGCCATTTGCAGTATGAAAACAGAGGCATGGAAAAAGACGGAACTATTGAACAAACAGCCTAAAGACTTGTTTCTTTTCATAATTCTGATCTTTCCAAAATGTGTTATTTTATAGAACTTTCTGCGTTTTAATTTTTTCTCCTGGTGTGCCAGTACAGTGAGCACGTCCTATCCTGCACTGCTAAGAATGTTTGCCACCCAGTGGCATGAAAAAGATGTACCCTACTTGTGTACGTGTAGTGAAGACTCTAGAGGAGAATACTCTGTACTTGAAAGATGGAACTGTGGCATTTTGACTGACTGCTGTGATGATGTTTGGTGTTGCAGGACGGATGGTCGCAATATCACTTTGTAGCCTCATCTTCAACAATAGAAAGGGATCGGCAACGACCATACTCATCATCACGCACGCCCTCCATCTCTCCCGTGCGCATGTCTCCGAACAACCGCTCAGGTAAGACGGGCCTTTCAGGCATGAAGTCAAGACACAAGCAATCCATCACTGTAATTTTTCTTCTTTAAGCAATGGCACTGGCATCCAGATTTGCGTTAACAGTGGTGGAAGGGCACAAAATACGTTCTTTACTCTTAGCTAAATTATTTGTTCAAAATAGGAAGTTATGGTTTTTTATTAATGCCTTCTAAAATTTTACAGCAGAAAGACTATATTTTTTTTTGTCATGAATTCTCAAGTAGTGTTTTCCTGATTGGGAATACTTGACTAGATCCCAGGGCAATGGTGTCCATTGGTAGCATGAGGAAATTCTGTTACTAACATTGCTGGTCATGAAAACTGCTGTATATGACCACTCTGCATGCTGTAGACGTGTAGATGTGGCACTTAGGGATATGGTTTAGTGGTCACGATAATTTTAGGTTGACCATTGGACTTGATGATCTTAGAGATCTTTTCCAACCTTAGTGATCCTATGATAAGACTGAAAAAGGACAAACATCGTGGCAGTTTCTGAAGAAAGAGGAGCCCGTGTAGTTACAGACCAGTCAGCTCAACTTCATTCTAGAAAATAGCTGAAAAAAATAATCTAGATACTGTCTAAAGGGAAAAAAAAAGATCCAGTCCTTTACAATTTAATTATAAGAATATCCGACCAGACAGAAGATCTTTAGAAATAATTTAGGGACTTTTGTCAGTTGCATGCATGAATCAGAAGATGGAGAAATTAGGATATGAGGACTACTGAATGGACTGTAATTACATCTCAACTCGAATAAGAGACACAAGATGGGGGCAGTGGGAAGACCTGCGCACCAAGTGTTATTCAAGCATGTAACAGCCAGATGTGAAGAGGAACGGCATGAACTTTCTCTACTTTCAGAGCAGACAAATAGAGATAATGAGCAGCAAGGAGTCAGGCGAGACATCAGGGAACATTTCCTAACGGTAGGGAGATTAAGCGCAGGAACAGACTGCTTGGAACAGTTACGTGATCGCTGTCATTAGAGATCTTTAGATTTAGATGAAATCTGTCAAGAATTATTTTGCTCTCCTGGATCCTTCCTTGGGATAAAGAGTTGAACTCACAGTGTTCTATCCACCCCTAGGACTTGGCGATAAGATGCTTAAACTGGCATAGAGAGCTCTGTCTTCTTTTCTGTGTCCTTTAAGGACAGGAGCATAAAACCTTGATACCACTTTTCAGTCTAATGTCAACCAACGATTTGATGTCTGCTTCCAGTGAAGACTCTGAAAGAGGGCTCTTCTGGATTTTAAAGCTTGCCGGAAAACAGTCGTTCTCACATAGGAAGAGATAGATAATTCCCTCAGGGAACAGCGAGGCATGGTTTTGTCTTTATCGGTCAATTCTGTTAAAAACACCAGAGTGCTTAAAAGCATTACCGGAGCACGCGAAAGAAAATGTGTCTCTGTGTTAGCTACTTTTTCAAGGTTTGCATTCTGGTTTGTTCCCTGTTAGACTCAAGTTACCATTAGCTGATTTGGTAATTTAATGTCATGTTTCTTTATATCTACTGGATTATCAGCTTTAGAATTACGTCACTATTTACAAGCAATTGAAAAGCAATCCTCAGTTCTCTAATGGCATCATCAGAAAAACATCTGGCCTGCATTTGCTCTGTAAATTCAGAAGCCAGGGCTGGAAAAAACAATCCAAGCAGAATTCAACATCTTGTTAGTTACATAGAAGTGCTTCTCTACTCCTTGGCTAAAAAAATGTAACATAGTTTAAGAGAAGCTGAAAAAAAAATCCGTCACAATCAAGCTTCACAAATGAGCTTGTGTTATTTTTTTTTGCCCTTCTTTTGAAGCGGGTACATTGCTACTGCTTTTGAGGTTCTTTTGACGTATCAAATACCTGGGTGGAGGCAGGGAGGGTGTGGAAATGAGCAGGAGTACTTTTAGTTATTTTTACGCCACCGTGCCTTCTTCATGAAGCTCTGGGGTGCCCTGCCACTCATCTTGAACTCACCATCCCGTGCCCTCCACAAGAGGGAAAGCGCACTCTGTCTACTAACACCTGAAAACTGATGTCAGTTTACTTGAAAGATACTACTTGTTCTGCTGCTTTTCTCCTTTTCCTGAGCATCACCAGCTCTAAGTCTTCATGGCCAGTGCCAGTGATCACCCTCCAGTGCGTGAAAATCAAATACAAAACCAGTTCTCCCCCAAGTCACCCAGTACTTCCCTCCTCTGAGCCATACCACGAGTATAGGTGATGAAGGATTTAGTTTTAATAATACTTTAAAGTATCAGCTGCTGTTTTAATGACAGTTGTTCATACGCAGAGGTTTAAAGGCAGAGAAATTATTTGAGTTACCTTGAGTATTAGGCATTCTTTGCTATGTCTTCTGTGAAAAACGCTTATTTTCTCCCCATCTGTATTAGAATCATTTAATTGGTTTATTTTCAACAGAGAAGCGAAGAAACCATCTTATAAGGGTTTTTCCGCACAGTTGAAAGTTACCAGTCTTTCCAGCAGAAATAAGTCAACCAGTTTGAGAAAAAAATGGAAATGTCTATACCAGAGAGTTTTGACAAGTTAAAGAAATTGAAAAGCTAAAGGGAGAAAAAAAAAATCCCTATTATTGTTGTGCTTTTTTCATAGTGATAATCTTAGATATTGGGTGTAAGTGAAAAAAGTAAAACATTCAGGGATAAAATTGTGTTTGGTGTTGACCGTCCCATGAACATGTTTGTGCTGTACTGGAAATAACAGCACCATTTCTTCAAGGAGCTCGGTGTCAGTGCACTAACAAATATAAGATAAATGTTTAGAGATAAATGCTACATTCAGTCATGTGTGGAGAGAGAAAATAAATCCCTTTTTGTGATCTAGCAAGTGCCCCAGCCTCACCTCGGGAAATGATCAGCCTGAAAGAAAGGAAAACGGACTATGAATCAACTGGAACAAACGCCACTTACCATGGAAATAAGGGAGAACACACTTCTAGGAAAGACACCATGACAGGTGAGATTGTGCTTGCAGAGCACATGAAAAAAATGATGGCTGTGATAGGCCTGCCTGGGTTTGCTCTACTGCAGAAGAGTCAACCTGCTTTCATTCGTTCCAAAGTTTTAGCCGCTCTGAGAAATACAGCTGAAGAAATAGCTGAACTAAATGAATACAGTGCTATGTGAGAATGAACTGTGCAGACCATATTTCTTCACAGAAGAAAGACTCTAGAACCGATTTTACATTTCTTTTTAGTTTTTTTACATTATTTTGTCACATTTGTTTTCGTTTTAGAAGGAAGCCGGTAGATCGCGTTGAATATTCAGCCTGGACGATTCTGTGAATTAACTACTGTTGTTTCTGCAAGCATGGCAGCAGTTGAGCGTGCACAGTGATCCCTAAGATCTGTCTTTTGCAGGGAATGGCTTTCTAGGACCAGCTAGCTTATTTTGCACATCAGTCATTCCCAGGAAACTGGGAAGCTATTTGTAAAGTCTATCCGTGTTCCTGTGTTGTTATGACGCCTATTGCAGGTTTCACTGAAGGCCTCTCTACCCTGGTGAGCTCATTAACCTGTTAGCATTTCAGTAATTATAAAAATGTGATTGCTTTGCTCTGTACTGCACCTCTTCCTTAATTCTCTTGCAAATGACACGTTGGTTTCCCTCACCATTGCACAGGATTGTATAATCCTTATTGACCATTTAGTTACATTTATATCGTGCCGAGCCTTACCATCTTCTCCAAAGCTACCTCAAGGCAAGCAAAAAATCACCCTGAGGAGTCACTCTGCACTTTCTGAATGCCTCTTCCTTTCTCACGTGCCCTCTGTAGAGGTCTTGCTCAGAGGATGCCAGAGCATCCAGGGTTGTCTTTGTGTTGCTCAGCTCACTGGGGATGCCGGGAACATGCTGACTCAGCATCAGGCCGTATTAAGGATATGGCGATCGTCGTCCTGCAGCCACTGCATTCTGTAATCAAAGTGTAAAGGCCACGCTTTGCATTTGTGTGAAAACACAACACCGAACATTAATCAGCATAAAAGTCAAAATCTGAAGGAGAGGAACGCCGGTCAAGAGCAACCACAGAAACGAGGAGCGTCGTGAACGATGTCCGTAAGATACTGCTGTGTGAGGCTGCAGCAGATTCAGGCAAGGTACTGCATTTTGTCTGTCTGTAATATTTGGAGTGTTTCCTAGGCACTGCACAAGGTGGTCCTCTGAAACACTTCAATGGTCCTTACTTGGGTGATTGTGAAGGACACGACTGCATTTTGTTCAGCACTTTGTCAAGGATCCATGAAGAGGGAATCTGAGGAGTAAGAGCAGCAGACTAAAAAGGCAGAAATACCAGTATTTTGTTCTAGCTGTATCTGCAGCCGCAGACTACCAGATTATAGCAGAAGATATATTTAAAAAAAAAGACATTTTCTTTTTCTCTCAATCCTTTTCATTTTGTCTTTTACTGTAGTGTTTTTTGTTCCCATTCCAGTTTCCCTTGTTTCCATTCTTTCAATATGATTTTCAGAATGTGAAGTTTGTACTTCCCCAGCAACCTTTGCTCCACTTTGATTTTTGCATAGTGTTTTTCTTTAATACCTGCTTGTACTTTGTCTGTTCGTATTGATCTGTTCGGTGGGCTTTTAGTAAGGAAACTTGAAACTCTCAGCATCATGCTCAGCTATTGACTATTTTTCCAGCTACTAAGCTCAGTGAGAGAAATCAAAACCGAAACCAAATTGAAAAGTGTAACAGTATTTCACAGTCTTACGTGACCACTGTACAAACGAAGGTGGAATTAACAAATCACTTGCTCTGTCTTTCAGATTACCCAGCTCTGCTCATTTGGTCTAAGCTCAAATTAAGCACCTTTTTAAGAACAAAAGAAAATAACAGAAGGAGTCCTGCCTGTCAACATTCAACACGAAATCTGTGTAACATATTTGTAGCTCATTACGTATTAAATGCTTCATTAAAGAACACTATAAAATCAGCATTTGTGATTTGAATTGTGAGACATTTTGTCTTTACTTGGATGGTCTAGTAGAAGTTTGTGTAGCAAGTTCATTGCAACGCGCGTATTGGGCTGTGTGCCTTACAGACATGGGGCCTGTGGGACTCAGATAAAGGTTTTTCCAGGTTCCACCTGGCATGTGCATGTTTTGAGCTGCTCTTCTATTTTGTGCTAAGCTGATGTATTACACAAAGCTTTGCTTGATTTACAGATTTACACAGAACGTAGAACCACAGCTGTAGTCTTAATTTATCCATGACCGTCTCCATGTTCTCCTCCAAGGCTTTTTTCAGTTTATAGTTCAAAAATTTTACGACCTCTTGCCTGGGACTGAAATGAAGTGTTTTTGATGGATTTTCAAAATAAAACTGCTGGCTGCTTGCTATTGTGGCTAGTTGTCAGGAAAACTCTGGGGAAAATGGAGCATCTATGAAGTAAAAGTTTGTCCGAAGATGATTAACTTACACTGAATTCACAAGGACAGGTAAAAAATAGTTCCCACTGCCCTCTCCCCTTCACAGGTTTATGATGCCTTATATATTTACTATCTATCTTCTTTTCTCTGTGGAAAGTAAAAACCAATAATAAAATTTTACTACCTAAAGTATATTTTTAAGATAAAAACTATTATATTCCTTTAAAAACCCCAAAACTACAAGTGCATCTGATAACGTTATCTATGCCGTGGCGTTTTCCTTCAGACCAGGGAAGTATAAGGTTACTACGGTGGGACTCCTACTCTAAATAGTTCCCTCAATGAGCTACTATGTGCACCACAGTCTGCACCCCGTATCCTCACCTGCACCATCGGAAATACCTTCTGATAAATTTATTTTCTTTCGGTTGTCAAGAATCAGTCATCCGTACTTTTGTTATTGAAACGACTTGCAAGTGCCCGTACGTTCAGAACACAACCAACCACCATCATCTGCTACAATAGCTACAGATGCTTGGGCTACATCAACTTACTATTGCCTTACGAAATCATAATACACTGTAATCTTTTCTGATGCCCTTTCCTCATCTCTCTCAGTGCAGGAAGGGGCAGTGATAGTGACAGGTCATGATCTCCGTTAGCTGAGATTTGTGAGGCATAGGAGCATTCTCCTGTACTGTCTTCAACTGAATTTTAGGAAATGGGGGTGTGGTGCTGCTTATAGCAGGTTATGCAATAGCCGATGAGGGTGACTTACCTGTCCAGCCGAGCTTTCCTTCTTACTGTCAGGCTGTGTTTCTGAGGGAAAAAGTGTAGCATCTTTTATTTCAAAGTGCCTGTAAATGTGTTTAGAATAAATGCTTCTAAGAACTAAAAGCTGAATGTTCACCTGTGAATCAAGTGATTGTGGTATATGGGGTTGGCTTTGGTCAGTGATATCTTTGTCACGTAAGCCACTGAGTGACATAATTTTCAAAGCTCTTGTCAACTTTCCAGAAAACTGCTGTGGAGGCTCTATGATTTTTGCATTTTTTTTAACCTGTATCACCTCGAAAACTGAACAGTGGGGAAAAAAAGACAGGGTTTTTTCTGTAATATTCTTTATAGAGTGCATTCACAAAGTACTGCAGGTTGATCATACTACTCACTTTAGAGCCGTCACAATTTTGGCTGGTAAAAAGTACCTCTTCAGTACTGCCATGTTCTGATGTTTAGCTACTGCACAAAATACACCTGCACACATGCACACTTATCGCTCCTCAACTCATTTCATCTGCAGCTACAATTCTCACGTCTCTGTAATGAAGTCTGGCAGCTGGAAAAATCTCCATCTCTTACTCGTTGTACTCCTATCTCTTATACTGCCATGTTTTTAAAAAGAAAATTATTTTATTAACCTTTCTTTCTCTCTGATCATTTTACTAAGATGGTATGTATACAGTACTAACAGCAAAACACCGAGTATCTGTCCATTCATCTAGTTCATTCTCTCCCTTCTTTATTTTCTATTTACCCTCTGCTTTTGGACAGCAAGAGTCAACGGCTCACTGAAGCATGGCGGTGCGGGGCTGGAGTTCCCAGGAATGCCGCCTGCATGTTCAGAAGCAGGTACTGGAGTGTGGTGGCATGCGTTGCTAGCGGCTACGTTGCTTGGCTTACATCTCCTCCAGAGACAGAATTATCTTACCTTCCCAGCTAGACTAAGCCAAGTTTTCTTGTTCTTGAAATCCTGGCATTAATTTCCAAGCATCTGATGTGTCATTGTTTTTATTACAGTGAGAAAAGAATAATTTTTGTATTTTTTTTTTTCCATTTTAAACTCGTGAGTTTGTATCCACATCACTGCAGTGAAATCCGCAGCGCAGACCTTTCAGCGGTGTTCATAAGCTGATACTACCCATTTTCCGTCACAGAATATGTGATTTGGAAGACACTAGGTCTTTGCACATCAGTGCAAATGTCACAATAGTGCATTGGGCAGCTGTGCACCACCTCTGAGCTATTTGTGGCTTTATAGTATTTACGTATAATTTTTCTGGTCTGTAACATGGCTGTTAGTGGCACCCGTGTACCATATGCCTTTTTACAGACCTGTAAAAAGATGGAAAGGTCGTGACCCTCCTTAAAGTTTCTCTGCTTGCCTCTGGGAACAACATGAAAATTAACGTGTGAACAGTTTCCTATTTTTCAGCAGATTCTTCATAAAACTCAGATGTTGCACCTTATACCAGTCTTTTACTCATGACATCAATCATGAACAGTATTGTCCCGTCTGGACTGAATATGTTCAGTCGTGCCTGACTAAAAACTTCCATGTGTGAAACTTCAACTCAACTCATCTTGCTATTTATATACAGGAAAACAAATCGGTTACTGGAAGTTCTTGCTCTCTTTATAAGAATCTAACACATTGAATGGCACAAGAGCTCTTTCCACTTCGATTAGTTATTGGTTATGAAGTGAAATAGCTCTTTTTCCAGCTACTAGGACACGTCACCCCACCGTATAAGCTCTGTCTTTATCCTGTTTCAAGACCATGCGAGAAATCTTCAGGGACACCGAGATCTGTAAAGCGTCAACATGGAGCACTGCACCGAACTCTGACAAAAATGATACCCTCAGCATGGAGGCCCTGGCAGATGTGAAGATCAAAATCAGCGTATTACAGTTAACTTTGGCTGAAGACCATGCCATGCCTTTCTCCAGAGAGGGGGTGGTGGCCAGGGGCAAGATAAGAAGCAGTTGGACATGCTGGGGTCCATGCTAGCAGGTTGCCTAAGGAAGAAAGAGTGGTTACTTCTTCAGTAACTGTGGTTCTTCCTGGTGAGGTGACTAGCATGGATCCCATACCCAGCTTTCAGCTCTGATGCTCTGTCCTCATCCTCAAAGGCTTTGAGTTGTGAAGGTATTAAAAGCAACTCTTGGTGCCTCCAGGTTTTATCCCATTGCAGAGAGACCTGACAGAAGTCACGTGAGCAACGCATTTCAATTCCACCGATTACTCTGATTCACAACTAGTCCATTTTTACTTTCAGGCATGTGCTTTTATAATGGGAGGGAGTCCTCGTGACAGCATTAAATCACTTGTGATAACATCTGGAAAGTCAATAACGCACACCCAGCAAGAACAGCGTGCAGCACCCACACAAAATACTACCCTCATATTCTTGCAAATGTGAAAAATAACGACGGTCTTTCTACTTCTACCAGCAAACTAACCTTCAGCTCAACAGCCAAATCGAAGTGATCGGTGAAGTAAGCTGTGCTGGGAAAATCCTTAGCTTTTTATGTGCTTTTTTTTTGCACAAAGGGTGGGAAACAAATTATTGCAAAACTGTATGATGTTATCCTTGTCTTTAGAATTACTGCTGGTTTCAAACTCCTAGGTTTGTCTGTGCATTTTAGCAGTAGAACGTGTGAGAAGGAAATGACAGCACTTCATGGAATTGAGACTATCTTGGCCAGACCTCTTCAGTATAACTACGTATTACTTTTTTGCGTAACTCATTTTTCAGTTGCATTTAATCACTTTTTCCATCTCTCTCTCTATACACGTAGCAAAAGCAACGTCGGCTAATTAATCCACATAATCCAACTGAAGTGAAAGCAGCGAAATATTTCTTAATAGTTACAACTGTTCCATGCTTAGTGTGTGTGCTGTAAAATCTCATATATAACCTGAAATATAGTACTGAATGCTGGCTGTATATGAAATTATTTTGATGATTTATAGGTGAAGCAGTGCACAAGATTGGTATGAACATGACACGGTGCCTGTTATACCAGGTACACGCACGTACACCAAAGCAAAGATGATGACTGTTTAGTGGTAGGAAGAGAGAACAGAATTCTGCAGATGCTTTTAAAGAGTCTTTTTTTTTTTTCCGAGAGGGGAAAGGCATTATATAATGTATTCAGTGAAGCCTTAATTCCCTTCGAGGCCAAAGAGGGATGTTTGATAAACCTATTTTTGCCTTCCTTTTTTCTCTCTCCAGCTCAGAACACTGGAATCTCAACTTTGTACAGAAATTCATATGGTGCACCTGCTGAAGATATCAAACATAACCAGGTAAATGTGGTTTCAGATTTTCTCATGTCAGTGCCCTGAAGACTATAAGTGGTTCTTAAGGATACCATGTCACCCTAAATCTCACTTGTGGCAAAGGCAGATGCAAAATGTTCAGCGTCTTTGAAGTCTATATCAATCACTTCTATTCAAAGTCTGAATTTTGGCCACCAGTGCTTGCATTGTATAGCTGCAGTATAGTCAGGCAGTTATACACAGATTATAGTTGCTAAAGCAACTATACGCTACACTGCAAGCTATGCTGCTTCAGCTACTTTTGAAGTAAACCAGCATCTTTAGCAGCAGTATCAAATACTAAATGTTTTTAAATAGGTAAATGTAAAGAATTAAAATGACATGGCAGAGCTGTGGAATTAATTCACTAACAAGCAACACCTTGAGCACACGTTAAGATAACGCCTAACTTTGTATTTCCAGCACGATAAACGTTAAGTGAGGCTTACTCCTTCTGCCAGCCTGTTGCCCAGAGTAAGTTGTATCTAACAAGCTGCGGGCATCGCTATGTTTCAGGTTTCAACACAGCCAGTTCCACAGGAGCCCAGCAGAAAAGATTACGAACCATATCAGCCGTTTCAGAATTCAACAAGAAACTACGACGAGTCCTTCTTTGAGGACCAAGTGCATCACCGTCCGCCTGCAAGTGAATACAACATGCACCTGGGACTAAAGTCAACTGGCAACTACGTTGACTTCTATTCAGCTGCTCGTCCCTATAGTGAACTTAACTATGAAACAAGCCACTATCCAGCCTCTCCCGACTCCTGGGTTTGAGACTTGGGCAGATATAAAAGCTCCAGGAACTGTGCATGTGCATGCATACCACAAGACATTTTTTTTCCTGCAAATTTAGTTTGTTAAAACCTGTTCCATAGGAAGGCCCAGATAACTAGTATGGGGAAAAAAAAAAAAAAAATTATTTTTTTTTTTTTAGAAGGCTAAAAGATATGAAAGCTAAACCTGGGAGTAATTAGAAAGAAATATATATACATATATATATATTTTACAGTGTGGGGCAAATGTACTGTTGGACTGTAGAGTCTAAAGTTTGGTGCTGTATATTGAATGTGGCTGAAGGAAGGAGGGAGAACATTGACAGTGGATGTGGGTCAAGAGTTAAGCACAAGTAACTGAGCAGCGTACAGAACTTTATGGGGAACAGCTTCTCACACTTTGTTTAATATCCTCATTCATTGTGAATCTAGGCTTCAAGTTGCATTTGGGGTTTCCTCTGTACAGCAAGATGTTTCTTGCCTTTTGTTAATGCATTGTTGTAAAGTATTTGATGTACATTACAGATAAAAAAAAAAAACAAAAACAAGTGCATTGTGTATATTACACCAATGCCACAGTGTTTCTTCATCTATGGTTCTAAATATTGCTTCAATTTCAAATTTTGAAAGATGTATGAATTTCCAGGTTTTTTTTTTTGTTTCTTTTCCCAGGTGCGTTTTAACAAAAAAAAAAAATTTTCAAAAAAAAAAACCAAAAAGGAATATTTAGCAGTATTGTTTGTTCTGATATGTGAATTTGTTTGTGGCAACTAAAAAAAAAAAACAGCATTCAGCAGTTTCTGACAATTAACATTCATCATTCCACACTCCTTGTCAACAAAGTGCTTTTTCACTGCCTAAAATTTTAGATGTAGATATTTGAAATAGATTTTTTTCATTTATACCAGTTTTCTTTATGATGATACAGTGTTAAAAGAAAATAAATTACAATTGATCTGTCATCCATATTTGCTAAGAATGTCTATTTCCAAGAACCTACCATACAAATACACATTCTTACTTGTGTGTGTCCCCGTATGCATAGTATTCTGTGTGAGTGTGTGTTTGAGTGTGTGTATTTGTGTGGCGTAAGACTTCTCGTCATCTAATGTTTTCCTTGTTCAAGCTTCAATTTTTTTATTTTTTTAATTTTTTTATTTTATTTTCAATTTTTTTAAACAGTGGAAACTCCAGTATGTGCTTTTTCTTACTCACTTTCTTAACTGTTGATAGCAATTCCAAATTGTTAGGCCACAATACTCAAAAAGGTTGGGGTTAATCAGATTTTTTTTTTACTGACTCCTTCACCCTTAGGTGCCAGTTCCTCTAAAACAGCATCTCTGGATCTTCTCTTGAGGAAATTTTATTGCTATCCAGCCACCAACCAGCAAGTGTTCAAGGAAGGCAGATTTTGATCTTGCCATCTCCCTGAGGGAATGGAAAACAAAGACCCAACAGACTTAAGTCTGGAGTCTCCGAACTCTTCAGGCTACAGAAGGGTCCGACTCCTGAACCATAGGACAATCATTTATTTTAACTCATACCAAAAAGAAAACCCGACACCCAGAACACATTCCTCAAATATGAAAGATACCGACCGTATCTGTACATTTAAAGTAAAACTCTAGAAAATAAAAAAGTAAGCAAAAAAAATACCCCCCCACAAAATAGCACGTCTTCTTTTCTTTAATTCAGGCAACATTTTGAGCGTACAGTTTTCACCGCAAAAAGAGTAGTTGTAAATTGCTTAAATTACAATGAAGGAATTTGTTTTAAGTTGCAAACATTTCTGTGATTAGTCATTGTAGGAGTCTTGCCATCAGCTGGCACACTTGTGGCTGCGCGCAGGGGGAGAAGTCTCTCGCAAGTCATCGGCTGCGCCGTAGGACACGGCCTGAGTAGTTCACACAGGCGGGTATTGTGACGTAGAATTGGTTTAGCCGTAACCTAGCACTATAGTTTCATCTTTTTGGCAGCTTTTCTCAGTGTACAATATGTAACCTTATCTGCTCTTTGTAGTAAACAGGGGGGAAAAAAAAAAATCGCATGCAAAAAAATTTTTCAAGCATTTAGGAAAGGGTGGGTGGGAGGGGCACAGTGGGCCAGATGTATAGTGAGGTAGATAAAAATATTATTCATAGTTTTGGACACAGGTTGTTTATATTTTATTTATTACATTGATTTTAATAAGATAAGTGACATTTGCAGTGCTCTTTTGAACAAAGCACGTTTTCAGTATAAAAACTTTTTTTTAATGAAGAATGTCACTCGCAACTTGAAGTTCTTGACCACCTGATAACCACCAGGCTGGTGCCGTTCTCCAGGCACGGGATTGCCAACAGGCCAAGGGAATCGCTCATGGCTTTTGAAGTTCTTAGGAAAGGAGATTATTGTAAGTTGGATTTATTTCCATTTTTCAAACTACTGAAAATGCCCACATTGCCCCCTTTCAGCTCTTAGGAATTACTCGGAGTCACATGTTGACCATTGCTCAAGTGAGAGATTCTGGATTGATGAAGCGGCATAAAATACCTTTTGTCTATACTTTTGTGTTTTGTGTTTCCATTCTTCTGTAGTGGCAAGTGCTCCGACTGATGACATTCACTTTTGCTGTACTGAATTCTGAGAAGGTGTTTGAATTACCTGGCTTCTTTTCCAGGCTTGGAAATCCAACGCCACTGCCGTACTGAGCAAGATATACATGATGCATTCTTTTTAATAATGAGGAAAGTATCCTTATCTATTGCTGTTCCCTTCATTCTTGTACTCGATCACACACAGAAATAGAGAAGAAGCGAAACTGTTCCAAAAACTGTATTAAGATGCAATTATGTACTGTAAAATGTCGGATTGTTTTTTTTTTTTTCTTTAACAAGCTTCGTATTAGAATCTTGTTCAGCTGTGTAGAGCTATATAAATCTCACTGTTTTATTAAATGCTGTTTATGGTCTGGAAGGAACGGTTAACCTATCTCAAGATTAACAAATTTGCACTAACATGAGCAATATTGATTTGAAAAAAAAATAATATATGACTTCAATATTTAAAAGATAAACTATGATTTTAAAGGTATATTAACACTGAAAGTACATTTTGACAAATAACATATTTAAGCCCAAAATATAAATCGTTATGTCAGATAACACAAAAGAACTATAACAATATAGATTGAGAAAAAAAAAAAATGTGTTTCACTGTACATGTTGTTAACATGTACAAAGACAAACTAATATTGACATATTTTCTATTAATAAATCCTACTGTATTGTGGAGAATCACTGGTCATAGTGCAATATGTTTAAACTCAGAAATTGACTCCATAGATGGATGCCTAGCTTCACGCAGCCGAGAAACCCTTGCTTTTAATTTATTGTAAATATTAATCGGACAGCTAACTTTCAGCTCTCAAGTCACTCGCTCCCCCCCTCCCTCTCCGCCAGGTTTATGAGCACAACCTACTCTACAGCAGCAAGGGAAGGAGACAGGTATTTTGGGGAAGAAGGTCGCCTTCACCCCTAATTATGACCGCAAGAGTTCAGCTATCACCGCTTACAGAGAGAGAGTTTATCTACGTTGGTAGGAAAGAAACTAAAAAGCCCAAGGCTAGTGCCACCGGATAGGCACATGCTGTAAAAAAATAGGCTCTTGGCCCCCACACTGCACAGACTGCAGCCAAGAAATAAAGAGCAATCCATTCATTTACTTGTACGTTGGTGGGCGGCCCAGCACGCGGTGCATTTGAGGACTCGGAAAAAATTGCTTCCTGGGACTGGGTTGCATTAGCCTGCAGAAGCGTCTCACTAGGGAGGCTTTGCAACCCAAATCACAAACACCGAGTGATTTTTTTTTTCTCCCTTGGTGAGCCAGTGCGCTGCAAGGGACGCTTTCTCAACTCCTCCACCCCTGTTACTCATCTTCTCCTGCCAGCAGGCAGAAAGAGCTCCGAGTTTAGTGTTGCTGCTTGTATCATGGGGAGTGGTGCGAGGAGGGAGAGGGATGGAGATGGCAATCCCCAGTGGGGAGTGGGGAACGAACAAGTGGCCTAAAAATACAGAAGCTCGGGGGCTTGTGCATGAAGACGGGTACATACCCATACTTACCAACAGTGGAATGGACCCAACAAGAGATATTACGCACCAAAACCATCAACTATTACTAGCAAGCTAATGCACTGAACACTTACTAGCAGCAACAGGCTGCACACAAAGCTTTATGCTAGCAAAGTGAGAAGGATTGGCAGAGGGAAATCACAGATCACTGTTGGGCACTTCCAGCTTTAGCCTGCAGAAGAATTTGGGGATGAGGGCAGTGACTGCATATTGCTGTGAAGGAGAGAGGACGGGGATGAGACTCTCGATCAAAGACTTTGAAACTAGGTCCAAGGCTTTTAAGAGCAGGTAAAAAAGGACACTAGGCAGCTAAACCAGGGGCAATTCTTTGCACATCTCCTCCCTTGCCCCACCATCCTGAGCAGCAGAGTGTGGGCTCCCCAGCAGGTCCACAGACACTGCACGCGGGGGACAATCCCACCGAGGACCCAGCTTGCAGAAGTCCTTTCCTAGCAGCGGGGCCGTACTCGGGACGGGTGTGTACCTGAGCCACCCGCACTGAGTGCTGCTGATGCTGGGTCTGGGCTTGCCAAGGAGCAGCTGCAGCCACTTGCAATGGAAGCCCAGCATTTTTCCCGGAGGCCAGATGCACACCAGTGGCTGCTGATGACCTGTGCAGTGCTGGCTCTTTTCCAGGAGACTGGCGAGTTTTTCAAGAGTGGCCTAAAGCCGGCCTCAGACATTTAGGCTGAAAGGTTGAGGTTTGAGTTTCATGCCCAGGCAAGGGGTTTGAAGCCTGCAGCTGATAGCTATGGGGAGGTGGGCATCCCCACCTCCAGCCTGGTCTGAAAAACAAGTGAGAAAAGCAGTGACTAGCACATCTTTTGATAGCCTGGGCTAGGAGCGCTCGCTCCTAACTCTTACTCCACTCTTCTGAGGGCCAAGCCATAAGACTCCATCTAACACAAGAACTTTTTTGCCTCAGTTCACAGTGTTTCATACCACAAGCCCACCAAGGCACATGCATGAGTATTGGTGCTAGCCAGGCACAGTAGTCTAGGAAGACAGGATGCCAAAGCATTGGTCTTAAACCTCATATGCGCCCAAACTCACTGTAGTATTTTTAGTACACTTTTAAAAAGAAGTCTCCTTCCTCTGTGGGCATTGGTATTCCTTTGCCAGAAGAAAGCACATGCTAAACTCTTACAAATTGTAAACCTCTAGCTTACACCTACCTTTAAAGCCCACAGAACTCCCTGGAAAGTCTTCCATCAGCTTCACCAGCCATGGATCAGGCCCAGAGTGAACACAGGTGAAGAACTGATGTAACCTTTTCAAAGGCGGAGTACATCGAGCATGCCAAAGGCTGGAGCCATCCAGTAAGTAACAAGAGAAAAAAAGTTATTTGCTAGTACCTGTCAAAATTTACTACAGAGCCTTTGGCTTTCTGTAATTTTATTTTCCCTGCATTAAGAGAGTGACATAGATAAAAAGTACTTGCAGTGACTGATTGCTGCAGTTAATTTCAGTAGACAGATTAATAGTTTCAGACACTGAAACACCTTTCGTTTCTAGACAGGCAAAAGCTGGAGCTTGTCACTAAAGGTAGGAAAGCAAAATAGCAGTGGTTTGCTAATTCACCGTTTTTCACTAATTCAATTAAAATATTAATTCACATAAGCCTTTTCATTTATACATAGCCCAGTGGCTATGGGAGTTGCTTTTTACATCATTATTTTACATGAACAGGCAGAAAATGTTGCTAACTAAACACATCTAGATAACTAAACACATCTAGATAACTAAACACATCTAGATAACTAACACATCAAGGCTGAAGAGAAAATGTGTGGCAGAGAATTCAGGCTACTGTATGCAGACACAATCAGTTATTACGGCTGTTTGACATCAGCTGATAAAAAAAAAATAGAATCTACTGGGTGAAAGCTAGTATTTCCCATACCAAATTAAAAAGAAAAAAAAACACCAACAAAAACCAAACACCAAGAGCAAGTCTTAATTTTTTGGCTTACAACTAGAGTGGCTGGCAGAGCAAGGCACGGTGTGAGGCACAGTTAGTTGCTGTGTTCGTCTCCTTTCTACAAATTATTTTAAGGCACTGGGCGCACCGTGGCAAAGAGAGAATTTTAGCTGGAAAGGCACGAGAGCTGTGGAGAGACACAAGGGAACTAAGACTTCACTGAGCTCATACGCTGGGACAGAGATCAGCCAAGGTAAGCAAGGCTGTCAAGCGATAATAATATTAATGGAAATGATGCATTTGTATTATTAATAGCAAGTTTTAAGCCTTATTACAATAACAGAATGTATTAAGCCTCAGGCCTTGTCTGGATTTGTCTGGTCTTGAGCTCATTTTAGCAATAGTTGCAAAAATTATCCTAGAAACTTTTGTAACAGCAACCCTGTTATCCATCTTGCTTCGGCCGTCTTGGTATTTACAAGTCTTAGCTGAGATTTTGCTTAGCCTTGCACGTCTCGGGGGTGTCAGCAATCAGCACAAGTGAAAGTACTCAGCCAAACACAGGAGGGATAAAGGATAACCAATTAAACAGTTTGTAGATTAAGGCATGAACAGCATGTGATAAGTGAGGAAAGGAGGACATGAGCTGCATCCAAGGCCAAGCTGATACACGTTGCAGAGCACGCGATGTGAGCCGATCAACCCAAGGGGAGGGGACAGGGACTGGATGTTAATTAACCTGGTTAACAGCATAGATGTAAGGGAGATGACACTACTTTTTCCCCCACTGGAGGAATTCTGGAAGAAAATGCTCTGAACGGGAGCTCCTGTTTGACATTCCTTAGGTCTGACAAGTTTAGGTAAGGAAAATTAGCTTAGCTCTGAATGTGTCTGTTCTTCAGATGCGTAAGATCGTGCTAAAAGGATATAAAGAATCAAGAAGTATTTTCAAGTGGGTGGTGTGCAGCACAGATAGTAGCCAAGACCTGTAAACATCTGTGCCCTTCCCAGAATGAAACCTCAGCAGAAGGGAAGTTGCTTCCCCCTAGCAGACTGATGGTTGTGAGTTTAGAGGTAAGGACCTCCAGTATTATTTTAATGAGCTACTGCTTCAGTCAGTTCACAGCTTCCAAAGTCACAGAGCTGCTCAGCTTGGTTGCAGCTTGATTTGCTGGAAATGAAAAAGTCCTTGGGTGCATCTGTTAATGCAGGGTCAGACTTCAGTGAAATCAGCAGCTTCCCAGAGTGGAAAAAGCTGCACAGCATTCCTTCATACTGGAATGTGATGGGAAAGGACTCAGTAGCCTGTGGAGAAAAGCCTTCTTGAAGGCTATGTCCAGCTGAGGGGAACTCCACGAGACATTGAAAGCATCGTATATGATCAGGTGGAGATTTTGCTATACTCAGCATTTCTTTTTGACCTCAGCTTTCTCAAAGCAAAACGAGAGGGTGCTTTGCCTATAGCCTGCTGAAGCCGACTCTGATTATTTTAAAGCATCTACCCTAGAGACGCACAATTCAGTGTAGACAGATGAGATCAATTTCTGCTCTTCTTCTTTGGGCTCTTTATGCTGTTGTCATTGTTCCCTGAATGGATGATGAATGTTATTTTTATGTGTTTGATAACTGATTCGCATTATTTATTTAATTAATTTATTCAATGTTGATAGTAGTGCAATATGAATTACACTGATCTTTCTGGAAACAAAATATTTATCTGCAATCTCTTGTTAATTCACTGAAGACATTTTTGCCTTACAGTGGTAATCAAATAATGCATAACTGGCTTTCTATTTCTTTCTGGACTCCCCAGATGCGACATAGGCTGGAGGAGTAAGTTCTAAAGCAGGACAAACATCCATTTACACTGAGCTTTTCAGCTAGATACTTTTTTTGGTTTGGTTTTGGTGTTGTTTTTTTTGAAAAGTACATGCACAGGAACTTTGAGACATCTTTTTAAGAATGTCAGTAAGTCAATATTGCTTTTCCATCCTGAAGGGAAAGCACACTCATTAGAAAAATCTTCCTTGCCTGGGTCAGCATTGCAAATGAGGAAGGATCTGTATGGCAGGGTCCCATGTCAGGATTCAAAGCTTAAGGTCCTCTATCCTTTTATAGCAATGTACCTTAAGTCAACTGTTTGCCTAGTTTAACACCCGTTAGCATAGAAAGACTTTCGTTAAAATATTTTCCAGATAAATTCCTGCAATGTACCTATGAGGACAGATTGTTTTACCACATTCAACAGGGTTTGAATGTGTATTTTGTCCAACAAAATAAGAAAGATAAAGCTGCGGCATTTATCAACATCACAGTTCAGCTTCTGCATCTCATCCATCCCACTGATTTAGCTCCCTACATAACAATAATTTCTTCTTCATGAGGAAACAGTCTTTCTCTTTATCTGTTCTAAAGGGTTTAAGTATCTTTTTCATGTCGCTTAGGAACACAACTATAACCTTCAGGTTTTTCATAAAAGCTGCCTTTCCTTCAAGGGCATGCTGATTGAATTCATCCAACTTTGCCTCTCTCATTTGCATATTAAAGAATTGTTTCTTCTTGCAGAAGAACAGGGTGAATAAAATCCATGGCTTTTGATGCCAACTGTAAGCTAGATTAATGTTAGAGAAAATAATTACGGAAACCAAAATAATATGTAACTTACTAGAGAGCTAGCAAGGCAGTAGCTACTCACAGGGTTAACAGCTTAAAGAGAAGAGTTCTGTTTCCAAGGCTTTTGCCTTCCAACAGATGTCTGTAAAGGAAAATTGTCATGAGAATACTTAAATATCACGCTGTATCTGTACAGCTGAGTTGAGAATGGCATGAATTACCCACACACAAACCACATCACAAAAAAACCTAAGCATCCTAAAGCCGGTATTCGGTGGCAATATGCAGAACAAGTTAAGGATCTGGTAAATGCTGTGAGCTCTTCATTTGAAAAGTCCAGCTTTTATCCTCAGCTTTCAGCCCCTGTTGCCTAGCAGTAAAAACCAGCAGCAATAGCACGTTCTGTAGTCGTTCTCTTCGTATCATCTCACTTTCGAGTTCCTTATTTGGCAGAGGTGACACATACAAAGTTCTCCAAACCAGCTTGCTTGTTCTCACTACGAGCATATGCCGCCTTTTTCCTTTCTACAAAGACCATTCCAGTAGCTGTGTCTTTTCTCTACATTTCCAGGAAAATACATACAGCAAGCTTTCCACTCTTTCCTACCATGAAACTGTCTAACACATCTAAATTTAAGTCCCTCTACAGACTCTTCCAGTAATCTATGCCAAGGCTTCCTATTCTGCATCGGCGTATCGCTTGGATGATTTGTGCTGAGCTTAATACTTCCGCACGTTTAAATATATACTCTGCAAAGCTTTTACAACATTGGCTGACTACTTTCTGACTCAGGAAAGCAATCAAACATGCCTTCCAGAGCAAGTCACTTCAGCAAATCTATTGGCACTTCATCAAGAGGCTTTCCTCACTTTCATATTCCTACCTGCTTTTATGACTTGCTCCTTCTAAAGACAGCCAATCTCATGCCAGTTGGATTTACATGATTTAATTCCTCTCTTGCGTTATCTCCACGTGGTACTCTTGCAAAATAATCACTCCGAGCATTGCTAATTAAGTCAGCATTCATTTCCAATCGATCTCATTGACCTTTAACATAACCAAATATATTCATACACCTTATCATGTGTTCTCTTGTCTGGATGAGCTTGCAGATGATTTTTTTTTTCCTGTATCTTGAGGCTTCCCCTCCCTGGAGAGCTATTAAAATCACTGCTAAGTAACTCCACTTTTAGCTGACACTGCTGCTTTGGCTTCTTTTTTTCACTTGTCATATTTTCACTGTTCAGTTGACTGTCCCCATCTTTTCAACTCAACAGACTATTTCACTCAAGGTTTTTCTTAAACAAGTCTATTTGAATATCCAGTTCAGCTCTGATACTAGTACTGGGGACTTTTTGCAGAAAACTTGCCTGTAGTTCCCAGCCTTTCCCATTTACTGTAATCATATTTAACAGATCACGGACCTCAGAGGCGTTGTTAATAGCGTCTGGAGAAGGGCCACTAGGTGTACACGGGAGGATAGGTTCTTGCCCACCCAGTGGGTTAGTCTGTGATTCTTCTGAGGTTGCAACGGTAGCCTTAGGGAGCAACGAATTCCTTTTCCTCAAAGTGTCTGCCAGCGGCAAAACACAGTCGAATGGATGAAGACTCAAGGTAATGCAAAGCACACAACCTAACGAGCATTTAACGCATTTGTTTTTATAAAATGCTTGAGGTCCCTTCCAACCTGGCATTCTGTGATTCTGTGACTCGAAAGCTTCAAATAAAACTCTCACGGACAGATCCAGTTTCAGAAGATCTCAACAGGAAACACGAGTCCCTTTTGAGAAGTTGGTCCCTGACCACTTTTCATGGAATGGATCTTCTCCCGAACAGCTGCTGGCTGCACACCGCCTCTGCGGCAACGCTACAGAAACTGGGCACCTAGCCCCACTCACTATCCTACTGTGAAACCTTTGTTCTGTCCGGCTACGGTGCGTAAAATTCACCAAGAAAGCAGAGGGGGAAAAAGCAAAGCAAAACCGGTTTTCTGCCGAACAGGAAAAAGGTCTCGTCTTTGCAATGTCTCAGTGTTGCAATGACCCGCGCAGGGGACCGGCTCCGGTGCAGGCGGCTCGGCGCTGGGGAAGGGGATCGCGCCGAAAAGGGCCGGCAAGGGGCTCTTCTCGGAGTGGGGGGGGGGGGTCTTGGAAGGCGGGANAGCAGGCAGGTGACAGGGCACCCTTCTGGCTCTTGCCGGCTTAGGCCGGCGTGACCTTGCAGCTGCCATAACGCCCTTCCCGTGAATGCGTTTTGGCCGCCGTTTTTAAAATGCGAATGTAAAGGTAAGAAAAGCACCATAAGCAGTCATGCCCGTGAACTAGGAGTAGCCTCAGGGGGCTAGAAATGGTACCCTGAAGTTTCCCAGTTTTGAGGCAGAATAAGTTCCTGGTGTTTTCAGATCAGCTCTGTACACTTCCCTTCATTGTTTTAAATGGTAACACTTTCTTTGTCTTATGCAAATGTAATATGCGGTATCTGTAGGTTCTACGAATTATTTTCTGTAGTGTCTTCTGAAAGGTAAACTACTCCCAAGTGCAGCATAATCTTTCCAAGCCTGGCTCCATCATTTTTAAAAAGCATATATAAAGATAAACAATGGTATGCCACATGAGGCCTATTTGTAACCTAATCAGGCAGTTTCAAATTTGAAACACATTTGAACAGCAACTTATATAGGTAGCTGCTTATCATTAAGCAAATAGATACTCCAGTTGCTGCTGTGTATTATGCCATCCACATTCTCTCTGCTTTGTGGATCAATTGAGAATTCCTCACTCCAGGCACTTCTGCCTCATACAGGTTAAGCAGGTCTCCACCAGCTGCTTGTAGGCTGTATTCAGAGAGTCAGATCTTCTGATGTTTGAATTGCTGTGTTCAAAGGGAAGTCCTCCTGCTTGATACGTTTTAAGAGACCCATCCAAGACCTAGGCAAGTTTCCTCATACACCTCAGAGGAATCGGCAAGATAACAAAGATTTCTGTATGTCTAGATGCACTTCAGGTATTATTTTTTTTTATTTTATTCCTTTGATCATTATTTTGAAGAATTAGATTGTTTCCAAGCAGCCTGCAGTTATGCTCTCCTGCATCTGCAAATGCCCTTCATAACGACTTCAAATATCCTGTCGTGTTGGGGGAAAAAAACCTAACCCTACACTGCTCTCTGTTTTCCAGTGTACTCTATTGAATGGCAGCTTTTAATCCTTCAGCGAGAGTTAGATTTGCAATAGTAGGTAACGTTGTGGGTCCTTGTGCACAAGACAGCACATTACAGCATTTTTTAGATTCTAACTTCCCTTTATCGCTAGACAGGTGATTTGCTTGGTCAATAGAACAACATATGCTTATAGGTTTGAGGTGTCGATTTCCAAACAAGATGATCCTGCTACAAGCAGAAATGGAATGCAATAGCCCAGATAGGATTCCTTTTATATATTTCTTTTTTCCCCAAGATACAGGACTCGGGTTTTTTTCTTAATGACTGCCTGTGTTCTGCTTGTTTCTACTTTGCATTAATGGTAGAAGATAGGTATTTTCTTCTAAAACTGAGTTTATTTAGGAAGAGTTTGACGTTGTTAATTTGGTTTAACTGTTTGGCGCTATTAACAGCTGGATATATGGTCCTGAAATTTACTCTGAAGAAGAGTGTAGGCGTAACTCAAACATTGACAAATAAAAGGGCACACCCTTGAGAGCAGTATTAGTCACATATTGGTGTCCTAGAATCTGCATTGTCAAATCTTGTTCTTGGCTTTTGTCTCCTTCATGGCATTAAGAAGCTAAATATTATTTGCGCTGCTGAAAGCCATTTTTGATTAATATGTTTTTCTCTGTAGCACAGAAAAGTGACACTGTCCTAACAAGTAGGCCTACGACCACAGAGCACTCTAAAGATAAACAACTCTAAACAACCCCAAGGCAGAATGCTTAGCAGTAATGACATTAGTTTACTAGCAGCGTGCAAAAGCTTTCCCATATGACAGTCTGTCCAGAGATCACAAAACAATGACAGTTCACTTGAAAGGAGACTCGAAACTGTACCCTTTCAACTGCAAATATGTTAATCATCATTTAGGAAGATTGATTAGGCTTCGTGTCAGTATACTTGGAGAGTAACTTAGCCAGTTTCCCTGTTCACCAATCTGTTGCTCCATATGTCCAAATGTAGAGCAGAGAAGTGTCTCTGGAGACAGCAACGCATTTTGAGCTCTAGGGCATCTATCAGAGCTGGGGCTGGGCTCTGCCTCCTGGAATGCTTGCACCGGTGCCTGCAACCGCATTCCCCAGAGGTGGCGTCCAAATGAGCCTGCCTACCAGAGGTATTTAACCACTGCAGCTGACAGCCTGAGGTCTCACAAATTTCAAGCCTTTCCCTTGAAGCCAGTCAGTCAGCAGCCAGGCAATGGAAGGTGTGCGGCCCAGCAGCCGGCCTACACAAGCAATTAGAAAGCACCTAATGGTACAGGAGCTGTCAGCACTGTCAGCAAACACCACACACCAAGACTTGGTTTATTCTCTTAAGAATGAAGACGTGGTAAATGTGTAGAAGAGCACTGAGACACAGCAGTGCTATTTGCCTTGCTTTTTCAAGGCACTGAACGAAAGCCTAGAGCAGCAGCTCCCCTGGATGTGAATAGGAGGTGTAGTCACACGCATTCACAGAGCTGCCCGGTGTGTTGACTTGTGCGTTTGTTTGGTCCGTGGCTAAGAGGCCCATACTTGAGTGAAATACAGATCATGCTTTTACTTCCTCTCTAGAAAAATGATTTTTTTAAAAAAGCAGCTTCCTAAAATAATCTAAAATAGCAATAAAGCCACCTATTGTCCCTTTAGTAGGGTAGGTGATCTTTAAGAGAGAGTGGGGCTTTAGGCCAACCCCCAGTACGGTCCATGGTGTGACCCCTTTAATACAACAGATGTTTAAAGGTGCCACAGGCAAGCCAGGGAAGGAAGGCCAACTCTTAATTGAAGAGCAACCCCAGATTAAAAAGAAAGTCCAGCTGGCAATTCATTTTAGGAGCCGGGGTTGGCACTTGCTTTTGGAAGTTTTTTTTTGGCAGGAAGAGCAAGGCTCTCAGTATTGTCCCTACTCAAAGACTCCTTCGTGCGAAAGAGCAGCTGATGAGTGTGGAAGTCAAGTTTGGGGAAAAGTCTTGGTCTATAGAAATACCAGCAAACAAAGTATTTTCCTCAGTAGGATTTGTAAGATGACTCAGAGGAGAAAGTTATGCTGATAGTCTGGAAGCTGGTTTAGTAAAAAACTTTAAGATGACCTGCTCCCTGATACCCTCGAGTTTATTACTCTTTAGGGTCATAGCATCTGAAACCATCTGTCATGATTGCTTACAGCTGTGGGGATTACTACATTATGGAGTCTTTAGGGTTTCAAAAGGGAGGATATAATTCTTTCCAGAGGAAACATGGATAATATCACTCCAAGCAGAAAGTTCAGCAAGGCACAAAATTTTCGTTACAGGGATTTTTCTGTAGGAGAGAATTTTGCACCTTGGCCTGAAGCTGCCTCAGGTGCACACTTGTGGTACCTGGCACCCTCTGTCAGAGACAGGGCAGCTGAGAGGGAAGGTGGTAATCACGTTCTGGTTGCAGATTAGCTTGAAATAAGATTTCACTGAGTACTAGAGGCTTTCTCTGGGTTATTGTGGTCACCGTTTGTGTGTGTACTGCAGGATGCAGATTGTTCTACACAGTCTCCCAGGCTTTAGCAAGGCTACAAAAGAGTAATCTTTTTGGCAGCAGCAGCAGCCTTTGTTGATTGCAAAAACTGCAAGTGCCAGGGGCTACTCCAGCCAAATAGCATATTTCATCTTCTGGAGTCCTGTGAGTGCAGGCAGGCTTGGTCAGGACTCACTGACTTACTTCATCTCAAATAAGGGAAGCGGAGTCAGCACTGGTGCTGTTGAGCTGGCCATTTTCTCCTAGGTCAAACCATTCACACAGAAGAATTCTTAGCAGGAGAGAAAAATGACTGACTATAAAATAATTCTTCTAGCTTTTGCCCCTTTCTGATTTTTGATGCACAGGAAACAAAGTGTTAAACTCTAAAACAGTTTAAAATCACACGCTCTCTCACACGCAGACACTCACAGAGGACAAGAGTAGGGCAGAAGGCCAAAAAGCTGCAAAAGCAGACTATTTCTCAGTCCTTGCAGTGCTAATAAGTGGGATGTTGCTGGTGTGTCGGCCTTTGCATGGCAGGGGAAGTCCCACTGCAGTACTGGTGGGCTATTCCTGTCATGGGATAAAAGTGAGTAGACTTCCCAGACATAAAACCAGATAATGCAGCAGTGACTCAGAGATAAGCACTAACACGTGCAGAAAGTGAGGAGGATTCTGAGCGAGCTGTCACTTTATGAAATAATTGTTGAAATCTATTGAGTGACCGCTAAGAGGAACAGTTGGCAGGTCCGTCTCAAAAGGCCTGCTTAGCAGAGAATGTCTGTCTGGCTCTATGTATTTATATCCTGTTTACCTCTGTGGCAGCAATTGGCACACCTCAGAAGCCCTTACCTCTATCATAAATAGTCTAAAAGTAAAACGAGCTTCTTTTTAGAGGCTTGAATTTATTGTTACATCCTGACATCAGTGGATCTAATCGCAGCATGCGTAAATAATACAAACAGTAGAACAGCTTTCAAATTCACCAGCTTGCCTTGGCTAGTAAAACCAGAATTAATTCTGCTCTTATTTATTATCCTCTCTTCTTTCCCAGTATGAACATTAACCCTAGCCAACTGAGCCCAGGACAGAATATGAAATTACCTGGAAATCTTCTCTGCATCTCTTTCACAGTTCACTAACCCCAGCTTGCTTTGTGAAGCTTGTAGAATCTCTTCCCGTTTGGTAGAACCTGCATGGTTCTGAATTTAAATTTAATTAACCTGGGTTAAACTGGCCATGTGCCCAGCATGATCCTGACCTCGTGGGAAGCCTGCTTTTGCTGCTCCCTGACAGAAAATCTACTTCAGATGAAATTCAGCCTCGTCCCCTGGCCCAAATGCTTTTATTATATATGTGGTTCAAAACTTTCTAGAGAAAAACTGTTATGCTGGAAAATTAGATGCATCCCACCCAGTAGTTCAGCATTTTAATGCCTCCATTTGTGAGTGATTTTTGAAGAAGAGCTTCCAGTTGAGTTTTCTCCAAGTGGATCTAGTTTTTGTGCACCTAAGCCATAGTGAGAAATTACAAAAAGCTAGCAAGTGGCAATGGGATTTGCTTCAAAACTACCCCAAACCATGCTCTTAGATAGCCTTTGTGATCCAAAATGCACCAGCTAAACACTTTGACTAAGATGGTGATTTCCATGAGGCTCCACAAAGGAGAAAGATTTCCTTTCAGTGTCCCATAAGTCTTTTCACTGAACACTTCAAGATTCTAATGGGATAAAAATCTCTGCTTCTCCCAGAAATGCTAGAACTTAATTAGTTGTAACTGTCATGAGTGCATAGTAGGAAGGTGCATACTGACTACGAGGGTTACTACAGCTTTGGCAATGAAGCAGCAGTGCACAAGAGGACCAAGGTGTGGGGCTGTATTCTGAAATGTTGAAGCAAAAGTTTGCTTTCCACATTTGTGACGCCTCAACTGAAATAATACAAAGAATGTTTTACTCATGGAAACCAAAAGGCAGTGCGCTCCTTTTGCCAGAAGCCACTTGTGGAAACCATGCCTGACTCTAAATGAGAGGGTTGTCTGTGTAGTGGTGCAGACTGGAAGGTAAGCTCGCGTCTATCAACTGCCCGTGTCCTAAAACAATCCAACATTCAGAAGATGAGCTTATCTGTAGGGACAAAATCAGAACATCCAAAGGTTTTAAGCGTGTGTATGAAACTAAGAATCAAACACACGTGAACTATCACGTAGTAAAAGCCTTTGTGTTTAATTTGCAATGCAGTCTAGCACGTCTCAGGCATAATGAGTTACTTCCTATTTATCCTTGTGATAAAGTAATACATTTTGCCTCAGCTAAGGCGGACGTGAAGAATGTGAGCTCTCGGTACTCGGAAGGGGGGAACAGAGACAGGGTGTGGGCAGCAGGGTAAAGGGACCTTGGACAGGGTAGTAACTCCTCTCCTCCTTTCTGGAACAAAGAAGTAAAGAAGAAAAACAAGTTTCAGGTGCTAGGAAGATGGCAGAGCGTGCGCAGGAATCAGAGGTGGAAAGTTTAATGAGGAGGAAGACCACTGGCCTTCATCTCAAGACCTCCGAGAAGACCCTCTAGGTGACAATGCGCAGACTTGAAGAGGAGGAGTGGAATGGAAATAAAGTTCCAGAGATCTATAGAATATGCATGATATTTAGGGGAAAAGTTATAAATATGTAAATCAGCTATACAATAAATATGTACAACTGATTAGAACGGCGCGCACGGAGGAAACCCTCTATTCCTGTGCGCCCAGCACGGTAATAAATTTTACCTTTTGCTTTGCAGACTTTGTCCTTATTTTTCGTCAAGACATTTCTCACATCCTTTTATGTAGTAAGGTCTCTATTACTTTTGCCTGCGGCTTGGCTATTCAATGGTAGTTTTTCAGTGAAGTCCTAAAACCAGGGAGAGAAAATAATCTATTCAGGAACTCCAGCCATTGTAGTGTCAGCCGCTGACCGCAGACTAGATATTGGGGTCGTAGCTGGAAAGAAGTTAAATCAGGTCACTCGTTTGGGTCCTTTGCTCGAAGTGTTGGGCTAAACAAACAGAACTGTAAAAAGAAGACATTTGAAAGATAACCTGCGTAGTATTTTAGGAACGAAACTAAATCCCCCTATTTTGAATCATCTGTATTGCTCATTGCGCTGCCTTTGCTCTGGCAACAATCTTAAAGTTAATTACCTTTTTCATTCCAGTTTTTCCCACATTTCAACTATGGTGTTAGTAATTTTACCTTTGCTCTTTCTAGCTGTTCATCGGTTTCGTCAGCTATCTTCTGGGGAATTCTGCCTGCAAATTACAACATGACAGGCAGACTATTCTGGAAGAAAATGTAGTCAAGGATCGCAGTGTTAGACTGTGTTCTTAACAGGGATTTTTCACTAGGTTTTAACGTGGGCTGGGCTAAACATTTCACACTCTTTCCTTGACTGGAGCCAACATTTTTGTCATTACATGTCTTAAGAAACTCTGCTATACTGAAAAAGAAAAACAAACAAAAAACCCCACCATGGTTCTTTGATGCACAGAAAAAAAAAAACTGTCATGTTGATTGAGACTCATTAATAGCTCGACTTTTCAATTTTTGATTACTTTGCTATGTGCTTTGGGAAAATGGGACATGAGGAGGGGAAAAAACGGCATCAAGGCAAAGCCGGTGGCACTGTGTTCAGTGTCTGCTTTTTACACTACCAAGTGAAAAGTTTATACTGAGATCAGGTGGTCTTGGCCTCTAGTCATCACAGAAGTGAAGAGTCACTTTTCAAAGGCACAAAGATTTTGGGAAGTGTGTTGTGCCAATGAGATTTAGTCGTATCATTAGGTAATAAAATTGTATTATTCAATTATCAGTCACATTTATAACCATGAGTTCCCCTGGAAACTTGTCAAAGCTTTAGAGTACAGCTGTCAGGCAAAAAAAAAAAATGCAGAAAAGGAATACTTTAAAGGTAAATTGAAAATTGTTTTTAAATGTTATTTTCATCATTGGAACTAACAATGTGGAAAATGTCTCAGAATAAACAGCATATGCCTGACTAAAATTACATAGTATTCTACTTGTGTTTTACTTGATGTACCTACATAGATATGTAGGTAGATACATCACCGACATTCACGTCTCTTGTTCAGACCTAATAATAATCTTAGAGCGAAAATGAAGTTTCTCCCCTAAATGTTTAGTAGTACACAAAGAGCTGAGCTATAGATTTTGGTTTGTGGGTTTGCTGCCCTCCTCTAATGCACCAAGTGCTGCCCGCTGCCAGAGGCAGGACTTCAGATTTCAACTGAAATGTATTTCCTATCTTGCAACTGCTCGATTCCTGTGCAGCAAAACCACGGTAACGGGAGACTGAATAGATCTGAGGTTTCCTCTGCTCCAAGAAGAGTTTCATGTGTGGAGGAAAGATTGGCTCCCAAGTGAAGTACCTAAAGATGTACACAGAGGACACATAACTTCTTAAATAAGTTTTTATACAAGATCAATGTAACTCACAACTTTTTTCTGCTTCAGCAAGCAAATGAGAGGCTAGATATTTTTCAGGTATTGACTGCTAATTAAAATTGATTTGTACAGGATTCCAAAGATTAGTATAAGATTAAAGTGGGAAATATTCGACAAGAGTTGCTATTTTATAATCTTAAGCAGTTCCAGTGTTGTAAATAAATCTGTACTGTCATTAAATCTCTTTTCTGCTTTTACTGGGGACATCTCCTTTCCACACCTGTTTTGTTTTTGTGCGTGATGCTAGAAAAAAAAAAATACACATAGCTTTTCTAATTATGTCTTTACAGAAACACTTAAGAAAAGTTAAGTGCTTAATACTTCGAGATAATAACCTGATTTGCCTGCTAGGGCCTTTATTCTGGTTTGGGTTTCAAATGCAACTGTGACTTGCTGTTCAAACAAAAAAGCTTACATCTATCTCAAATACAGCACAGTGATTGCATTTTTTTTTATAGCATCGTCATTTACTATTGATGATTCCAAAGGAACATCAGTCTAATAGAGTGGCAGCCTTCTAACCTCGGTGTGTGTCTTAAAATATATTTAAATACATGCTACAAAGGGAACACACTGTAGGGAACACTGTAATGAACACGGGTTCTTCAACTCTACTGATAAATGTAGCAAATATTATTTTACAGTTCATATTTCAAAAACATCCAGTAAAACATAATAAAAAGAAAAGTAAGGATAATAAAAGCGTAGGCAGATGATGTTACCAATTTAATGATGTTCATTTCTTTTATCAGGAGCAATCCCACAGATGCCTGAGGAAGCACATTTGCCTTTGTTTAAAAAAAACAAAAAATCCATTCTAGAAACTGTTCTGACATCCATCATGGAAGCAGTTTATGTAAGTAGTCTTTCTTCCTGTATTAAACCATTCATTACCGTGATAGATAAAACCTCCATTCCACTGCGAATCTGCCATGGCACTACAGAAATCTATCCTGCTTGGCCATAATGAAATAGGCCGTGATAGGAAAACAATAACACAATGTAACTTAACATCGAGCTTTTCGTATGTGGAATGTTTCTATTGTGTTACTTAGAATATATAGCAAAGTAAATTTCCCCCTTACAATAATCAAGTAAATAAATAACTAACTTCCATTTGTACCAGAAATGAATCTTGGCAGTGCAGTCTACAAAGTGATTGCTAAAACATGACAGAAAACAAAGATGGAAAACTCTTAGCGTAGAACTCACTGTCGTTTTAAGTTCCTGATACAGTTCTTAAACACGCTTGGACAGCCTGAACTGTATCTGTTACTGAGCAAATAGCAAATGACTGTGCTTGAACACCTGAAACTGCACAGGGTTCACATGGCATGGAGGGGGACATCACGAGCCTCTTCTTTCTTCAATAAACTACAGGGAAAACTATCTTTTTAAAACTAGGCTTTCTAGGTAATTTCTCATACTATTACTACAGTGTTTAAGCACCTCACAGCACTCAAACTCTTGCAGTTTCCCTGAGAGGTAGAAAAGCACACCTTAAACTGAGATAAAACCATCACAAACTTAGGCAGTCACTGAGTCTGGCAGGACCTCTGAAGCTTGTGTAGTCCAAACCACCTGTTCAAAACAGAATCACCTAGAGCAGGTTGCTCAGTCATGGCCAGTCCGCTTTTGATATCTTCCCTGGATGGAGATTCCACAGTCTCTCTGGACGACAGAGAAGAGAGGTCCTTGAGAAGGGAAGGCTCAGGGGAAACCTATACCATGTTATCAGTCCTTGAAGGGTGGCTACCAACAGGAAGGAGACTCCCTTTTTACAAGGGGGTCACATGGAGAAAACAAGGGGGGTGGTTGCAAGTTGCTCCAGGGGAGATTCTGGTTGGATTCCAGAAGAAAGTTCTTTACGATGAGAACAATTAAACACTGGAATAAGCTCCCAGGGGAAGTGGTGGACTCCCCTACACTGGGCAGTTTTAAAACACAACTTGACAGGGTGCTAGACCATCTCATTTAAACTTTCTACTTAAAAGGTTGGACCAGATGATCCTTGAGGTCCCTTCCAACCTGGCATTCTATGAAAATCTCCATCCTTTATTGGATGCAGAGGGAAATATAGTGACTAAGGATAAGGAAAAGGCTAAAGTACCGAATGCCACCTTTGCCTCAGTCTTTAATAGTAAGACCAGTTGCTCTGAGTGCCCACCCCGCCGAGCTGAATGACGTGGATGGGGAGCAGGATGAGGGGTATCAGTAATGGGGTTTGGTTTAATATCTTTATCAGCGATCTGGATGAGGGGATCGAGAGCGTCTGAGACAGCTGAAGCAAAGCCCCAGAACACCAGACTGTGTGACATTTGCCTGGCCTGAACTGTCCTTCAGTGCAAGTACTAGTGACTTCAATCTCAATGTTTTTATAAGCTGTCGTGCTGCAACGTAATGTGTGCAACACAGCAATGACAAGCTGTGTTACAGTGCTCTCCTTGTTTTGGACACTATGAGCAAAAAAAAAATAGGCAGAAAAACATATTTACACCCTGGAGCCACAGGGGCACCCCGAGGAGGAGACTTAAGGCTAGTTGCTGTGTCATGGATGCACTCAGGCTACGTCAGGCCGAACCAGACCAGGTCTACAAAGTTCATGGGCACAGAATACTCTTTAGCCGTGTTTGGTGTATTGGTAGAGATGTCATTGCGGATGAGCAATTGTCTCTAAATATAATATGCATCCTTAGATAAGTGCTCTCCAGCCAGTAGAGCCAAAAGCATGTCCTAGAAGGAATGGTCTCTCCTACTCCATTCCGTTAGGATAAACTGCTTAGTGGTGGGCATATTCTTCTAGAAAACCACTGACAGGTGTTTGACTCTTCCTCAAACACCAGAGAAAGTGGGATCTTTCTTTGATTTGTTTCCTAGTGAGTGCTCCCATTTTGGTGACTGCATCCTTCAAACTGAAGAGTTTGATATGCCATCAAGCAATAAGGCACATTACTGATTCTCTCTTGAGAATTATTCTCTAGTGACTTACTTAAGGCCACCTCATGTATCACAGTGCAGAGAACTAAACCAGACTCATACGTACATTACGCCATCCACCCTCCTGCTGCTCTTTCTATCCTGTTGGAATTTGCCATGCAGTATGTATCAAGCTAATCCTCAACTATTGAGTTTTATTTCATTCATTAATTTTCTATAAAATATGAAGAGCCAGTCTTATTAAAAGCTGGTACTTTACAATAGGGATAATGGTTTCACGACTCCTCCTAAAACCTGTCACCCTTGAAATATTTTTTTTACCAGTGAAAGACATATTTGTATCATCTAAGGACTGGTACCATCAAGTGGCATGCCACTTGAAGCTTCTGATCAATTTACCAAACATATGACCCAAGTATCAGAACATATATATATATATATAGTAGGAAATATCTGTGGTACTGTGTTAAAAAATGCAGCTAGTCAATGTTTTCTCTGAAGACAGCGAAGTCCCTGAAAATCTGTAACTCTTAGTTATTGAGGGGTGATTAGGCATGACAATGAAATATTTATGTACAGCAACTCTAAACAAAGCAAATGTCAAAGGGATAATGAGAAAAGATGCAATTTAAATTTTATCATGAAGAGTGAGTTTTTAGTAAATTTTACAAGTTGATGAAGCTATGTGCAGCAGGAAGGCATCTTGGCCTGACCACAAGCTACCGTTTCACACAAGTGCCAGAAGACATGGTCAGCATGGCTCCATGTCCAAATAAACTTGTGGACTCAGGCACAAATATACTACCAGGCTTGTACTTCACATCAAGTTAAAGCTGCTATCACATCAAACCTCTGGGCAGCTTCTGCCTGGACATTATTTTAGTCACATAGTGAATCCTGCTACTCTGGATCTTCTCCCTGATGACATCCCCCAACCAGTAAACTTAACTTATGACAAGACCACATGATACCCAAGGGGATGCTTCACTTATTGAAACACTCAGAGCCTTGAACAGCAGTTTGGTTTGATCTGAACATATATGCAGTATGTGGTGAAAGAAACATCAGATAATCAATCATTAAATACTGAGAGAGAGAAGACTGACTGGGTCATCTAGGGAGGCTGCAAGTGGAGATAACAGGAGAGCAGAGCCAGCCTCCTAGTTCAGACAGACAGTAGCTACCAATCATTTGTAGAAGAGCTTTAACCCACATCACAAAACATGGGCACCATCATTCAAGTCTGGTCACCAGCGGATGAGCTTCAGGCTGAGAGGGGATCTTATTAATGTCTATAAATATCCGAGGGGTGGGTGTCAAGTGGAAGGGCCCAGTCTCTTTTCTGTGGTGCCCAGTAATAGGACAAGAAATAATGGGTATGAGCTAGAACATAGGAGGTTCCACCTCAATATGAGGAGAAACTTCTTTCCTGTGAGGATGACGGAGCCTGGAACAGGCTGCCCAGAGAGGCTGTGGAGTCTCCTTCTCTGGAGACTTTCCAAACCCGCCTGGATCTGTTCCTGTTCCTCTAGGTGATCCTGCTTTGGCAGGGGAGTGGGACTAGATGATCTCCTGAGGTCCCTTCCAACCCCTACCATTCTATGATTCAGCATTCCCTGAGAGAAACCAGCAGCCCCAGCAACAGCCAGCAGCTAGTAACTTTTGGACTGTGCATTGACGGTGCATAGAAAAGGCAATAATTAATCCAGACACAAGGGAAGAGCCAGCTTTTAAGACATAATAAAATATCTAGCAGCTAAAGCGACTCCCAGTAAAGCGAAACAAGTAAGAGGTGCCTGTAAATGTGCACACCTTGAACCACAAGGACTTTAGAGAAGTGGTAAAACATGATGTAAGGTTATAGCAGTAATGGTGGCTGCTCATGAAATGCTTCTGTAACACGTTTTTCTTGCACTCAGCTCTGCTGAGCAACCTCCACCTTCCAGCCAGCCTGCTGGGAATCTCCACTCTCCCTCGGCCAGATGAGCCCTGGTTTTAGCGACACTGTGAGAAACTTAGCCTGTCTAGGCACGCCTGCTTAGTCTGGTGGAGGCTTAGATGGGAGAAGGCCTTGGAGGATGGGAGTCCATAGGACACGTGTTGGTGAACACTGAGAGCCTCTCCTTTGCGACCGTAGCCCACACCTTTGGGCAATGACTTTGTCACGCTGCATTAAGCGCCCAGTTTTCAGCCACGGCTGACATGCTTAGATATTACATCTCAGGTAATTGCTTTTTGGGTCCTTTCCTTGGAAAGCCTCCTACCAAAATACTCGTGCATCTTTGATGCACTTGTGGATTTTCTCTGACTTAGAAGCAAATAGTTGCATCTAAATTGACTGCAGTATTTAATAACTGTCTTTCACAGAGTGAATAGGAATACTCTCCAAACTTTCTTAGTCATGGACTTGCACAAGTTCTTGTTCAGTCTCCTCATCGCTGTCAGCTAAACCTGAGAAACATGGGTTATTGGTAAGTGTGTGAGCTTTTCCTTCTGACTTGTGAAGCTTCAGACAATTTTTTGATGTATACTGCTCTGCCTGACCTCCTTTTCTTCTAAATGATATTGAAACTATTATCACTGGCTCTGTCTTCTTCTATCTATTGTGCCTTTCTTTCCAAGATCCTTCTTTCTTCTCCCATACAATTTAATTTTCTGAGATTCTCTGGTATAATTTTAATCTTTTCTGTGTTTGTCTAGAATTTTCTTCGAAGACTGTAAGGTCCCATGTTCCAGGTTCGTGATGGCTTCCCAAGTACAAACAATGACCACACGCACACAATAGCTCTAAGCAAAGGCAAAAGCAGCTTTATTTGCTCCGCGCTTGTGCAACAGCTCTGAGGGAAAGCGGCTTTTTTAGCTCCGCCAAACAATAAAACAATTAACATACCAACCCTGCGATGATCAGGTGTAATCCGTCGAGCAGGAGGAAGGCCGATATCATGCTGCCCGGAGAGGGGCACGGTGCGGCTGGTCTTTGCAGCTGGGTTCCTTCTTTAGCTACCTCCTGGCTCGGTCACGAGTTGTTTGCCTCAGCGCGTTCCAACAACACATCATCCCTGTCCATCCCTCACACATCCTGTCTTAGAGATTCTTCCTGCTGCAATACAGAGAGTTCCCCAGGCTTATCTCATTAATGTGGCTTGCGTAAGTTTGCAGCAATTTAGCCAAAAGGAATGACAGTTTGTGTTAAATTGTCAGATTTTGGGGCCTGCACGTTTGACTTTTTATTTGTGTACCTGACAGAGCCTAAAGTACTATGAATGCCTCACTGTTCCTCACCACACAGTAGTATTTTAATCTTCAGACTCAAATCTATCCACAAAATGTGCTTTTATCCAGCAGCCTCAAAGTGTTTGGAAAAAAATGTACTAGGTTTGTGCAAGGTGTTTCCAAGAGACAAACAGACGCACAAGTGCGTGCAGTAAAGCTTAGTGCTGCACCTTGGGTGCAGGCCCAGAAAGCGCTCTCGAGTAGACTCGCTAAATGTCACAGTCACCCTGCTCAGAGGAACGCGCTGCCGAGCGCATCTTATGATTTCTGTGATGAAGGGAGAATGATGTGCCAGCCATGTGGCCCAAAGGCTGCCCGACCTCTCTGACTGGTGAATCTGTCTGAACTGTGGGCAATGATGGACGCTAACTGGCAAGGAAGAGTTCCTCCCTGGCATGTATCCACCATCTCCTGCTACTTTGAGAACTAAGTAGGGCTCTGCTGTGTTGTTTATGCAATGCTGGAGTTGAGTTTTTGTACTTCATGCTTTCCCTCTGACCAATACAAACTTTGTTGGGACCCAATGTAACGTTTCAGGAACGATGGAATGAAGTTAGAGAAACCAGTTGCCACTAGGTGTACTATCAGTACATGGAAACCAGATACGAAAGACTGGTCCGGGCTTTGCTTGTTCTCCCTTTTAATCTGAAATGTATTCCAGTCTCTGAGGAATTGTTAACTTTGATACTAGCTTCCAACACAGCTGTTTCTACTTAGAAAAAGCTTGTAAAATCTGGACCGTGCCTTCAAAGGCATCGCAGTAAGACCTTACATCACCGCAGCGAAGAAAATGCAAAATACTCGTTAAACCTCTGAAGCTCTGCAGCCATCTCTAACAGATCTTCACAAAACAAAGTTCTCTTTCAAGCAGGCAAGGGTTATGTTACTTCAGCCAGCGGCAGACTAAGAAAGCCTGTCTCACTGGCTAAGGTCTGCCTCCTTTTTTCCCTCAATCACAATCTTACATGTCCTTTAGATGAGAAAAAAAAAAAAAAAAAATCTGTAAAAATTAATTAAAAGAGCTGCTACAGCAGAAAAAAATATTTTAGACATATGATCTTCAGAGTTCACTCCAGCATCATCTTAGGAAATGCCTTATCATGTAACATTTGCTTTATTTTCTCTTTAACAGTAGGAGATTTCCAAACTTGTGCATCCCATCTGTATCCATTTTCACAATGACTGAACAAATCCAATTAGTCTGCAGTCAGCCATGTAATGGTCTCCTACTACTACCACTAGGTATTTTTAGTTCATGGATTCTCTTATTTCTCAGCTATGCCTTCTTTCTTTTCCTAGCTGACATTTATTACCAGAGGGTTTTTTTTTTTTCCCTTCACTGCCATTCTGTGTCGCTGAAAGAATCCCACATGCTTTGCCTTTTTGCATTTCTCTCATGGTCACCTCATTACAACATATAGACGGTTGAAAAAAAAGAGGAAATTTTACAGTAAAATTAATGCAAAACTTGCCCTTTATTTCTTCTCAAATTCTGTCCTTTGCACTATTTCCTAGATCTCTAGAATCTGCCTTCTACTCAGATTCCCTTCTGGGTACACAAAGATAGCTGAACTGCTGGAGAAGAGAAAATCTCCATGTCACCCTATAGAGAAAGGAGTCCTGTTTCCTTCTCCTACAACAGATTTTCAATGATCCGCTCACCTTGGAGCAGAATGCGATATTGATTCTTTTGAAGTCTAGATCGCAGTTCTTACGTGCTGAACAGAGCAGGGATGAACACAACTTTCTGTGTGCTCTTCTTTGCCTGCCACTCACAAACCCAACAGCCTCTCAGGCTTTGCTTCAATCTGTTACAAACAAAGACATGTCGCTGAATTTTCCGTCATCTTTCAGAGTGTGAAACCTGACATGTTTTAAATTCTCTGGATTTGTCAGCTAGTTTCTTCACCAAGCTAAGTAAGTGTGGGGTTTCTCCGCCTGTATCAATGGTCTTGGCTTTCCTTAACGCTGCTTGTGATACAGGCCTTTCTGTCGTCTTTCGGTGTCTTTAATTCCTCATTTCGTGGTCTGATTTCATGATTTGTTTGTGGTGCGGTGGTGGTGGTGGTGGTTGTTTGTTTTTTCTATGAGACAGTCTACTTAATTCTAACTTCTTTTTCCAAGTGCTTCTCTGAAATGTGGTGAAACCTCAGCTGTACCTACTCAGCAGTGAAATACTTTTATCATTTTGATGTGGACAGTTGACACTCTGAAAGCCTTCTTTACAACAGAAAGACACACTGATTTCATTTAAAGCAGCTTTTATACCAATCTAGTTTAACTAATGTAAAATCTTGTGTAGGGCTTCTTACTTGGTGTGGCATACACAAGTTTTTCACTGTTCTGGATTAAAAATAAAAAAGATTGGTTTAAGCGCAAATAGAAATATACGTTGTATTTATTTATTTAAAACTGCCTAACTAAACAGACTGGCACAACTGTCTTAGGGAGAAAAGGCTTTAAACTATGTACAAGTAAGACAGGAAAAAAAGTATATACAGTCCTCTAAGGTATTTTTTTTTCTTTATACTGTTAGTTCCTCATCTTTTCCACACTTCTATCTGTGATTGCAAGCACAGTCTTTTAGGTTCACAAAACAGAAACTTGCATAAATTTCACTGCAGCTTCTGAAGACCTCATTGATCTCAAAAAATGTTCTTGTGCTTATACTTCCTATTCACCAAATCCTGTTTCTCTTTTTACCTTGTTTTTCTCACAGGGTTTCTGGATTGTACTGGCTCTAGAGCAATTTTGAACATTTAGACTACAGCAAAAATGTAACCAAGCTTCTAGGAATATCTTCAGAATATGTATTTTTTTCCCTACCATTTAATAGAGAAAGAACTATCAAAAAGAAATATTCTGACAGTGAATAGAAGATGAAATGTATTTCTACCTCTAGATTTGCATAAGTTCTATTCAGAGGCAGGATATACTGGAGAAGTTGCAGAAATACAAGAAGCCTGAATCTTTCATTACCTTAGAGAACAGACAAGCTTAGCCGCAATGATTTCATCTCCAAGTCCAAAATCTTCACCTAGAAATACTTCCCTCGCTTCCGTTTGAACAGGCTCCAAAATATTTTCTGCTTTCATCTCACTTCTTTTCCCAGCAAAAGAAATTATTCTGGTTTCTCAGTCGGTCTATTTTTCACCAGGCGTTTCAGTTTACGGCCTCAGCTCAGGTTGATGTGCGTGAACCTCTTAAGCAGACCTGATAGGATTCTGTTATTGTCCTTTTTTTCCCCTCCTTATGCATAGGCATATTTGCTATTACATTGCCTTCCCTTTGATATCAGATTAGTGAGGCGATATTAATTATTCATTCCTCTAGGTGACAAGTGCTCTGTGTTCAATAGTTGATCGACCCGGTTCTTTAAGCTCAATAGAGATGTTAGTTTTATCTAGCCCAAGGAGGAGAAAGGCGAGAACAAACGTTAGCAAGACTTCAAATATTTATAACAGATCGTTTTCCTACTGCTGCTCCCCATGCCGCATGCTTTTCATTTTATGAAACTTGATGTTTAAAGAATCCTTTAATTCAGCGTTAGGAAGTACCTTGGCACCCAAACTGTTAAGCATTCTCCTCCACAATTCTGCTGACTCCCTGACTAGCACTGGTCACCAGAAATGCTTCTTCCACTTAACCCCTATCTGACAAGTTCTAGAAAAGGGAAAAACAAAACAAAACAAAATAAAATAGAATAAAATAAATAAAATAAAATAAAATATAAAATAAAATAAAATGCTGGACTTGGCAAAAGTATTCCAGTACACTCATTCTAAGGTTAGCAGCATCTGTAGGATGAAGTCGTTAGGTATTTACCATGAAATCATCCTTAATTCAAACCAGCCTAAAGCAAAAGCAAAGAAATACGTTTGCCTACAAAATTTAGAATAAGTGGTTGCAGAATTTTCCAAAGTCAAAATGCCAAAAGGAAAAGGAAAATGCATGCAAAGCTTTACCCATTATTTATGTTGACTCTAAAGTTTCTTCTTATCCATTATGAGGCAGCTGAGAGACTTAGAAATTCACATCCTCTTGACTGAGGATCCAGCCTTCAAGTAACTACCTTCTTAGGTTTGAGTCATGGAAGGGGATCTCGGCTCAGGGAAGAAAATTACCTTTAATAATATGTTCTCTTAAACACATTTTAAGGATGTTTTCAAAATCAAATTTCTCTTCCCACAAGATTTTGCACCTTTTCTTTCTTAAGTGAAAGATGACCCTTCATTTTGGATCTTTTCTTGACTGTTCATTGCCCTTGCATCTTTGAAAGTGTTGCACTTTTTTTGGCAAACTAGAAGTAGTTGTCTTGACTTGAGTATTAGCAAACCATTAGTCACTTCCTCACTGATAAATAAACTTCTCTCCCTACCTGATCAAAACCAGAAACAGTTCTGAAAGTCAGTGTGCATTATCTCTTTAATCAGAAGGTTTTCTTTCACCGTGTTTTATACCAACGTAACGGTAGACTGTGCCACATCTGTCTATCAGACAAGCTCTCTGGACCAGCTGCAACTGAGCTCTACCCCATGGTGTGAATCAGGCATGCGGTGCCTAAAGAGTACCCCCAGCTGATACTTGTAGCGTGGGGTTTGGTTCGCTTTTGGCGCATGATGCAGCTCGCTGGGGGCAGTGCAGCTTGCAGGTTCTCACATACTACTCCCCAGACATTGCCACAGCATCCCAAGGCCACTGCGGGAACAGACAAGTCCTCCAGGCACAGCCTACCTTTGCTGGAGGCCCAGCATTTGCCAAGCAGATGTCCAGGGTGAAGCCCCTTGTATCTGAGGGGACAGAAGAGATGCCCAGGTGGGACAAGGAGTATGGGTAACAGGCCACAAAACCCGCTCCAACAGATGGAAGCACTTGAAGACTGTGTGAGATTTTTTGTTTGGGATTTTTCATTTTGTGGGGTTTTTTCTTCCTACGGAATTGGGAGTCATGAGCCATGAGAAGAACCCAGGAGACTAAAAGGCAGGTAGACTGTTTTTATATATATTACCTTTGCTAAGGGTGAGTTGGATGCAGCAGAAATTTATTCTCTAGAAGACAAACAAGACAATGAAAACAGTAGGCAGGCAAAACAACAGTTATTTAACAGTCGTACGGGGCTGAACAGAGCAAAGAAACAGGGCGTTTCTTCCCGAACAGTCTCTTGGTGGAGAAATTCCGTGAGGTGTCAGAGTTGAGAACATCATCTCATTGGGAAAAAAAATAGCAACAGAGCAGAGAAGAGAGAAGCCAGAGCTAGCAACAAGCATTACAGAAGCAGAGGTAGGCCATACAGAGTCTTTTGAAGGATGTGCTTTTAACCTGTGATTAAATTTAGAGAAGAATTAGCTGATGGACAGGGGACAGTGAAGTGAAGGACAGGACAGTGAAGTGTGGCTGTTGATAATGACAGCAAGAGTGCAGCTCAGTTTCAATGTAGAGCACTGCCTTTTAGGCAGCTTATAAAATTTCACACTTCAATGCCAGATGCAGGTTTGGAAACTATGCTTAAATTTGTGTCATGGAAAAGGGTAAGTAGGACGATAAAGGGTAGATGAAAAGGAAGGAGTGCTAATCTGTGGGCAGAAAGATGAAGTAGTAGAAGAAGCCAGAACTTTCACAGTTAATCTGTATGACTTTAAGGCTCTGTTTCAGGGTGACCATAAGAGACAGTATTTCTAGCAGAGATGTCCTTGAGAGGGAACCAGGAGTATTGTAACAGCCAAGAAGTTAAAATCAGTAAAGAGTTGGAAAGAAATGCCCTGTAGAAAATAATAAACGAGGTGGCTGCAAAGAGGACTATGGGTCCCTTTACTCCTCTAGGACAGATACTGACAAAGAGGATGTGATGAATTCAGAATGATCCATTCAGCCCTCCTCTTAGCCTCGCAGGTTGTCCACAAATGATGGTGGTGACCCTCAATTAGTTCTCTGAACACGTTTTCCTTGCCCTAGCAGCTTCAGTCATTCTTCCCCACGGCCTTGTACCATGGCTTGCAAATTGTAACACCAAATTGGTATTTCAGCTATTACCAGCTCACCGTCGTGATTTCAGTTTGCTGGGATTCAAGATCCAGGGACAGTATTTCTTAAAGAATGCAATGTCAATAGGTTGCACAATGGCGAGCACAGCCTGTAGTAATCTATCAAAATGCAGTGCAGGCACTGAAATGGGAAGTGGAGAGCCTCTGGTAGCTTACTGTCCAAAAGAAAAGAAAGAAAACAAAGAAAGAAAGAAAGAAAAGGGAAAGAAAGAAAGAAAGAAAGAGAGGAAAAAGAAAGAAAGAAAGAGGGGAAAGAAACTGGCAGAAGCCGCAAAATCGCAAGCCCTCATTCTTGTGGGGGGCCTCAACTTGCCAGACATCTGCTGGAAATACAACACAGCAGAAAGGAAACAGTCCAGCAGGTTCTTGGAGTGTTTGGAAGAAAACTTCCTGACTCAGCTGGTGAGCCCCCCGGGGGAGGTGCCTTGCTGGACTTACTGTTT